>OW388296.1:45428114-45531549 GCA_936450465.1 Gibbula magus | reverse complement strand
GTGTCTCTCTGTCTGTCTCTCTCTCGCTGTCTCTCTCTCTGTCTCTCTCTCTCTCTGTCTCGCTCGCTCTCTGTGTCTCTCTCTCTGTCCATCTCGCGCTCTGTGTCTCTCTCTGTCTCTCTGTCTCTCTGTCTCTCTGTCTCTCTCTCTCTCTCTGTCTTTCTCTATGACACTCATAATATCCTCTATGTATGCAGGCGTTTCTTTTGAACTTGACTTTACATTGGACTCGTCCAAGAGTGAGCGAGTTAATTAACTGTTAACGCGACTTCGACAGTATTGCAGTCATTAGTGGCGAACTCGTCCAGGAAAAGTACAATCATTTATCATTGGCGCTGATACTTAAAGGCAACGTGCCCCTACTATAACAATGATACATGTGTTCACTATCTGAATGACATGTTTCCTTCAAGAAAACAGACCCGGATCCTATCAACCTTTTAAAGGATGGATGAAATGACATATGGTCCAAATCGGATTCATTAAAATGGTATGTCAATTTGACAATTGCTCGATTTTAAATTTCTGAAATCGGTCCATAAATTACTTATATACGGCTTTTTAAAAAACCGCCTGATTTAGCCCCGGCGACCAGAATGAAGGTCTGCGGGGGTGTGACCCGTGAAGGGATGACTTCTGTGACGTATGTGGAGGAATTTGATTTTCAGCGATAGTCACAATTCAACGTAATTTCGCAACATTTTGATTGTTAATTTCACAAAGATATCTTCAATAAACCAACTTAAATTTCCCATATATCGAATGTTTAGATATCCAACTAGGTAATTCCGCAGATGACAATTACACAATTATTACATAAACATGTCTTTTTGGCGATGAAATACACCTCATAAATTCATTTAGCGGCAGTGATAATTATCATTAATTAATTAACGAGACATCGGCGGAGAAGCTATCTAGCCGCCCCGTCTATCGCTTATCACAGTCACGCCTCAGTGAGCATTTTCAAAAGGTTTCGCCGAACAAATTGCGATAGTGTTAAAATGGGTGAATTTAAATCGTCTTAATTATCAATTGCAAGTGTATATTGTCTCGATTTTATGCTCAATTGATTCCGATATACAATATACGTAGAGCTAATCATCTGTCATTCGTGAGAAAAATGCATTTCATCTATCCTTTAAGCGGATATCCTGCTGCATTCCTTGACGTGTAAGAAACAAAATACTTGATAAATCTCGCACAGAATATTTTAACGGCAAAATAAACGTATGTTTGGAGCAGAGGATAATTTTCAATAATATGTATAAATCTGTAAATATACAATTTGATATAACCATGCCCATCTTGTAATATGATGTGATGTATTTTCATATGTAATCATCGGTAAATATGTGAGGAAATAAAGACTCTGTCTGTCTGTCTGTCTGTCTGTCTGTCTGTGTGTCTCTCTCTCTCTCTCTCTCTCTCTCTCTCTCTCTCTCTCTCTCTCTCTCTCTCTCTATCTCTCTAAATGACGTGTTTCCTTCAAGAAAACAGACCCGGATCCTATCAACCTTTTAAGCGGATATCCTGCTGCATTCCTTGACGTGTAAGAAACAAAATACTTGATAAATCTCGCACAGAATATTTTAACGGCAAAATAAACGTATGTTTGGAGCAGAGGATAATTTTCAATAATATGTATACATCTGTAAATATACAATTTGATATAACCATGCCCATCTTGTAATATGATGTGATGTATTTTAATATGTAATCATCGGTAAATATGTGAGGAAATAAAGACTCTGTCTGTCTGTCTGTCTGTCTGTCTGTCTGTCTGTCTGTCTGTCTCTCTGTCTGTCTCTCTGTCTGTCTCTCTGTCTCTCTGTCTCTATGTCTCTCTGTCTCTCTGTCTGTCTGTCTGTCTGTCTGTCTCTCTCTCTCTCTCTCTCTCTCTCTCTCTCTCTCTCTCTCTCTCTCTCTCTCTCTCTCTCTCTCTCTCTCTCTCTCTCTCTCTCTCTCTCTCTCTCTCCCTCTCTCTCTCTCTCTCTCTCTCTCTCTCTCTCTCTCTCTCTCTCTCTCTCTCTCTACTTGAAATTCTTTTGATTGGCATGTTCTTTAACGTCGTACCGACAATATTTGTACATGTACTGCCTTAACGTTGATATTCGAATTGAAATGTAATTGCATCCCCCAGTTGTTTAATATACATGATTAGATACATGTCGCACTTGAATTGTGAATACATCATGGAAAGACAATGATCTCAAATTCACTACACAGTTACTGGTCTTTAAACTTGTATTACAGATAAAAAGAAAAGTTATCAATCAGCATGTATCTCGTTTTTTCTTTCCCAAAGCAACAATCACGTATGCTACCTAAACTCCCATTCTTCTAGCACCAAATCGTCAGCATTACCCAAAGGCTACACTAGTGATTCATTCTTTATTCATTTACACGTAGTGCTCTGTGAGCGAAATATAAGTACACTCTTATACTAAATTAATAGTATCCAATGATATTAAGAATCGGCCCTTTTAATGCTGTATCAATGTGTTCGAAAAAAAATCAAATATCAAGAATACAACATGCCAGGCTCCATTATGTAAATACAAAACACCGTTTTAAAAATAGTCATGTCAGCTGTGTATTAAAAAAATATAATCTAAACAGATTTTATTTACAAATGTAAAAATATTCACTAAACATATTAAGCAGCTGAAGTAAATGTGTTTGCGTGTGCAAGACAAACATTAAGTATCCAGATAAAATTATTGACTTTCGTCACATATATGAATTTAAACGGAATTTAAATGTAATGCAATCTATATGTTGATGTTTTTAATATACTTCTATCGAAATTCATTTTACGTGTACATATATACATATTCATAATGCCAATGTTAGACATCATACATGTAACCCTTTATAATGTACAGTAATATCTATATATACTATAGACATGCATACATGTACTTGTCGATACATATGTGAGCCTTGAGTGTATAAGCGTGTCTTTAACATATATCAACTGTTATATTTACCTGAAACCAAAATCCAGTATCTTGAACAATGTTTTGTTCTAAATAGTCCAGTAGAAATTATGAAAAACCCGGACATTTTCGATAACACACAAATTTTGTTTTTAAATGGTCCCTATGACAGTGCTGATGAACCATGAAAAACCCAACCAAAATCAACCATTGGCAAAATGCATTTTCGGGGCAAAAACCTTAAAAAATGAAAGAAAATTGGAATAATTTATTTAAAAATTTATCTGCTGCATAAAATACATTTCTTGTGATTAAAACAATAGATCATACACCATTGCATACTTCTTTTGGTCAATGATGGTATTAGATGAACAAAATGTCTGTTTTGAGGTCAAAAACCTTAAAAAATGAAAGAAAATTGGAATAATTTTTTTAAAAGTACATTTGTTGCATAACACACTTTTGAGTTAATTAAAATGAAAGATATTGCACCATAACATATTTCTAATGGTAATTGATGCACTTAGCTGAACAACATGTTGTTTTTTTTGGTCAAAAACCTTGAAAAATGAAAGAAAATTGAAATTTTCTTTAAAAATATATGTGTTGCATGATGCACTGTAGTGGTGATTAGAATTGAATGTTTAGGATAACAAGCCAAATTTATGACAAAAAGTCCCCAAATGTGTTATTTTCCCATCAAAATCATTGGGATTTTTTTTTATTTTGGGGTAAAATCCTTTAAAAAAAGAGGACAAAATAGCAAAATATTTTGTGAAAATAATTCCATGTAGTATAACAAGCCAATTTTATCACTAAATGAACCTCAATTAGATACTTTTTCACAGAAGAAAATCTAACCAAAATCAATCTTTGGAAACTTGTCAGTTTGGGGTAACATCACCAAACATTATGAGAATATCGTAAAATAGTTTGTAAACAGAAATATTTTTAGCACATCAGGAACATTTTGGGATATATGAACCTACATGGGGCACTTGTTCACCATTGAAACCTTACAAAATAAACTCAAAAGTGAGAGAATTGTTAAATATTTTGTTGAAGAATTACATTTAGAACAAGTCCATTTTATGGATAAGTGAATGCCAGAAGGGTACTTATTAACAGTGGATTACCAAGCCAAAACCTTGAGAAAATTATAATATTTGAGTAAAAGTACTCAAAAAAGATAATAAAAAAAATATTTAAGTGTTTTTAATGAACTTATTTCTTTAACATTTATAATTTAGGACTAATTAACATTATAAACTATGGTGCTGTATCGCCTGTCAGAGCATCATACCTGTTCTGAAGACGCCAGGTATAGGGGACAAATAAAAAATCTCTTGAAATTGGTAGGAAAATGTTGTCTGATCTACAGTTGTATCGGTCACTCTCCTCTGTAGATATTTTATCAAAAGTGGTTCAATTTGTGGTGAAAGATAGTACGGAAGAGATTCATATGCACATACTGCATGGACAGTGAGTTGCTGACAAATGTGATAATTGTTTTTAAGCCATTAGCACAGTTTTCCTGTTCAGTGTTCTAGGGATTGTCCTGAATTTGACTTTTGTTTGGTATTGTTAGGGATTGTAAATACCCGAAGAAATTTATGGTATCTGACTGCAACTGCTTGTATTATCTTCACCAGGCTAAAAACCCTTGACGGTGGATTTGTCTAAGTGTGTTTCTTCAAGTACAGATTATTTATTATTTCTAGGTTAGTATCATTAAGTTGGGGAAATGTTTTTAAAGTTTGAAATAGTGTAACTTCTTTCCCGGGATCCATCAAAACCGTATAGGCCTCGGATCAAGAGGTCGGGTTCAAATCTTGCCAGGGGCACGGCAACTTTGTCTGCAGTAGAGAACTGTTCTACACGCAGTAAGGTTTGGGTGCAATGCTACACTGAATTTCAGCGCAGTACCACCCATGGTTCGCTAGTTCCAACTGATGCTCTCAGGTTTCACCGCAAGGCATAGCCACATAATACTAGCAGCAGTGATATAAGTGAAATACTCTTGAAAGCGGCGTTAAACCCCACCTCACCTCACCACACCTCAAATCCGTATACGTGGTGGCACGTGGTCCTGTGCATAGCTCAGTCGACCGCTATCAGTGAAGTTCAGCAACAATGGGAGCGGCTTGCCGCATGAGTGGGTTACCCGCTTCATTGCTGAAGTAACTGAGAGTTTGAAGGGTGACTCCCTGCCCCACACAGAGACATGAGTGGAAAGATTTATGGTGTCACCCTGGATAAGTGACTTTATTCAACGTGTGCCTCTGTTCACCCAGCAGTAAGTGGGTACCTGGTGTAAGATGTGGAGGAGGTAACCTTTAAGCGCCTTGCGGTAGCTCAGGTTAGACCAGGGTAATACTGTGACAACCATGCGCTTTGAGCATACCTTTATGGCGTGGATACTGCGCAATATGAATGCCACTATTATTATTATTATTACAATGTTTAAGACTATGATAATTGTTCAAGAGCTCTCTAAGATCCGACAGACTCAGCACAGCACAAGGTCTCTTTGGTTGTTAGAATCACAGGGGCGTGTATTGCTTAGAAACAGCGTTTAAAAGACATATACCTTAGTCCTATATAGACCCTACCCAATTATATAGTAAAAGGGTAGGGTATATATAGGTATATGTTTTTCAAACGCTGTTTCTAAACGATACACGCCCCTGTGGTTAGATTCACAAATGACACAGAGAGCTGCCTGTAGATTTAAAAAAAAATTGATTAATGATACAAATTATCAGTTTGTTTCATTTATGATACCTTCTGCTTAAGTATAGAATTGAGTAAACATTCCAAATATACTTTCATAAGTATAGAATCCACTAGGTAATATTATTGTTGGCTTTTGTTTTCTGTTTGTTTTCTTATATGGTTGGCAACTCTTTTTTGGAGAACTATTTGAGACTCATGTTTCCGGAAAGAAAGAGGAATTTGAGTAATATTGGCTCAATCAAATTGTAATAGTATTGTGTATTTTCTATGTAAGTAATATGTTATTTTTATGATGTAAACATTTTTTGTTTGTCTGTTAGCATGTTGAAAGTTTTAACAAAATTTGTGCATTAAAAAAAGCTTTGTTTGTGCAATTTTCTCAAGTTATGTAATTTTATGATAAGATAACCATTTTCTGACATTAATGACAAGCATGAAACAGGAAAAAAATTAATGCTTTTGTGTAATTGAATAAAATAAAGTGACAAATAGCATTCTGTCATATGATTTTCCCACAACTAAGGACATATATAATTTTGTTTTTAATTAATATTTAGCTATTATATAATTAAGTGATTTTATTTTGGTCTTCGTAAATTAACAATTTTTAATTCGTTCTTTAAATTTCAGAAAACAAATGACTATTTTAAATTAAATAGATTGATATACTAATAGATCAAGATCATGAATTGATGATCTTTTAATCTTTACAGACCAATGAAGTACTGTGTGGTAAAGACTATCTCTTATTTATGCATTGAAAAACTTCTTATAGTTTTCTTGAAATATTATTTATTATCAACCTAAAATCAGCCTAAAATGGACTGATCAACAGATGCATATTTCATATATGAAATAAGTCAACGTGAAAGTAGTATCAGTATGATTGCATGCCCAGCTGATTAAATAAGTTTTTTACAATTTATTTACACAATGTTTCACTTGACATTTAATTTAATCCATCTCCTAAAACCTTCTACTCATCAGTAACATTACTATTATATTACAAATCATAGTTGAAAAGGCATATTTTGCGAGTTTCTGAATGACTTTGGAGTCAAAATAATAAATTTACCATGTTAAAATTTGTATTGCTCAAACACTGAAAATCTGAAAATTTTAAGGAATCTTGTGAAGTCTAATACTTTTATATGAATGTCTTGTATTTCACTATAGAATACTCACTGTTTTTACCTTTAATATCATATTTCACCGCTTTCAAACTTCTGTTGTCAACAACAATGTCAGCCATTTTAGCAGTTGCTACGAAGGGAGATAACTCAGACAGTATTTGTCATACAACTGATTTTACATCAGGAAATCTCAGCACACCTTTCTGTGACATTTTCAAGTGGTCATAACTTTTTCTGCCAAGGGTTGATTTTGGTTGGGTTTTTTTCTGAGAGTAAGGGACATGCATTCTTTCATTTTTTACAGTTATTTGTCTGTTATCGAAAATGTCCGGGTTCATTTAAATTTGGGGAAATTCCTACTGGCCTAAAAGTACATTTCTTACCATTGAAAGATTAGTATATATGTTCACTATTTTGATGTATTCACATGTGTGTCACGTTACTTAAACACGTCATGTACGGGAGCGACAGTTTGATAAGTTTGATAGTTTAATCAAATCCACTAATATACAGAAAGAAAAAAAACATCCTCCGAAAGAAGTCCTTATTATTTATTTTATGACAAATGATAACAAAAATAGGCCCGTGGGTGTTTAATACTTTACTCTCATTTAACGATGTAAATGTAACGACGCCCTTACAAAATATGTTATTGTTAATGTTAATTGAAATAAAAAGAATTGCATATCAATCAATATTATTGTATACTATTCTTCACTGGAGGATGGTTATGGTTTCTATGATGCTTTGTGATTATATCATCGACAGTGAGTACAGTTGAACACAATAATTGATAACGCCCATCCATCCAACCGTCGGTTATATATGTTTATACAATTTTAAATTAACACAATAAATTATAATTCTGTTTTCAGCATACTAAACCAATTTGTAAATCAATCGTCATTTAGTTTCTTGATTATTTAAATGAACTAATTTCTGAATTTACCAACTGTTAATCCCTTATACAAGCAATGTTAAAACAATATACATCATACAAGGATTTTATCTGTGTTACAAGCCGGGGAAATACGAAACATGCACATGTACGTTTCTCCGCTCGTATACATAAACACAACGTGTCATTGCTCAGATCGACCGAGCCACAACACCATATCACACAAACACCAAAATATAACCATAATCATTATCAAGTAGTTAACTTTTACAACAACAATACAGAACACTACACAAAGTATACACACTAAGTATTTGAATATAATTCTAAGTACAGTATTATGCGGACGACAACATTCAGACTTTTATGAAGTAAATTCCCCAGTACAATCACTGGTGGATGCACAGGACTGCTATTCTCTCAAATCATTAACATTAACGAGGAATAAGAAAATTAGTTTATTACAAACTGTCGCACCCTGTTACAGAATCGGACATGCGTACTTGTAGGACTTTTGAGTTCCGCAATTAAATAACAATACTTTCGTTATTAAGATAAATACCATTACATGTATATCTGTAGTTTAGTCACGCAATTTTCATTACGGCACAGATAACACATCAATTATGGCCGCAATAGAATTGATCGCAGCAATCACGAGCGCGTACATTTAAGCCCCGCCCTCCCGGTAGCCACTGAACCGTTCAGTCGACCCGTACTGCAACTCTCCCACTCTTTAACTGCGATAGTAGCGCAGAAATCACGGGCCAGTCCTGCGATCTGACTGCATTCTCGTTGCGATAATGGTGCAGTATTTTCGCTATCAAGCTGCAACACAAGGGAAGTGACTTTTGTCCGGCACTGTATGTGCGTTTAGTTTGTACAGTCGAGCTTTAGGCGGCAATGAATAATGGACGTTTTACTGTATGTGCTCTCCTCTCCCCCAATTCAATCAGTACAGCAAATTGTGACACATCACATGTTGATACACATTATACTTCGATTCCGTTTTAATCTATGTGAAACAATCGGAACTTTATGGCCATTTACATAACTGGAAGTCCTCTTTTGTGGTAATTTGTCTCCAAGAGCGAGACGATAGGACAGCGAGATGTTGACGAGTGAAGCGGATCAAGGGTTAATTAACGAGTTAATGGCGGCGGTCTTTGTATGAGGTATGTCGGCAAAGATAAAAGGGGCAATCTCCCAACCCTACAGTGAACGAGATGAAGCTGCTGAAATCTACAAATCAATTTAAAATGTCCTTGAATAAAATGAACAGGACCGATTAACGGAGTGAAACTTATTTTTAAGTGTCACGTCCTGGGTAACATAAAAAATATAAAAAAAAGAGAGAGAGAGAGAGAGAGAGAGAGAGAGAGAGAGAGAGAGAGAGAGAGAGAGAGAGAGAGAGAGAGAGAGAGAGAGAGAGAGAGAGAGAGAGAGTATGTGTATTGTGATTACGCAATCTCTTTTCAATGAGGGTTTGCTTTGTCAAATTTGAAAAATCAAGTATATGTAAAACAATTATTCGTATAACACTGAAAGTTTAAAACACAATAGTTATAACCACGTGCATGTACAATCACAGAACATGACGCAATTTATGTCACGTATTAACACCTGGTTCCTTCCCAATTTCTTCATGACATAATTCAATAGTCAGTAAATGTTACACAACGATAAGGGAAACGCTTAACAATATATACACAGGTCTGGACGACAATTAAGTTGCTGGAGAAGTGGAGAAGCTAGCTTTTATTATGTCATGCCCATACATGTTTAGAAAGAGTGCCAAAACCTGCATGGATGTTTTAGATTTTAGAAAATCCTTTTTATATATTTAATATGCTTTTATAACTATTTTATGCCATTTACCTTTTGCTATATTATATACAAATTTGTTTATATGTATAGTGTACATTTTATGTATTTGCATACCATTTGATCTGTATAGTGTACATTTTATGTATTTGCATACCATTTTATCTGTATAGTGTACATTTTATGTATTTGCATACCATTTGATCTGTATAGTGTACATTTTATGTATTTGCACACCATTTTATCTGTATAGTGTACATTTTATGTATTTGCATACCATTTTATCTGTATAGTGTACATTTTATGTATTTGCATACCATTTGATCTGTATAGTGTACATTTTATGTATTTGCATACCATTTGATCTGTATAGTGTACATTTTATGTATTTGCACACCATTTTATCTGTATAGTGTACATTTTATGTATTTGCATACCATTTTATCTGTATAGTGTACATTTTATGTATTTGCATACCATTTGATCTGTATAGTGTACATTTTATGTATTTGCATACCATTTGATCTGTATAGTGTACATTTTATGTATTTGCACACCATTTTATCTGTATAGTGTACATTTTATGTATTTGCATACCATTTTATCTGTATAGTGTACATTTTATGTATTTGCATACCATTTGATCTGTATAGTGTACATTTTATGTATTTGCACACCATTTTATCTGTATAGTGTACATTTTATGTATTTGCATACCATTTTATCTGTATAGTGTACATTTTATGTATTTGCATACCATTTTATATGTATAGTGTACATTTTATGTATTTGCATACCATTTGATCTGTATAGTGTACATTTTATGTATTTGCACACCATTTTATCTGTATAGTGTACATTTTATGTATTTGCATACCATTTTATCTGTATAGTGTACATTTTATGTATTTGCATACCATTTGATCTGTATAGTGTACATTTTATGTATTTGCATACCATTTGATCTGTATAGTGTACATTTTATGTATTTGCATACCATTTTATCTGTATAGTGTACATTTTATGTATTTGCATACCATTTGATCTGTATAGTGTACATTTTATGTATTTGCATACCATTTTATCTGTATAGTGTACATTTTATGTATTTGCATACCATTTGATCTGTATAGTGTACATTTTATGTATTTGCATACCATTTGATCTGTATAGTGTACATTTTATGTATTTGCACACCATTTGATCTGTATAGTGTACATTTTATGTATTTGCATACCATTTTATCTGTATTGTGTACATTTTATGTATTTGCATACCATTTTATCTGTATAGTGTACATTTTATGTATTTGCATACCATTTGATCTGTATAGTGTACATTTTATGTATTTGCATACCATTTTATCTGTATAGTGTACATTTTATGTATTTGCACACCATTTTATCTGTATAGTCTCTCATAATGCGATGTGGGATGGCTCATCATTTATATTTTATGTTCTGTATATAAACATTTGTATGAGGTGAGACTTAAATAAAATATCTGTCTGTCTGTCTGCTAAATGAGGGGTAAATAGTTATTGTCTCGGCAGCGCAGTGGTCACTCAGATTTGAAATCAAGTATTGAGCCGCGGAGAGGCCCAAGCCTTAATGAATGAAATATAGAATACTAAACGAATGGCTACGTGATAATATTTTTATGCAACGAGTGAATAGAAATCGGTATCAAAAGTACGAAAGTGAGTAAAAAAGTAGTCAACATAAGAACCAGCTGATCGGAAAAAACGCGTATGAATAACAATCAATTAAAAAAAAAATAGATCGACAATTTGTGGGTGTCTACACACACATGGTATACGCCGATACACATATAAAACAAAAATCATTTTGTTTAAATAGTATTTCATTTAAAAAAATTAACACTAACAAGCAACGAAAGCGTCACCAGAATGTTTGAACGATATGTTATCTCACATATGTGTAACCAACTCGATCATTGTTATTTTGAATTTTGCCATACTGATATCTGGTATTTTGGCAGCAATACTGAATGACTCGACCAATAAACTTCTTGTCAAACTTTGTAAAAGATGGAAGCTTTCGAAAAATCAATGAGGTATATGACATCATCGGTCAGAAGTCACTGTTGTACATATAAATGTATTCATAAACTTTTCCATGACTGTTTCTTTCAGGTGTTTTATAATTTCACATTTACCCGTGAACAATAAACACTGTACAATTGACATGTACATGAGCAAATTACAAAATCTGCATAGATGCTGTCTTCTTATTAAAGATATGCCCGACAGGTGATTACATAATCAAATCGCATATAAAATAATGCAACTATATCGGCAAAACTGATCACAGATAATTAATACTGCAACTCTAATGTCTTCTTGTTCTATTTCAGTTATACCTTGAAAATATACCATTTAGTTGTACCGTTTCAGTTGTTATCTCTTCAAAACTGGCTCGTGAGATTTTCACTAGGATTGATAAGTCATCTTTATTTCCTCCATAAGTATAAAAAAAGGTTGTGCACACAAAGAATTAATGTACAGTTTTGTAAAAACATATTTGAAAATGAAAAAGAGTCATATACCAATAATATCACTTTATCCCATTGTGTCCTGTCTAAATTACCCGGTGCTGTCCAAGAACCGAGCAAATCATGGTCAGCAATTATTCCTTCTTCGTATTTATTTCCTAAATTCTACAAAATCAAATCATCTGTCTTAAATAAATGTGTATGACATTATGACATGTATATATGGAGAATGTGGGAGGTTTCCGCTAATCATACATTCACAGGTTAAAGTACTCAAATACTGGCTATACTATGCTATGCCTTCTTATCGTTTACCAAAAAAATGTTATGTAATGATGATTTTATATGATCAAAATGGGCAAAAAAATTGGGTAACGGACTTTAAAAAAATTATATTTACAACAGGTTTTAATCACATGTGGTATGAGCAGAACGTTAACTTTCCTACAACCTTTATAAGTTCAATCACGCAAAGACTAAAAGATATATACCAACAAAACTGGCTTAACAAACTTTCCCTTTCCACTAAATGTGATTACTTTTCAACTCTTAAACCATACATTTATACCGAGCTTTATCTATCATGTGTTACTATAAAGAAATTTAGAGTAAGTTTATCTCGTTTCCGATGCTCATCACATGATTTGTGGATTGAAAAAGGCAGATATTTTAAAATAAAAAGAGAAGAGAGATTGTGTAAATCATATAATATCAATGTCCCAGAAAACGAATATAAGTTTTTGCTTGTGTGTCCATAATACACTGAAATACGCAGAAAACATCTTAAACAATTTTATTATGTGCATCCATATGCATCTACAGACAAATTCACGTCATTATTAAATTGTACTAATCGTAATGTAATTCAGAATCTTGCTATGTATATATACTACGAAATGTAATTAAGAAAAGAATCATAACAAATAAGTCTAATAATAACACGTATTTTTACTTGTATTAACATGTACCTTTGTATATTGTACTACAGGCCTGTGGCCTTTCAGTATTAAATAAAGATTGATTGACATGTATTGGCATGGGGATTTTCATGATTTGATTCGGCCGTCTTATCATTTAAACACCCACCAACTACAGAGAAGTTTTAACGAGTAATAAGGCTTTCATAACACCATAAAGTGGATTATCTCTCCTGTATAAACAAGGAATACAAGTAATGATGGATAACGATGTTCATAACTTCACATAAACGCTACAAAGTCGTAGAAATGTACATTCAAATTACACTTTATCTAAGAGGATATTATTTAATTTTTTTACCAGTGCAAACTTGCGTGTTAATACTGTTTGAGATGACACTAACGTTATGCCACATGTTCTGACTCTTGACTTTGTGGACGACAGTGCTGTAGAAGGTATACATGAAGTATCTGAACATAGGAATACATTGAAATAGTATGCGTTGTTAAAGTTTGAAAAACAAATAACAAATCAGGTAGAAACATAAATTTGGACCGAATACACCAGATTTCAGTTTCACAATCTATTATGATTAAACTTCTGCTGTACTGCCGACATGCAGACATGTACAGTGTCTACAATAACGCTCAATCCCTGATCGCGGTTTGACTGCAATCTGAATGCAGTGGACCGCGGTCTGACTGCAATCTGAATGCAGTTGACCACGATCAGAATGCAGTCAGAATGCAGTTGACCGCGATCAGACTGCAATCTGAATGCAGTTGACCGCGATCAGACTGCAATCTGAATGCAGTTGACCGCGATCAGAATGCAGTCAGACCGCGGTTTTCAGGTAACTAATTCTGCAAGGGTCTGTATTTGACTGCATTGTGTCAGCTATGCATTACAAAACACTGACTGATTTTTTAAAGAAAATGTGATTAAATAATTAAGTAATCACTTTTATATATGTTTTAACATTTTCAGCATTTTCAATATGTTGTTTGTGAAATATATAATTAAATCAGTGATTAGTGTAAAAATAAAATTATAATTCCGTTTCCAGTGTATGTAAACGATCAAATAATAACACGTTTGCAACGAGTTATCTAATCAAGTAGTTTCATACGATTCTAGCAAGTTACATGTATACAGCTGCGTACCGAAAGTTTGTTCACCTACATATGAATCTTAGTGGAGATATCATGTAAATTGACGTTCATTGTAACGTGAATAAAATTACATGACATACAATGACAATGAATCATCATATATCCATGGGTACAACGACCATTATCAAACGTATTCTGTGATCTTCATGGCAATAATACATGTTTATGAAATTTGGCATAATGAAAAAGACCGAAAGGGTCAACTTTTGAACATTGAAATTTCACTAATTTTCGAATATTTGTTTCGAAAAAATCAGAACAAATTCATCACAAGTCATCTGTATCTATGATGAAAGAAGTAAATACGGATGGCGGCGAAGAACCACCTAAATCCACATAACTATTTACAGTTGACAACACTGGACATACTTGATGACTTCCCAAAGCTGTTCAAACTGTTCACACAGTTTTGATGTAATAAAATGTTTATTTTTGTTTTGTTATGCTTTAATACAAGAATTAGACGCGAGCCTGAGACTAGTACTTAAATCGTAAACGGAATCATATAAAACGTAGTTAAACTTGGGATTTATATAATTACTGAAATTCAGGTTGGTTTTTCTACGGCTCAAACAGTAGCAGCTATAGTATGTTAACTGGTTCGGAGGTCTCATCTTGTTTTTAATGTATTTTATCAAAAATACATATAATCGATGGTACAGGGATAGAGATGTGTTCTTGCTGAGCTTGTTCTGAAAACTATTTGAACTTATCTTCATAAATAAAAAGAACTCTAAGAAAAAATAATAGTAGTAATGTATAGAAAGTCTCAATATAATCATTTCGATGATAAGGAGAATCTCTTTTATACGTGTAGTTGATGCGTAGTGACATGAGTGCATCTTTCCTTCTGTTTAAGAATATCAAACATTCTTACATTTAGTAGTACGATTTTTATCATTAATTAAGCTGTAAGTTAAGTTCTGTCTGGGGATAAAACAGGTGTTAAATTCAGCAGCCAAATATTATTTATTGCAGATATTTGGAGATAGCCTTACTATAGACATTACCCATACTATCATTTATTGTGCAAGCATTGTAACTATTTTGAAACATAATGAAAACTGATCAGAGCAATATACCCATTGTCTTCCACATAATACATGTAGTTAATACCTATTCATATATAAAGAAGGTATCCTGCTGGAATTAAATTCCCAAACTCAAAAGACAAATGTTAAACTTTTTTGCAAAATATTTATTGGAAATACTACAATACAGAAAACACAATGTATAGATGTAAATACATAATTCGATATCATTAGCAAATCTAAATGGTAATACTACCTTATACATGTAGTAATAGAAGAAAGAGTAATAGTAATGCAAAATCATAAAACAGAAATGTTCAAATAGATCAAATGTTTAACGTCTTTATAGAAACAACCATAGTTTCACTATGTGGTGGAGCAAAATCTTTGAAGATTCACATAAGCAAAAACAAATTTTACTTTTAAAAATATTGGATACCATTAGTGATTGTTAATGATGATTTTGATTATTACAGGTATCACAAATAACTTATGGTGTTTGACAGCCTATGATACGTAGTATTAGAACCATTGATGATTTGTATAATCAGCGGGATATTGGAAGTTGTGAAAAACATGAATTACTATTTTAATTTTACACGGTAATGTTTATACAAACAAGTGTAGAAGCGAGCACAGCTCACATGCCCCCGCTTCCAAATATAGTTTGACGTAATTGAAAATAAGAAAGGCACATCTATGGAAATGACTAACCTGTGTGTAAAGTTGAATGAATATGGAATGTACAATTCCAGGGATAACTGTTCTATGGAAACCGCCCAAAATAAAATTCAGAAATAGGTCTAACCCTCAAAAGGCACAAACTAGAGATCATGGCAAACATGTGTAGCAAGTTTGGTGAATCTAGCAAGTATAGTTTGAGAAAAATGATCTGCACACAGTTGTGTGATGGACGGACGGACAGATGGACGGACAGACAGACAGACGGACAGAATGAACGCTGTAAGACGGGGGTATAAAAATCAGTATGTCCATGAGATGAGATAAATGCAACTTCTCTACGCACAGCACAAGTCGCTCTTGTCTCCATCCCTGTCCTTAAAGGGAGGATTCTGTCGCCATCTTTGATTTTTTTAATTAAGTAAAATGAAAACATGCTACATTGTACCTTATTTACAACGTTTTAATAACTAAAGACATAAACTGATAGAGTATTCACATAGTAACTGATAACATGTCATAAAACTAAAAAAAATAATAAATTATGCTGTAGCGACTTTTTCCCCCCTCGCAGTGGCGATGAATGGCTTCAGTTCTCATTGTTTTTATTTTGTGAAAATGTGCGCTTGTGTTTATCAAGTCGTGAAATATAAAGTCACTAAAATATTACCTTCATTAGTATATTTCAATTGGACTGTATCATCTTGTATTAAGAACATGTATGTGTAAACGATAGAACCCTCCTTTTAAACCTTTCGCATTTCTTTAATGTTTCTGTGTTGGCGAAACGGAGCACACTTTGCATTTCAGATGCAGCACTGCTATGTTTTCACGGAAAAGTGAACAAAATGATACAAGGCTAACATTTGCCAAGGAATAGAGGCTGGTATTATTAAATATACATTAGTAAGACTATAACCTCAAACTTTCAAAACTATTCCAACTTCTTAACATGCGTTACCATATAAAAGCAAACATGTATCAACGTTGTCAGTGCATTATTTTATCGAGGAAATAGTCCAGAATAAACATATAAAAATGGTGAATGTTTATTATCATAGACTTGTCACTCCTTTTCATTGATGACATACGATTTTCAAGACACAATCGCGTTTCCAAATAGTTTGTATATATTGGGACATATATTTATGTTTTCTAGATATCTGCATATTTGGCCTTGCTATTTTGTACTTAGTACTTAGTACTTAGTGCTTTGTACTTTGTACTTTGTATTTAGAACTGCCCAGTAGCCAATGTTTGTTAAGGTGAGATGAACAAAAATGCGAAAAGAATGAGCAGTTCACACAATTCAAACAATAGAGCTCTTGACCTTTTATTTCAGAAAATGCATTCTACATCAAGGTTAAGGTCACAAGGTCAAACGTTATTACCTCAGTATGTGACATTGGAAACATAACATTTTGACAAATGCTGACGAATAAAAAGTTATGGCGATGGTTAAAGTTTCAAAACATGACATAAGAAAAATGTAAGAACAGTTTGTTACATTGTTCCCAATTGCTACATATATCACTGCAATACTGGCAATACCGTTGTATATGCAGATGCCGTATAACGTTACATACCAATTGATAGAGAGGTGGGAGATGGACGGACAGACGACACCATTACATAAAAACCCTTCAGCTTACAAACTTACTAACATACACTGTTACACAATATACAAGTTTTCGTTTTATTAACAGCATCGTACATGGTTGCAATTCTCGAAACAATACATGATATTGACGAGTTCAGTCGGATCCTTTACACGTAACATGTGTTTCATTCTATTCCAAAATAACTTAAAATAAACATGTTCTTTTCTTTTCAGAATTAGGTAGTCAAATCATTTTCAAGGCAATTGAAGTTAAATTGTTGATACTATGCCGATATTAAGATTCTGATTGTATTGAAAAAAGTGTTACAGTTACATGGATGAATACTATATGTATCAACAGTCCGTCTCGGTGAGTTCATTCTTTTTTAAAATATTAACTTTAAAATGTTTTGAATCATAAATATTGCATATTTCTTCTACATAGTAAGTGCTTTTGAATTAAATATATACCTTATTTAATCCAATGTGAAGTTATCAAAATTTACAAAGATTCTGAACAAATTTCATAAATTGATATCTGTTATCTCTAAGAATTTATATTGTCCATGAATAATTTATTTGCTTCCATTGGCAAACTTGTCTCAGACAACCGGTTATTTCAACATATGATGCAGTGAATATGTTGAATCAAAGAAATGCATCTTTTAGTGAAAGTAACTGGATTGTAATCGTCAGGCGCACTGAAAAGAAATGGTCAGTACTACAAAAGTAATGATTGAAACATACAATTGCAGGGTCAGGAAATCATGGTATGAAGAAGTTTTTTTTTAAAATCATGCTACAGAAGATGTTTTTAATGCATGAAGATCCTGCGAACCATGATGCACAACTCATGATGAAAATGGAATAGCCCTGAAATTCCTTAAACATAAACCCTATTTAGACTCATTGGGATATTAGTGGTAAAACAGCTACGGGGGAATGCCTACTTCAATCCATGAGCTTGGAAAGTTGGTAAATAATTTTTGGTATTTTGTCTACAAAGAGTGTCCAGGAACCAAGACCTAAACAAACAAAGGCACTGAGAACAACAAAAGGGATTAATATTCCTTATTGAACCTACTTTCGTGTGATACCAAATAGTGCTACAATACATGCATTTATAAACTTGTTATTTGTGTCCTAATCTCCAAAGTCATGTAAACATAGCAATGTAACAAACTTTTGTTCAGCAGCTGTATTACCTCTGGCTCCAGTCAACATTTCAGTGTTTTATCTTCAGCCGTAATGATGCTTCTACAGGGCTGTTCCAAGATTGAAGTTCTTCCTTCGTGCCTGAAAGTAGTATGTGTTCCATGATTGAAAGTCATTTTAGTCAAGTCGAAAACTTCAGATAATACAAATTACCTGTGTAATTGGTTGTCAATAAATCTAGCATAAATAACATCCAATCATTGATGACATGAATTCCATGCAGTTTGAAAAATATGACAGAACGCCTCGCTGCAAAGAATTCTCGTTAGGCGTAATCAACATATACATGTAAGCCAATGGACATGTTTTGGGGACCCAGGGCAGGCTAGCTATGTGTGTTGATTGATTATAATAGCATATGTTTTATAGCGTCTTTACGACAATGGTATACTCAAAGGGCACAATTTGTATTATAATCCTGAAGGAAGTGTTCTTTTTGTTCAGGTTTCAGCGCAATGCATAGCCACATGGCTCCATTACTTGTAATTAGAGTTCTCAAAGTTTCATCTAAATATGGGTCAAATGTACTTAGATTGATTTGTGCAAATATTTAAGTCGCTCTAAATGATTGTAAAGATTAAAATTACTATTCATGGAATTGGCCATTATTTTCATTGGTTTAGTTACCGATCTGTCATTATGATTCCCAGAGATATGATCTTGTCATTCAACAAGGAACCAGTTGCAAAGGTTATTCTTCATAATGGGAAATCACGCGACATCAGATCTAAGCGGAATCGCACATGATAAAAATGAATCAGTGCTTTTGTCTTTTGGGAAAGAATTTCAGTTGGCAAGGAATTTGCCAAATTGCATTTACAGATCGGTGGAAACCTCCCAGATATCAATTTGCCTAAGATACTTTCGCCCTAAAAACTGATCAAATATCAATATAAATGATTTTCATTCCAAGTCCAATATATACCTATTCTAGTCTGTCGTGAATTTCAGAGTTATAGCAATCGAAACGTTCATTTTACATACAAGTAGATAAGGAAAACTTGGCTTTGTCATATTTGCTATATCTGGTTCTCTGGTTACTTCCGGTAATGCACCGCGCGAGTGGTAAGAGATGTAATAAGTAGCTCTGTCGTGTCCGTTGTAATCTGTAATAATCAACACAAATATTACCAATGAGAGCCATAAGAAGACAAATAAAAGGAAAGGAGACATCAAGACATCGATTTAGGTCAGATACTACACCGAAGAAAGTCTACACCGACGAAAACGTCAGCCGATAAATCTGAAAAAAGCAGCATGGCCGACAAGACTGAAAGCAACCTAAATTCTCTCTTCACCATGTAAGTCGACAAAGTTACTAACAGACTGGAAAATAGATAAATTTCTCAAGGAAATTGAGAGCACAAAAGGAAAAGTGCAAGATATTAAACAGATAATTGTTTTTAAAGCTCAATCTATCAAAGAAAACAGAAAAGAAATTGCAACTCTCAAATTGAAAATAAAAGAAATGCGAGATTATATTTTGAAAAAAGAGACTCCCCAAACACTGCCTATTAGTGTACAGAATATCTAATGAGGAATTTCCGAATTGGAAGTTTGAAAAATATTGAAAACAGTCAAGATCAGGATCAAGATATTTAATTTTCAAATTGTATTGATAATTTTGCTTTGGAAATGCTTTTTGTATCTATGGTAGCAACATATTTGTATATTTGTACATAATAATAATCAGAAATATCCTGCCTGTCTTTAAGATCATGTGATTTTGTGTTTTGGACCCCGTGTAAACATTGAACAACTACTGTAAGAGTTTAATGTTACTCCTTTTGTAGATCTGATCTTTCCGACTTATCAGCTACTTAAATATCAGTAATTAGCAAGCCTATATCAGGTTTTGTGATAAACCTATGTTGCTTTCACGATTGAGAATCGAGACTTGATATGTCAATACTGGGAAAATTAAAGGTGCATCAATTGTGTTTCATACAATTTTATTTGGCTTTATGCATGCCAACATACGATATGTGCTGATATCAGTTCAAATAATTTCACTCAACTTGCATATTAATCACAAATTGTCAAATATATTTTAATTACTAGTTTCCAATTACAATCGAGCAACATCGATTCCATTAACATGCACAGTAGTTATAAGACCTAATTAACATTATCAACTTACAGTTTGTGTTTAGTCTGTTGTAAATAAGTTTCCCAAATTACGTTTGACGAATTGACGCGCGCCAACGTGGTGCATTGTCCGGCTTTCGATAAGAAATCTATACTTTTACCGTTATATCGTCGGTATACTGAAAAAACTAACATCAAAATGGCAATTGTTTGCAACAGTCAGTACTTCTCGATAACATAATATTTATAATGTTTAACACATGTGACCCAAAACAACACAATGTATGTACCTTTAAGGCTGTATGGTAATGTCCTTTATTAGCCACTAACGGAGATCTTTTTGAGGATCTCACTTACATCTTCATTCCAGACTGGGAGTCATAAATTAACACTCGTACGACCTTGATACTAGTATTCTTTCCATCTGTGTGTTTTACTTAGAAAACATTTCTATTATTATTTTTATTGGTAGTAGTATTATTTCATTTAAAAACCATTTGTGACTTTTTTGCATTGTGCATACATGTACAAAATGTTTGTAACTATCGCTCATTTTGACAAACTAATGATTAAATCAAATTCATCCAAAGGAATAAATCATAATATCAATTTCAAAATGTAGAGGCCTTGACAGCACCTCACTGAGAAAATAGGTTTTAAGGTTTTTGAAAAAGAAGAAGGTTCAAATGTATTGTTTGCAAGATGTACAGTTTACAGCTGATCAAGAACAAATAAGCAACAGTTGGGTTATAAAGAAGTTTAGTTATCACCTTTTAAAAGTAATTCAAGAGGAACAACAAGTTTATTTAATAAACATTTTGAATCTAAAGTTCTTGATAGCACTATAGATCAGGATGAAGGTGGTTATGTGGCATTTGATACTCTTGTAAATCTATATTGACCAAATACCGATAGACCTGAATTCATTAACATATTAAGAAAATAGCTGAACATTTTAAGGACATATATACCCTACCCAGAAATAAAAAATATTTAGATTTTTCTGAAAATTAGCACATATGTACAACTGAGTGTGCTGATTTCAAAAATCAAATAAAAAATGAGGGTCACCATGCTCGTTTTCGAGTAAAAATGTGTCAAAAACTGTTCTCTTTTATTGAAAAGCCTGAAAATCAATAATTTCACTTAATTTGCATATTCATCACAAATTGTCAGATATATTTTAATTACTAGTTTCCAATTACAATCGAGCAACATCGATTCCATTAACATGCACAGTAGTTATAAGACCTAATTAACATTATCAACTTACAGTTTGTGTTCAGTCTGTTGTAAATAAGTTTCCAAAATTACGTTTGACGAATTGACGCGCACCAACGCTGTGCATTGTCCGGCTCTCGATAAGAAATCAATACTTTTACCGTTATATCGTCAGTATACTGAGTAAACTAAGATCAAAATGGCAATTGTTGGCAACAGTCAGTACTTCTCGATAACATAACATTTATAATGTTTAACACATGTGACCCAAAACAACACAATGTATGTACCTTTAAGGCTGTATGGTAATGTCCTTTATTAACGGAGATCTTTTTGAGGATCTCACTTACACCTTCATTCCAGACTGGGAGTCATAAATTAACACTCGTACGACCTTGATAATAGTATTCTTTCCATCTGTGTGTATAACTTAGAAAACATTTCTATTATTATTTTTATTGGTAGTAGTATTATTTCATTTAAAAACCATTTGTGACTTTTTTGCATTGTGCATAAATGTACAAAATGTTTGTAACTATCGCTCATTTTGACAAACTAATGATTAAATCAAATTCATCCAAAGGAATAAATCATAATATTAATTTCAAAATGTAGAGGCCTTGACAGCACCTCACTGAGAAAATAGGTTTTAAGGTTTTTGAAAAAGAAGAAGCTTCAAAATTATTGTTTGCAAGATGTACATTTTACAGCTGATCAAGAACAAATAAGCAACAGTTGGGTTATAAAGAAGTTTAGTTATCACCTTTTAAAAGTAATTCAAGAGGAACAACAAGTTTATTTAATAAACATTTTGAATCTAAAGTTCTTGATAGCACTATAGATCAGGATGAAGGTGGTTATGTGGCATTTGATACTCTTGTAAATCTATATTGACCAAATACCGATAGACCTGAATTCATTAACATATTAAGAAAATAGCTGAACATTTTAAGGACATACCCTACCCAGAAATAAAAATATTTCGATTTTTCTGAAAATTAGCACATATGTACAACTGAGTGTGCTGATTTCAAAAATCAAATAAAAAATGAGGGTCAGCATGTTCGTTTTCGAGTAAAAATGTGTAAAAAAAACTGTTCTCTTTTATTGAAAAGCCTGATAATCAATAATTTCACTTAATTTGCATATTCATCACAAATTGTCAGATATATTTTAATTACTAGTTTCCAATTACAATCGAGCAACATCGATTCCATTAACATGCACAGTAGTTATAAGACCTAATTAACATTATCAACTTACAGTTTGTGTTTAGTCTGTTGTAAATAAGTTTCCAAAATTACGTTTGACGAATTGACGCGCACCAACGCTGTGCATTGTCTGGCTCTCGATAAGAAATCGATACTTTTACCGTTATATCGTCAGTATACTGAGTAAACTAAGATCAAAATGGCAATTGTTGGCAACAGTCAGTACTTCTCGATAACATAACATTTATAATGTTTAACACATGTGACCCAAAACAACACAATGTATGTACCTTTAAGGCTGTATGGTAATGTCCTTTATTAGCCACTAACGGAGATCTTTTTGAGGATCTCACTTACACCTTCATTCCAGACTGGGAGTCATAAATTAACACTCGTACGACCTTGATAATAGTATTCTTTCCATCTGTGTGTATTACTTAGAAAACATTTCTATTATTATTTTTATTGGTAGTAGTATTATTTCATTTAAAAACCATTTGTGACTTTTTTGCATTGTGCATACATGTACAAACTGTTTGTAACTATCGCTCATTTTGACAAACTAATGATTAAATCAAATTCATCCAAAGGTATAAATCATAATATTATTTTCAAAATGTAGAGGCCTTGACAGCACCTCACTGAGAAAATAGGTTTTAAGGTTTTTGAAAAAGAAGAAGCTTCAAATTTATTGTTTGCAAGATGTACATTTTACAGCTGATCAAGAACAAATAAGCAACAGTTGGGTTATAAAGAAGTTTAGTTATCACCTTTTAAAAGTAATTCAAGAGGAACAACAAGTTTATTTAATAAACATTTTGAATCTAAAGTTCTTGATAGCACTATAGATCAGGATGAAGGTGGTTATGTAACATTTGATACTCTTGTAAATCTATATTGACCAAATACCGATAGACCTGAATTCATTAACATATTAAGAAAATAGCTGAACATTTTAAGGACATACCCTACCCAGAAATAAAAATATTTCGATTTTTCTGAAAATTAGCACATATGTACAACTGAGTGTGCTGATTTCAAAAATCAAATAAAAAATGAGGGTCACCATGCTCGTTTTCGAGTAAAAATGTGTCAAAAACTGTTCTCTTTTATTGAAAAGCCTGAAAATCAATAATTTCATTTTTTCAGCAAAATTTTTATTATTATTGAAATAAATGCAAACTTTTAATTCTGACAGTTACATACAATGATACTTCAAAGTTTATCCAAAAATAATTTTGAAAAATTAAATTTGAAATTATAATATGTCTAAATATGTCAAAATATGAACCTGACAATATATGGAACTCAAATTCGAAGAAAAAAATGGGGGTCACCACCAAAAATAACGAACTTTTTATCTCTGAAAATTGATATCGGCCGTGAAAAATGCCCCAAAACGCCGCGGCAAATCTACTGAAAGACGATATGGGTTTCACATTGTGTAACATTGTTCATAAAACTCGCAGGTTAAAATGACAGAATTGTAGAATGTTACTCTTGTGAGGAATATTATGTTCACACATCTAAGTAGGCCGAATAAAACAATCAAGTATTTGCTTTTGACCCCAATTTAGGAGCGGAAAATCATATATAGTGCCTGATCGGCTACTCTAAAAATTCAATCAATGGTTCACTACATCAGCGTATGTTGGAAATCATCAAATTGCATGATGCCCATGTAATTCGAGAACGTTTCTTTTCTTTTGATATATTTTGACGATACAACATGTATATTTCATTTCTTTGAAAAAAAATAATTGTGTTTTAAGTAGGCCTAAAAATGGTGTGATTGGTTGCTTTTTCAATACCTTTGTCAATCATATTTTGAGGAAAGGCTCGTTTCAGCAGAGCAAATTTTAACTCTTCTAACCTTTTTTGTCTTAAGTTACCATCCTTAATTATTGTGCATATGCGTCTTGCTAGACAATAAGGTAAATTAGTTTTAACATGTTTTTCAAGAGAACTTTTGAAATGAAGTTGTGTGTCTGTAGGTTTATGGTAAATGTCAGTAGATAGATTTCTGAATTACGAACGCCCACAAATAAAATAGTACCTAAACGTACTATAACATTTGTAACTTCCCATAATCCAAACAATCCAAATGTGTTCCCTCAAATACGAGACAACTTAGACATACTAACACAAGACAAAAAGCTGAAAGCTATGCTTAATAGAACCACTATAATTAAGAGTAAACGGCAACCAAATAACTTGAAAAAACTGCTCACTAAAGCAAAATTCAGCAACAATGACAATCAAGCTGAAGTTTCAAAATGTCAAGATAACAGATGTGGTACCTGTCCAATTATTATGGAAGGTCAAAAATTTCAATTTGAAAATGGGCAACATTTTATTGTTAATCACAACATGAATTGCAAATCTAAAAATGTAATTTACGCAATCCTCTGTCCGAAATGTAATCTCACTTATATTGGACAAACTACCACCCTTCAAGCTAGGGTACGTGTTCACAAACAGCAAATCAATAATCCTAATCTCCGTCACCTAAAAATTAGTAAGCATATAGCAGACTGCAACAATGGAAACTTTGTTATTTTTCCATTTTATAAATTATTCTCCAGTGCACAAATTACAAATTTAACTTTAGAGACTAAAGAAACATTTTTTCATAAATAAATACTGCCCATCACTGAACAGTTAATTCACACGATAAATTGATTGATTACGACTCCATTGTTTTACATGTAATCAAGGACACAAAATGAACTCGTTAACCCTCAGAGACCTCATTGTCCTGGAGTGACACCCAAATGAAGACCTCGAGGCAATTAACGTACGTGATTGAAAGACAATGACTGATTTTGGTGTTAATACACTGACGCGTTAAGATGTTGAGCATTACAACATGCTATTGTTTTTGTTCATACATAAATATGCAATCTTCCCAATGTTAATCAAACTTGAAATGACCGATATACTGGTCGAAATGACCAGTATTTGGTCAAAACCATCTGATATATACATATATATATATATATATATATGTATGTAGATATTCATAGCGATATGCTGTGAGTAACTAAGTTATGGGAACAATAAACAAATGTTTACATAAAAACAAAATGTGGAGATATGTACCAGTCACCATTTGACGTTTGATCACAAATATTGCCTGATTCTAATTGTACAGGTCGATGACAGTTAAAAACCTGAATCAGCACCACTGATAGTTACTATTATTGAGAATACCATGATACCATCTGTTTTCAATTTGTGTTCGATAAAAGCAAGTATGTAAAGCCTACCTGGGTAAACTTTTTTCCAGTGTAGCACCAGGAGAGGAAATCATATGTATTTGACCAATACATCCTCGGTCTGAGTCTGCAATAATGCACTGCACACTTCGCTCTCTTCTTACCGTTGAAGACACGCATCTGTCCAGAGCTGTTTTACGCAAAACATATGAACAAATCCAAATCAAATAAATGTTTATGATAGCCCACACAGAGAGACTGAGTTTAATTTACTTTAGTGTTTCCTGAATCCTATGATAACATTATTCTATCCAATAATAAGTTTATAAGTGACGATATGAAATAAAAGCTTATTCTACAAACGCTCCTTTAATCTCAATTCAAAATGATTGTTCTCATATGATATAATTACATAACGAAAGGTTATGATTTTAGTATGGTGTTACTGAATGTAAATCCCAAGATGAAATTCATCTCAGTAGTTCAAAAGCAAGTGTCACTAATGTGACATGACCCACCACAGCATATTATCACTTCAAAATTAAAGGAAACAAAGTTGAGGCCTTGGTTTCATTGAAATTGTATGTCATGAGAAACATGTACAGTTTACTATGTACTTCAGTGGGGTTGTTGTAACTCAAAAACAGTTTCAAAACATACTGTGAACTTATAATAATGTGAACATATATTTCAAATAGCCCAGTGAAGCTCTGTTTAGATAGACCAAGTAGCAAAAGAAATGACGACAATTTTTTAAAAGAGTCAACCACAAAATATTTCTGCCGGATAAAGTCGATCGAGAATGTCGAGAATAAATGTCGTAAATAGATATTATTAACCAAGTGTGTTTCCTTATCATAAATATCATATTTTGGGAATAAATATTCCATTATGCTTGCCTTTGCCGAGCATAATACATTATTTTTTATTCCAAATATGTGATATTAATAACACGAAAACACACGAGGTTAATAATATCTTTATCATACAATGTCATTATTGAAATAAGCGTTTTGTTGTGCTAAAAGTTGTAAAAGAATTGACCCAGTTTTAGCAGACTAATTCCATAGACGAACTTCAGAGTGATGGTCACGACACAGGGGCTTGTATTGCTGAAAACAAACAGTTCCTAGGTTCAATACTACGATACGATATACCTATACTTATAAATAAAGAAAGGGATGCAACGTCAATTTTACCCCCTGTCCAATCAAGTCCAAATTTCAAAATGTTACCACACTCTGTACACCTAAAACACATTGTAGAAATGTAGCACAGTGATTGCTCGTTCGATTAAAACAAACATCAACACAATCGGTCAATTATTATTTCTTAAGTTATGACACTTGAAACGCGATTTTTTGCTCGTCAAACTCGAGTGGGCCAAAATGGTGTCTCAGCAATACATCGTCAAAAATCGAGGAAAATGTCGATATTTCATTCCTACCAAAAGCAATCAATCTCGAAAAGAGTTTTCTACTATCACTTAACATCCCTGATACATTTGTCATACTTGAATAGTTCGGGTATCTTACCGTAACAACTTTATTGCAACTTTATAGTAATTACAGGCAAATGTAGGTCATTTCCTCCAAGGTTCCGGATCACTCGTACCAAAACCGGTTCCACTCAAAACGGGGAGAACCGACCCATACAAACCGACCCTTGGACGAACCGGTTTCGGTACGAACTGATCCGGATCCTCCTCCAAGATGGCGCCGGTCGCTCGAAAAATTGCCTGTAGTTACTATATATAGGTATATCGAATCGTAGTATTGAACCTAGGAACTGTTTGTTTTCAGCAATACAAGCCCCTGTGGGTCACGACATCGGCTATATATGGCTGTGAAGCACCTGAAAATTAATCTAAATTAAAACAATCTAAAAACGCGATGTATGTGATTCTTGAATAAATCGACAATTGGTCCCTGATCTCTTGTTCATGGATATATTTTCAATCAGTTCATAAGTATCTATCTAATAATTAAAAGCACTCATAAATCACTTGGTCATGTTAATAGAACAACGGAAGTACCTCCAGTTTCAACGTTTTGGGAGCTGCGTTGCAGGGTTGATTCGGACTGCTGCTAAACAGTATCGATCACACTTAAACTGTAATTATGTGTGAGGTGAGGTCGTTTCCTTTGTGTATGACTTATGTACCTATTAATGTACCTAATACCGAATGCTCAGCCCTCAAGAACTACCAAAATGCTGGTGCGATTGACGAGGCATATCGGGAGGCCACACGGACCCATCAGGATTCATTTTGTTCACAGCCATGGATTTTCTTGGTTAAACAAATCTACAATTATCTTGACTTTGTTGAAACTATAATGCAGTGTACCATATCAGATGATTTTGTGCTTTCAAAATCAATTCATTCAAGAGGAAATACTTTGGTAAACTCCAGGTTACTGTTTTTGATGACTCGTAAACAGTTTTAGGATTCGCATGAAAAGAGTGGAATGTAGTTTATGATGTGTATTTGACCTTTGACCTGTTTTGCATATTTATCAGATTTGGATACCAAGTTTACAAGATTGCTTTATTGCATCTGTAACACTCGCGTTCGGCTTCGGATCAAGAGGTCCGGGGTTCGAATCCCGCCAGGGGCACGGCAACTTTGTCTGCAGTTAAGAACTGTTCTACACGCAGTAAGGTTTGGGTGCAATGCTACACTGAATTTCAGCGTAGTACCACCCATGGCTCGCTAGTTCCAACCCAAGCTCGCAGGTTTCACCACAATGCATAACCACATGGCGTTGCTGGCTTTCTCCCTGCCATAATACTAGCAGCCGTCATATAAGTGAAATACTCTTGAAAGCGGCGTTAAACCCCGACTCACCTCACATCACCTCACCTTGATAACACTCTCCATTATATGATAAATATATGTACAAAATGTCAGTCATGAGAGTATGATCCTTAATATCTTATATCTTTTCAAACACACATGGGGTGCTGAACTTGCTATTTCAAAGAGGTGTTCTCTACAAAATGTTTGCTATTTAGGGTAAATTCCTATGAAAGAGGGAATTTTTTTAGGCATAAAAATTCTTATGGCATAATGTACCTTCTTGGACGCATCATTGCAGTAGGACATCATAACACCAGAAAATATCTTACATTTTCCAACAGGCCACGGAACACAACGGTTCTCCAAGGAAAGATTTTATAGGCGGAGATAGTGATTTTTACACGTAATTACAAGTATTTGAGGAAAAAAAATGGTAACATTTCTACGGATTTTCAAGAGTCATACCTTAACGGAACAACTACGGATTAGCTGTGGAAGACCTATGGAACGTTTAAGGCTTGGGCGGAAGACCTACTGTCACATCACGGCGAAATGTGGTAGACATACAGAAAATTCCATGAAGGAAGTACGCAAATAGACAGGTGGCTTATGAAATCCCTGCGAAAGATTTACGGCAAGTACGGAATATTTGCGCACAAACTACGGTTTTCACGGAAGAGCTACGACACTAATTCGTTATACATGGAGGAACTACGACACTAATCTGTTCTGCACGGAGGAACTATGGAAATCTAAGGGAGACTTACGGTATACTTGCAGAAAACCTGTGATAGAAAGAGATGCGAGCAGAGTAAAGAAGACCTGCGTTAAGCACGGAATGATCACGGCAAGACTGAGGAATTTTGGCGAAGATCAACTGATTTTAACTTGAAACCGTGTATAAAAGCCAAGGTTTGACCACCGAAGCCTCAATAGAGCCATTGAGTGGCGCCAGAAACAAGCAGACACAGTTGAAAAATATACAGAAAAGACAGAAGATGTCATTGCAAGGTGGTATAGACATCTTCACACTTCCATTGATATAAACGCGCTGTCATTGCTGTCATTGCAAAAACTACACTTGAGGTGGACAACTGGTTTGATTAAGCCACACGTGTCCATTTTCCCAACATTAAAATGGCCGATCGAAGGTAGTTCAAGGGATCTGACTGATATAGCGATACCTGAACACTCAGAGTAGAGTTTTAAATATGGTCCCTTGATGAAAAGGTCAATCATCTTACTGTCTGGACTCTCAAAATCGCATGCGACGTCTACCTCTCACACTAAAGAGTTCCAAAAAAATGAAGGGTCACACGAATAATACGAATAACTGTTTTCTATGGATGCGGCTAATCGGGCAGTGTAATTGTATGCTTTACCTAGACTTAACTTGAACTTAAAAAATACATAACAAATTGGCAAATTTTCAAATTTGTGAAAACAAAATATGCACACAAAAAATGTACTACATCGCCTTTAACAACTAGCAACGAAAGGATTCAACAAATTTAATCAGTAAATCTCAAAAGAGTGGGGCCATGGCTGAGGGTGGAGAGAAGAACTAATGAAGAAATTTACGAAAATCTCATGTACAATCGTATCACAAGTGTAAAACCATATCTCTATGTACAGTGGAAAAATTGAAGGCGGGGAAAGATAAGGAAGCCTTACGGAATAGTTAAGGCTAGGAGTTACGGCTAGTACGGAACGACTACGAAAGGCGAGACGAATACTACGATTTTCCTTTGTCCCCACGGAAGACTTAGGGATTGGAAAACTGTGCATTTGCTTTTGAACATGTTCAAAAGAAACCGCACAGTTTATTTTCGACAACGGGAGCTGACGATAGGACTACGGTTCTTAACGGACTTTGGGGGAACATTTACGGTGTTCCAAGGTAGAATTGCGAACACTCAGGGTAGACTTACGATTTCTCACATTCTAGGCAACATTCTCAACCGTAGTTATGCCGTAGCTCAGTGAAATGGGGGTACAAGGATTGCAGGCACTTGTAGTTGCGCCGTAGCTCAGTGAAATGGGTGTACAAGGATTGCAGGCACTTGAAGCAGTAACGCAACGGGTTCGGCACTGAAAATTACTGCTACACGTTTCTCGTGAATCAACAGTAATCTCAATTTCAACAATATCAGTGAACATATAAGCAGATCTTTTTTCTTGAAATTTCCTTTTCCTAAAATTTTCAATCGCAGCTATCTCACTTACTGGTATTTGAATTTCGTGATGGGGTCAGCAATGGAGTTCATGCTTCTTTTCATGGCTACTCTCTTCCGACGATCTAACATGATAAGCTCACCATTACCTGTATGACGATAGGAGAAGATTCATTTAAATTTTCTCATATTCATCAATTTCGTATTTTTGTTTCAGAGAATAAATGATAAATATTTCCTTAAAAAAGCATGACGAAGTAGATCCAAGGTAGATTATTTGAAGAAACGAAGAGTAACAAGTAAAATTACACTGAACATATTGCAACCTCACAATAGTATTTCAGAAATATATATAAGATTCGTGTATCAAAAGCAAAATCGGAGTGACAGACCCACCGTCTGATTTTTAACCATCCTGAACTGAATTACCAGCCAATAACTTAAAGTGGCTGTTCCTATTTATGTCCTATTTATAATGATAGCTTGTGCATTCAAATTGACTTAAGAGGGTACAACAACTTATTACATAAACAAATTATCCGTAGTGGTAATAACGATGTTGCGTATAAAGCAATAACTGCATGGCGACCATACAATTGTGATCACATTTTATTATTTCGAATGACAAAAACGATTCCAACGGCTTTCCTGAGCCACGTACACTCATTTTTAATTTGATTTGCCGAAAAAAGAGAAGGGGGTTTCACTATTTGTAAAATTATTTTTCAAATACATTTCATTAAATTATTTGGGCGAAAAAACGTGCTACTGTCCCTTTAAAATTGATACTGACAGTGCCAGCATGAGAAGACTAATGAGCAACCATCAAACTTAAAATAACGACACATCATATAACTTACCTACGTATATGGCCCCAATCCATTTTCGAGGACGGGGTGAGTCAATACTGACAGCATCACCAAGGTTGATGGTTGCACCATTACAATCTACTGGAAGCTTTTTCTTGGTCGGGGCTGCAAAGCAAGATAATCTGGTTTGAACAGAACTGTAGTGTTAAACCAAACGATGGACATACGGTAACGTTTAAATATCTATGAATCTCGACAACCATGAATTTTATATAGGGGCAAGTTAACGCCAGTGTAAATGTTAAAAGACATACCAGGTAGTGGTGTGGCAGGCTAGCCACTTACACCAAAGACCGGGTTCGAATCCTGGTTCAGGCGCCACAGTCCAGGGTCTAATACTGTCTTGTGGCACTTCATCCACTTAATGCACCAATCTTTTTAAATCGGTTGTTGAACTCGTAACTTAATTGTCGCGCTGAGGACTTTATGTATTAGTTCATATATAACAATCTATGGTTGCACCAGCCTGCCTGAAAGAACTTTATCATTATACACTTGTTTCAGATTCCAATTGATGTCAAAATGTCTGTATGTCTCTCAGTGTAATAAACAACAATGAAACACAAACATTTTATCATTGAAACCCCCAACTAATGATACAACCGTCATGCAAAAGTTTGCAAAAGATTTCAGTTCAAACTGTATAAAATGGAGAAACAGTGTAAATAAAAAATAATGTTGGCACAATGTACGCTCTGGGCCCTTTAATTCATAATACATAATTGATGTAGAACCTCGTAAGACCATAACAAATCATATTTCACCCTCATATGGACAATCCAAAACGTCAATTACTGAGAAGCATTTATTTAAGCTTTGCCTTTGTACACCAAGCCATACAACGGGGTACCTGGTATGGAAATGAAGGCAATGTAAGAAATAATCTTAATAATCTCCTTACTTAGCAGCAAAGTTGCAGATACTCAGAGGGAGAGTCATCTTCACAACGTCACGGGCGTAACGAGAAGATTTTCAAATCATCTCCCTCCGCCCTTGACCTCACGGCCCGCTTTTTCTGCGCTAAGATTTTAGCGTACTGCAGGCTAATCCGATAGGCCAATCAGAAGAAAGCTTGCAATATGAACTTCTATATTTAGACTGGGAAACACCTTTTCTAATTCGTCCAATTTCTCCGCTTATTTTGGGTCGCAAACTGTAGCACACTTTTTGACAGTATTTTGATCAGTCCCGGACTTGTATAAACCTTCAATTGATGCAATAAAATAATTACAATTCGCTTTCATAAACCTGTAATCGATAATCAAAACGTCGAAGCGGACAGCTTCAAAAGCCATGAAGTTGGCACATGGAGTGGACCCACTGTTACGATGTTACTGTTTGATAACTGCCAAACTGGATATATTCATAAATTTCGCGTATGATTTTGCGCATGTTATCAGGTATCGTTTGTTAATTTCACAACATTGCAGCTGGAAGTACGTTGAGTGATTCAATTAAGTTGGTTGTCATAGTTTTTAAAAAGTCATATAAGCTAAAAAAAAATAACTAGCACATGTTATTCACTCCGAAATCGAACAAATCAAGTGTTGAGTTTGAATGAAACTAATCTTTAATGATTTCACACTATCTTTTTTTACAAAATACAAAATAACGCGTGTGGCATCATGGTATTTCGATTTAACAATCTCAATTATTTAATACTGAACTACATACCGAAAATACAGGTTGTATAACGTTTTTTAAAACTGTGATTTGATTTCTTGCTTGATAAACTGTGCCTATAACTCTTAATAACTCTTATTTATAAATGTTACAATTAGCACGCTATACTATTTGAAATATTCTTATTCAACGCGACGATTTGTATTCAAATCTTTTAACTTTGTTTGAACGTGGGTATTTCTCATTTGCATATGAACTACATATGTCTCCGTTATAAACTTAACAATCAACTAATAACACTTCCTGGCTCGCATTTGGTCTTCTTATTTAATAAGCATGTTTATGATGATATATGTTCATGTATTTAAGTACTATACGACGAATATTGCAATGTACAAGAAGAAACGTTTACCCAACGTATGTTTCTAAAAATAACAATTTTAGAATTATCGCTTCTGCAGTACCGAATGTAAACGGTGATTTCATTGGCTGTATGTAAGCAGCTGGTAAGGGGCATAACTCGTGATCACAATAGATGTCGCTGCTTCGTTACACTGTTATCTGGGCTGTTGAGGGCAAGGTAAAAAATGCATAGAATTTATTTCTATACGTTTTCACCTTGCCGTGGGAAGATGAGGGAGAGTGAAAAAAGAAAAAGTAGGTTGACTAAACGACTAAATTTCAAGCTGGTGCATTGGATGGTTTGTAACTGAAGTGATTTTTATCAGTTCGCTATACTTCCTCAAAATCGATCATACTTCACACTTACACCCGTTTATATACACCTCAGTGATCACAGTGTCGGACTCTTATGAGACACCAAACTATGTATACTTGAAAAGACCAATACATCGGTCAAAATGACTTTTCGTATTAAAAAAGATTGACCCAGTCAATATATACATGTATAAGATACTGACCATTGCACAATCGCACATGTTTTCCTCGTCTAGACTTTATATTTCTACATGTTCTCACGTCCCCTTTACGAACACCTAGGCTCCTAGTCTTCAGAGTACAGGTGTAATTCTTCACATGACAACCATGCGAGGAACGGACATTCAGAGCGTCACACATGTATTCACACAGTCTCGGGCCACATGGCGTGATGACGTCACTCAGATGACCATCACAGACCAAGAAGCAACCACAGACAAAGACAAGGAGAGCAACTAGTCCAGACTCCATACTTGATTGTGAGTCTTACAGTTTGTTAGAGTCTGATATATGTGACCTGTAGTCCTACATTCACAAGGTAGAATCCAATATTAAACGCTTCGCCTCTACAAGACAAATTGACTTAACTCTGGTTCAATTGATTCTCATACAATGTTTATATATAATTACAATGGCGTTCTATTTACATAGCCTGTCATATATTATTGACACGTCGATACCCATTCACTGGTATGTTTAGGACGAAACGTTTCATGTGTAGATTGTATTTGTTGTTGATATCCATGAACCGAACACACCCCTTTCATCATACCCTGTCAGACAAAAAACTGACATATCTGCCATCTCGGGCCACATTGGAAAATATTCCATCAAGCAAATATAATGAACAAACCAAATTGATTATTGTCAACTTATTTGAAAAAGAGTATTGATTCGACACAGATTAAGCAATCAAATATGTTGGATTAAATGAGACATATAAGATACCTACGGTAATAAATCACAGGCGGTCAATGGGACCGACGGCGTTCTTTATGATACAAATAAGCATGGTCGTGATTTAGAGCGTCGGTAAAAGTGTCGCTTAGCAAATGACATCATATTTTACGTCACTTTGAATGTAGTTCAATTGCTAGTGAATGTGTTCTACGGGAATACGGGAGGGGTGTGTGTGTGTATGTGTGTGTGTGTGGGGGGGGGGGGGGGGGGGGGGGGGGGCTGTTTAATGCTCCCTGCTGGTTTATTCAACGATATTTCTTAAATAACCCGCGAGTCTGTGATTATATGCACACTTTTTAATTTAAGCAATCCCTTAGTAACCAAATGCTGTACATCACACTGTCTGTGCTCTCCATGTTGATTACATTCCTCTCCCCGTGGATTACCGTTCCGCTCTTCATGGTTTACCTTTCTATAATTGTTGATTTCCTTTCCTCGATGATTTCCTTTGTTGATTACCTATCTTCTCTTGGTTGATTCCCTGTCTTCTTTTGGTTGATTCCCTGTCTTCTCTTTGTTGATTACCTGTCTTCTCTTGGTTGATTACCTATCTTCTCTTGGTTGATTACCTGTCTTCTCTTGGTTGATTACCTATCTTCTCTTGGTTGATTACCTATCTTCTCTTGGTTGATTACCTGTCTTCTCTTCGTTGATTACCTATCCTCTCTTGGTTGATTACCTGTCTTCTCTTGGTTGGTTATCTATCTTCTCTTGGTTGATTACCTGTCTTCTCTTCGTTGATTACCTTTCCTCTCTTGGTTGATTACCTGTCTTCTCTTGGTTGAATTCCTGTCTTCTCTTCATTGTTTATATGCCCATTCCCTTTGATATTGCTGCGTGTGATTTGTATGTTAAAACAAATATTAAATCTTTAAACGGCACTAATATCAACTTTTTATTGTGTAGGTAAACGGCGTTATGGAGTATATATTCACTTCTTCATCAGGTGAAATGTTGGGAATTACTAAGATATGATACATTTGTGCAGAACGTTAACAATTGTGAGAACATCGTGTCAAGGGCATAATAATATACTCGTGGTAATAATGGTTGACTACCCCTTAAAGTTATAGGAATGAAATGTTTTTTAAACAACGTAACGTGTCAGTTTCGAGAATTGTTTTTGTAAAACATGTTACTACTGGATATCTTTTTGTGAATAGTGTCCTTGAGCATTTCGTATGTCTCCACTTGTACTGTAAAATACCAACGAAAGAGGAATATAAGAAAAAAGAATTTATTCAAAAGAGTTCATTCCTTGTGTCTTGATTGGTTTATTGTTACAGTGTTTGAGTGTTCTCATTTTGGTTCTTACAAATAATAAACAGTTGCATTTGAAAAAACATTCTACTGAACCAAAATATATAAAAAAAAATATTTCATGGAGTTTCATTTTCGAACTACATACATGGCAAATATTATATAGTCTACATCATGTGTTTGTGCCATTTAATTTCGAAAATGCAATGAAATTGAACAATATTAATTTTTCCATGCATTTATTTTGCTAAAATCCATTTTCTGTTTAGGGTTGTCAACCATTTATACCATGAGTATACATGAGTAAGACATATTCAACCAGTTTCTATTGTTTTTTTATCCTTTCTCTTCAGTGTATCCAGACACATATGTGAATACATACATGTAGATATTTACAGCAAAAATAATCATCTACACAGCGTGACTGTTATGTGTACCGTTTTCAATATAAATTACATTAATTGTGTTATTAGTTCTGATCAGTTGTGTAGCATATAACGAACGATTATAGCTCCTAATCTAATTTAAAGTCGAAGGGAACATAATATAAGTGACTGAGAGAAAGCACATCTAATACAATCTATAACTGTGAAATCAATAGTTTTTCCAAACCTGCTAATCAACTAAACATTTAAATATGATCTGGATTTCTTACAAATCTTATTCAGCTTTTGTTTGAGTGAAAGGTCCAGCTTGTATGTATGTGCTGTAAATTCAGAGGAAATAGATTTGAAGACCCACACGTTTAAAAGGTCACATAAATTTCAAATGTAATACTCCAACCAATTAAACAATACCTACCTCTTACATTAAATATGTAAGGTAACAATTTGAAATGTTCAATTGGAATCAATATAGACTCAAATAATGAAATAAACAAAATTATTCATTATTCGTAATGATATATTTGTTTACTGACCGCACGTTGGGGTCACTGTTTAATGAAATCTAAATTCCGTTTAAGGAGGTTCTTTACCATCATGGGATCTTTATGACGTTGTCTTTCTATGACGTCACAGAACAAATGGCACATAACTCAAATAATGCGTCATCAGTGTACATTCATCACATAATTGTAATAAGCAGTTTGGAAACATTTAAATGTGCAGTATTACATTATATTTATACTGTTTAATCGTGGTTTAAAGACAAAGTTTCTTTGATTTTTCTCTTTTCATCGCTGTCTGACATGACTTTGTAAAAAGGGAATTTTTTGATTTTTTTAGTTTTATTCACGGCGCATCTATATCTATATGTCCACTTAGTGGAATGTAGCGGCAGGAGGGGTCCCTTATTTGTAGTTTGTGGACCCTCACTCTTTATCTGAGTGTATCTCCAGTTTGTCCATGATCAAAATGTTACGAAATTACGTTCAATTATTACTATCGCTGATTATGAGATTCTTCCAGTGACGTCACGGATTTTCAGTCTGGTCGCAGGGGGCCAAATTAGGGGTGTTTTTTTTAAAGCTGTATATAAGTAATGAATTGGCCACTTTCAGAAATTTAAAATCGAGCAATTGTCAAATTGACTTCTCATTTTAAAGAATCCTAATGTGACCATATGTCATTACATCTATCTTTTAAACAAAGATATTTTACTAAAGTTTAACCAATTAATTGATTAAAAATACTGCAGATAAGTATTATTGTATCGTGCCATAATCAAATGCATCTGATTTTTTTTTTTAAATAATTAATCTATCTGAGTTTAGTATTTTCATTTGCCTCGCAGTTTATGTACAGAGAGAGTCACATGTTCTTCACATTAGCCAATCAGACTGCGCACGAAGCGACTTTGGTCGGAGATTATATGTTTTTCTGTCAAAGGTCACGGGAATACCTCTCCATCAATCAGATCACTAGAAAAATGTGCTCATATGAAGATGTTATCGACATAAAGTACATTCTTGGACTTTTCCTTCACTGACTCAACCTTGCTGTAGGACGCAATTAAACATGGAGAAGACTTTGGTCGGAGATTATATGTTTTTCTGTCAAAGGTCACGGGAATACCTCTCCATCAATCAGATCACTAGAAAAATGTGCTCATATGAAGATGTTATCGACATAAAGTACATTCTTGGACTTTTCCTTCACTGACTCAACCTTGCTGTAGGACGCAATTAAACATGGAGAAGATCTTGTTTCATTCTCCAATCAGTTAAAAGGATATATAGTATGTCGATAAACATATATGAAAATGCTACAGTTCTATCTTATTGAAAGATAGACATATAATTTGTTTAAAGATATTCAGACGGGTGAATTAAAGTAATTAGAAAGTGTGTTTCCTAGCATGAATATACCTTATTCATCCTAATAAACGCCCTGTCCTAATAAACGCCCCCCTAAGCCAGTTTTGACTCGCGGATAATGACCCCTAATAAACGCCCCTCTTTTGTATCGACTTATCTTACTGATATTTCATTGAAGAAGCGTTTTCAATCTTGCTATCAACCTCTTATGTCCAGTAAAGTGTAAGTCACTACACATTTTATTCAACCGCCATGTTTTAAGAAACAGGAAAATGTCTTGCTCAACTCTCTTGGAAGATTTCCCACAACTACAGATGACACTAGCACACTGACCGCAAATTTGTCATGAACATTATTTTGTTAACGTGTAGTTGTCAATGTGATATAAATAAAGAATATCATGACCCGGGAATAGTGTTCACATAATCGTTCTGCACCATGTGCTTATCAGCTGATTGTGTTTATGCTGCCTTTCATTGGTGGTTATATTTAAATTCCTATCGAACTAAAGTTTCATTGGATAAGAGTAATGACCCGACAAGATGTTGGATTTAATTACTCGATGTATCTTCGTGTATTTTAATTATTTGCAAATTGTGTATTAGTACTGGTTGAAATTTGATACAAATAATAAACTGCGATATTTAACTCTTCTTTACATTTATTTGATACACTTATTTTGATTAAAACTCTGAAATAAAATTGATGTTTCTTTTTCTTTTGGACATCAACAGACATCTTTTTAATAAACGCCCGCTTTTTACAATTTGTTAAAGTCCTTTAAATAAACGCCCCCTTTTTACAATTTGTTAAACGCCCAGGGCTTCTATTACGGCGAATACGGTATTCACTATAGATCAATATCATTTGACAAAAAGAAATAAGCCACAAAATATATATTTAAAAGATATAAAGATTTTGAGACTTTTCTATTGTTATAGGGTTCTTTTATTCTAATAATCTCAACTGAATAAATATGTTTTAGAGTTCGTGTATGCCTTATTCCAATCACACACTAATTATGTTGCTTCTACTTTAGTTAATATGTATAATAATATTTGTAATGGTCAAAGGATATTCTTAGATCAATCATTTGGTCAAGGGTCGAAGCTTGAAGGTAAAAATATTGATTTTTAATCCTACATTCACATGTTTCTCTCCCATACAACAACAATATCTGTGCGCAAGTATGCCTTTTTGAAACAGAAATCTACGCTGTCCAAGAATATTGTGTGTGTTGCCATGTGATAACTAGAAATTTCAACAATTTTACTTTTTCAGTTTGTATTGAAATTACCCTTTTTTTAAAAAATCATACATTTGCAACAGTAACATTTATCAACCAAATAGTATCTATGTTTTATATTTGAAAATATTTGTTGATTGTATGATTTCATCGAAAAAAGATGACTTAGACTCTAGTTGTGTGTTAATGAATCAGAAGAAATAATAATATTCATTTTGATTTCATGATACATATACATACCACTCAGGAAAGTTAAGACAAAAACAGAATGATAACTTTTTTTTTTATCTTTTATTGATTAATCAAGTACAAAGAGCAACATAAACAGTAACGATAATTTGCTGATTAAAATGGACAAAAGAAAAAGTTGGGATAAAGAGAATTTCAAAAGTAGCCAAATGGATCAAACACGAAGGGAAACGTACAGGAAGAAAGGACAGGTAATAAAGCATAATGGACAGGTAATAAATGAAGAAAACAATGAATGAAGAAAGAAAATCAACAAAAGTGGGTAACGTCAACAACAAAGGGATGAAATAATATGTAATAAGAAATCACGATGAACAAAGAAAAGAAAGGTAATCAACAGGCGAAGATAGATAATCAACATTTATTAAGAAAAAGGAGACTTATCAACAATAGTTAAGGTAATAAACAAATATAGAGAGATAATCAACAAAAAAGACATTTAAAGAACAAGGCGACGAATCAATCATCAATCATCAAGAGAATAAAGGTAATCAACGAAGAAGACATATAAGAAACAAGGAGACGAATCAATCATCAATCATCAAGAGAATAAAGGTAATCAACGAAGAAGACATGTACAGAACAAGGAGACGAACCAATCATCAAGAGAATAAAGGTAATCAACGAAGAAGATATATAAAGAACAAGGAGACGAATCAAAGAATCAATGAAGTTGTCTGATGCAAAACCCCTGTCTTTGCTGATGATGATTTGACGTTATGAAGTCATTTTGAATTTCATTCAGAATGGTTCTATGGGTCTCATTGTTGGTAAAACTGAAGGTATTGCATTTTTTTAGGTACCAAGGTGTTCCACGGGCACATTTACAGTCCTTGCAAACTGTTCAGCATGCAATCGGTCAATATCCCAGTTTCCAAAAATTATTATTTTTTGCATTAACTTCTTTAACATTGAGGTTAGAGTCACAATGTTGGGTCCTTTTCACAGAGCATATCTCCGATTACGGCACGAGGAATTTGATTTTTACCAGGCTTATGTAGATCATATTACCATGACAACATGTGACGTGCATTTTCGCAAACTGATACCATTTGATTTTGCAATGGTAACCATATGTACTCTACACACAATGCCAAAAGCTCCACATGTTCTCTGACATTGACTAATGATATGACAAACCATAGGCTGATATGCAAACAGAAACTACAATCATTAAAACTCGCGTTTCTTTTGCTGTTCAGTATATATAAAGGTTGTGCAGAACATCACAGGCTTGCTGGTTATGTCATACTTGATCTCCTTAATGAATTAATCTGTGTAACATTAATAACTTTTTCAATGTGGGTTGACAATACTCAGTTTAGTTGGCTTCGATGAAAATGATTTTATTTGCTTGTTGGATTTGTTTTCAATGTTACGCTAAATATATATCTGTTTAACCTATCATATATATTAAGCATATTTCAATTCTTTTTGAACGAAAAACAAGTTTCGTTGTTATCAAAAACCAATTGTGGTTAATGATATTTTACAGTGTGTAAGGTATCTTTGCAAATTTGAGTTACTAATAAATAAATTTGATCACAATCGTCAATAAATCATTTTATTTAAGAGTCCTGATAACCCCAAAACCCATGTACTGTGTCCAATCGATGCACTATCGTTTCTATATAAACAGACAGAAAGTGAGGGGAATGTACAAATGCTCAGGTATGAAACATTATGACCTCATCTTAATGGTCTGGTGACAAGGGTTACTTATGTCAGGTATCCCAGGTCGATCACTAACCAATAAAAACTCAGACCAAGGGTATAGTTTATGCACAGTCTAATATAGGAAAGTCAAGCACTCTAAGTCAAAGGACATATATCAAACAAGTAACACATATTTTTCGGTGAAGTCTTTCGATCTGCCTATCACCGATTGATAGAAAACTGCAGGACGGACGGACAGACAAACAACGTCATATCATAGAGTCTCTCAGCTTACTAACTTGCAATATTCGCATGCTCTAAAAAGCATCATACAGCAATGCATTACTCGAAAACATCTTCAGTGGTATATCTTCAGCAGCAGTGGTGGTTTTAGTAAGATGTTCTGATGCTGAAGTCCTTTTTCTGTGCCTGAAAGTAGAATGTGAATGATTTTATGATTGAGTCTTTGGAGATCATTTAGGTTAAGTGGAAAGCTTAAAACAAAGAAAAATACGTGTGTAATTTGTTGTCAATAAACCTTACGTTTTCCAAGGAATAGCATCAACTCCTGCACGGATGAATTCCAAACAGTGCAAAACATGACAAAATGACTAATAGAAGAGCATTATTGTAATTGGTAAACAATATGTACGTCAATGGACATTAATTGGTTACTACGTGCAGGCCAGCTTAGCATGTTGCTTGGTTATAATAGCATATTTCATAAGCGCCTTTTCCAAGTTGGAGCATGCACCAAGCTCACAAGTTGTGTTACTCGTTTTTGCTTAGCTAACGATCGTATATGTTTCCTTATGTACCCCGTCAGTCTCATGCTGTACAAATTACATGTATCTCGGTGGCATGGTAACATCTCTTAGCCAAGAGTAGGTGTCACATAAAGGTCAGATGACGTTATTGACTCACGCAGTGTACGAGTTTCATGTGCCATATTCAATTTTGAAATCATTGTCATTCCTCGCCTGAAGGACGGGGAGACACTGGTACAAAAATAGTACATGAGGCCGTGTTACCGTCAAGAGAAGCCCACAACTTCTATCATTACTCTGAAGGAATTCTACTTTTGTAGACATTATCATAAGTACCACGCGGCCATATAGGTTCCTACTTCCCATGAAAAGTTAATTATGTAATAATATTATAATAGTAATAGTTCATATGAATAGCGCATGACTCCATGAACACTTCATGCTCTAAGCGCACAAATACTAGGCTTCATTCGTCACAGAATTCTTCTCTATAGTGATGTGTTTTCAGTCTGGACTTAAACAAGTTTAAAGTGTTACAGGATTTGATATGAGTTGGTAACTGATTCCACTCTTTGGCCGCTACATGTTCAAATGATCTATGTCAATAGGTAACTGTTCATGTGAGTGGGACAGTCAGCACATTCTGGGACTCCGATCTCAATGATCGAGCCAGGATGTATAGGATAATACAGTCACAGAGATACTTATGAGCATCCCCTGAGAGACACTGGAACACAAAGCACAATATCTTGTAATGTATCCTCTGTTGTAAAGGAAGCCAGTGGAGGGTACGAAGGATCGGGGTGATGTGGTCGTGCTTCTGGCAGCATGTCACTATCCTGGCAGCGGTGTTTTGAATACGCTGAATGTTTGTTAGTGATCACTTTTGGAGCATTGGCAAGCAGACCGTTTCAATAATTTATTCGTGAGATCACAAGAGATATATAGTACTTGGGTAGCGGCAGAGTCTTGGCTAAGGAATTCTCTAATTTTCATAATATTGCGTAGTTGAAATGAGCAGACTTTGTAGTTGACATGCTTGGACATTTACAGTTCACTGTCCAGGATGACTCCTAGATCTTTGAACGCTGTAGAAAGTGGAATCAGGCATCTTCCAATTTGTAAACCATGAAGGTTGGATTGTTCACACCTTGAACGTGGTCCAATGAGCATGCACTCCGTCTTGTCGTCATTGAGTTTTAACCTATTTGCATTCACCCAACTCTTGACAGCGGCACAGCATGAGGTGACACATTCAGCAGCTACAGATGCTTCTTCAGGTTGGGGTTTGAAGACTTTAGATACCTGGCTGTCATTAGCGTATTGTTGACGAGGTAGCCGAAACTGATCCACTACTTCTCCAAGCTGTTTGGTATAGAGAGTGAAAAGGATCGGTTCAAGGACCTATCCTTTGGCAACACCACAAGTAAGATGAACTGGGATGATAGTTGACCCTCAATGAGAACAGACTGACGCCTGTTGGAGAGATCAGATTCAAACCATTGCAAAGTCAAACCTGCATTTCCAAAGTCATTTCTAAATTTCTATTTCAAAGTAGTATATCATGTCAACAGCTAGGTGGACTGAGTGCAATTTGGATGAAGTGCCTTGCCCAGTGACGCAATATAGTATGAGACCAAAGTCAAACATTTTGCTGCCTCCAACGGGATTCGAACCAGGGCCTTTGACAAGAGCGACCAGGAAGCTAATCACTACATCACTGTGCTTCACAGTTTATAGACGACATATCCAACGTACAATGAGCTTGCATACTCTAAAGAAATCATAAAAAGTAGGAGTAGGAGTATGAGCTGAGGATTTTAAGAATGCTTTTTCAAATATGTCGCACTTACTGATAGAAAAGATGAAAATGTAAATCCTACCTGGGAAAATAATTTTCCTGTGTAGCACCAAGTGATGAAATCATATCTATTTAACAGAGATTTCATCTTGTCCGTGAAACATTGAATTGCAAGCTTCGCTCTCTTCTCCCGAGGGTAGACCATCATCTTTCCAGACCTGTTTGATGTAAAAAAAAATTACAAGAAATAAATATTGTGAGATTACGCATTACCAAAATATTTGGTCCTGACTTGTCCCAGTCTGATTAAAACAGACATTTTCCGAGGAATAAAATTTGCAAAATAAAACATTTATTGGGATACGAATTCATATCGTTCAGTTTGCTCGTAAAACGGTCCGATAACAGCCTGTATGATTTCATGTTCTGACGCAATTTAGTTAGCCAATCACAGGACCTACAAACAAATCTTTCGGTGCGAGAAGCTAGGGGCAGAAACATCCAAACACCTATCCTTTCCTTTGTTCCGAATGCTTTCAAAATGGGGACCGTTTAAAAACGATGATGTGACTGGTCAGCTATTTTACTGGGCTCTGTCTGCACTAAACCGGTATTGAACATGCGCCCATATGGGATGTCCTTCGTCCTTGTAGAGGCGAATCTATAGAACCAGTTCGTATACCGATATTAACTAAACACGGTAAAACAATTTTAAGCACCCCCTTCATTTTTTTAATAAGGGTATGTTTCAGAGACCCATTTTAGCAAAACTAAACATCCCACAGGGGAAAAACGAATTTCTGCAGCAAGTGTAATTAATTGTTTTATTCGTTGACATTTTTTGTGTAATCTTCAGAGATTTGAAATGACCAAAAACAGGAAACAAAAATTTACTGGAAAATGGTGAAAAACACAGACTCGTAAATGTATTGTCATTTCAAGTTTGACGACTGAACATGATGAAGAAATCATACTGAATAACCCGTGCCATTGTCTTAGGAACGATTTAGTCAATTTAGTCAATATCGTGTGCTGCCAACACGTGCCTGAAGTACTGCTGCCAGTCTTCTGGGCATACCCCTGACAAGGTTCTTTAATTCTTCCATGGGGATTTGCTGCCACTCATCGTGAAGTGCGGCCTCCAATTGTCTTAGATTGTGTGGAGCAGGGTTCCTTCTCTGTAGACGTCGGCCAATCATGTCCCAGACATGCTCGATGGGATTCAAATATGGAGACAATGCTGGCCAGGGGATACGAGAAACAGCATTGTTCTCCAGATGTTAAGTCACAGCTCGTTAACGGTGAGGCCGATCATTATCATCCATGAACAGGGGTCGAGTTGCAAGTCTGTGATCATTAAAATGGTCAATCACAACTGGATCCAACACTTCTGCAATGTAGCGGGCGCCGGTAAGTGTGACTTGTAGTGTCACCAAATCCAACTTGCAATCAAAAGAAAAGCAACCCTACTCCATAAGGGATCCTCCACCATATGTAACCCTTGGAAGAATGTTCCTTGGTGTGCATCGACTGTTCTTGACTCTCCAAACTCTGATTCGCCCGTAAACGGTATAGAGAAGGAAGCGACTTTTGTCTGACCAGTGGATACGTCTCCATGACCTCAGGTTCCAACGCTGCCGGTCACCAAACCACATCCTACGATCCTGTTTATGACGATTAGTAAAGTTTGGACGTCTGATGACACGTCGAGACATTAAACCTGCTGCTTTGAGGCGGTTCCTCACTGTCTGATTGCTGATACGTCTATAGGGTAGCCAGGCTTGTTTCAAGACGGTACTTGACACAAACGGTGGACGTCGTTGATGACGCAATAGGTTCCTGTCCTCTTGCAATGTGGTAGCTCGGGGCCTTCCGGAACGTGGTCGATCGAGAACAGGGTTAGTTTGGGCATGTTTCCTCACTAAACGACTGATGACCGAATAGTGGTAACCAGTTCTCCCAATTTCCTTGTACGAGAAACCTGCTAAATGCTGTCCAATAATTTGCCATCTCGTAGCCTCCGACAATCTCCTCCGTGGCATTGTTCATGAATTTTGTGTATTGAACTGACATTGAAGCCGTAAAAGGCGTTTATTTAGCCATGGTAAGTCGAAGGGTGAAACTGCATTTTGCTGAAATCATGGGTTGCATGATATGCATGCCAATAGCTCCGTTCTTGAGAACCGTTCCATAACAGGAACCACACCAGTTCCCATCCAGAATACCACATTGTGCCTGTCTATCGAATTGAATAACATGATCATAAAATCTTAAATGGTATACAACTTTTAATTTGGGGGTGCTTAACTTTTCTACTGTGTATATTCTGCAGATTAAATACCTCGGAACAGGGTATATTTTAATCAAACTGTGACCTGTCCTATTAGCTTCTCTTGAATCTCATTACAACTTACTTTAATCCAATAATGAGTTTATGAGTGACGATATGGAGCCAAAATAATTAGATATTTTCCAAAAGCTCCTTACATTTCAATGTTTCAATTGTCAATGGTTCTTCCCCCTAACGTCAAATTAAAATGTAAATTGATTTCCGTGGTTAAAAAGTAAGTGTGATTCAGGTGACGTGATTCAACGCCGCGTATGATCACTTCAAAATAAAAATAAAATAAAATAGATTTAGGTCATAGTTTGAAAGGAGATTTTCTCTCTATATACTTTAATATGGGTGTCGAACCTGAAAAAATACTGTGAATATATAATATTTAAATTATTGTGACGATTGTGCTGTCAAGATTATAAATTATATAGCTTTCCGTGCTCAATAAGTATAATAATTATTTTTCAGTGCTTCTGACAATATTGTTTATATCACTCACATCGACAATGCACTGGAGGTGAGATGAGGTGAGTTGGGGTTTAACACCGCTTTCAAAAGGATTTTACTTATATCGTGGCTGCTAGTATTATGGCAGGGAGAATGCCTGCAACGCCATGTGGCCATGTATTGTGGTGATACCTGCGAGCATCCGCTGCAACTAGCGAACCATACGCTGAAATTCAGTGTAGCATTGCACCCAAACCTTTCTGCGTGTAGACAAAGTTGCCGTGCCCCTGGCGGGATTCGAACCCCGGAACTCTTGATCCGAAGCCGAACGCGCTAACCACTGCACTATCCCGCCCACCAATGGATAAAGTTCAAAAACACACAGAGCTACGCAGTGATGTAGTGATTAGCATTCTGGCCGGGTTAGAATCCCGGTGGAGACACCAACAATTTATGCATGAGCCTAATCCGGTATGAGTAGTCCGTGCGCTAACGAGCTAAGCTACGGATCACTGCACAGACCGCGAGTAGAGGGGGATTTAGGACTCGCTTCTCGTTAGGGGTTTCCCCTTCGTAAGTCGTGCGCTCTAATTGGTTAATGTTATCTCGACCGGAAACATGTGCCGATAAATAGAAATTGGAATGGTATGACGTTTACAAATCCAACAGTGATGGCAAGCGTATGTTCATGTCGAAATTTAGGAAGCTGAACAGCAAGACAATCTTCTGGTGTGAGTTTCCACTCAGTAGAATGTCGGCAGCCACCTGTAGATTCCCCGCAAACATCCTTTTGAACTTCGGTTGGGAGGCCCATTTCCCGACACTGTGTCCAGCCTGGCATGTCCACTTCACATATAGGGCAGTTCCCATCATCTGGTGGTCAAATATCAGTGGCTCACTACATGTCTTTCTGCTACACATTGTCCCGGCCTTATGCTTCACCAAGTCGATGACACAGTCCACATATGCTATGCACTTCTCAGATCTAACCAGTTCAAGAATGGGCTCGGAAGAATCCTCTATCTCTGTCTCCTGTAGAAGGTCATTCTGGGGGGTAGACAGCAGGAGCAGGTCATCTTCCGTAGCACCGATGTCGACATCTTCACCAATAGTTGCCCTAAGGAGAAGAATAGGAGAAGTTTAGTGATACCTGTACATATATAAATAGTTTCATAAAATTATCATCAAAACATAAAATTATCATCAGCAGAACAAATAAATGTTTACTTATTTCGTAAGTATCAACCAATAAATATCTGATAGAGTTCTTCAATACACACACAGTAAATGTTATTTCAGATATCTTACTCAACCATCCTTTCATGCATGAATAGACAAGTACCTTTAGTGAACTGTGTTATGTTTTGCAATCTACCAGCCTGCCACAAAGCAATAAATCACACTCAGAACGGAAACGATAATAAACTTATGTAATAGACAGATCATGTACATGACTAATTACACCTCAACAGATATTACACGGTACTTACAAGGTCTGGTCCAAACAACCGCTGTAATCTCCTCCTTCGTCCATCATTGCAGTTGACGAGCTGGAATAAACAAGATAATTATGAACATGTACTTGTCAATGATCAGATCGATGCTTGAATTCACTCAGCTATAACATTTCATTCATACACTGGACACGGACTACTGAATTGCTAATTGAAATGCTAATCGCATGTGATCTGCAAATCGGTCACGAGTCAGTCAGTTATCGATTTATATTCCAAAATGGCATTATGTACATGTATATCATTTTTATGTAACATTGTTATACCATTATTCAGATACAGCAGTACAAAACCCATTCACTTACCCTCTGTCGTCCTGTTGAACATCGAGTTCCATCAGTTCATCGGCATAAGAAAGGCGACTTGGTTCCAAATCTAAAGGTGCTGACATAAGACCAGCTTCTGAAAACATACTGCAATTGTAAACAACTCTATTTATCCAAATGCGTTCTACACTTATAAAAAAAACATTTTTTTGAACTGGTTGGTTTTCACAAATATATTGTCTTTTACCTTACTTTCAAGTCTAAAACATTTGAATAAATAGGAACAAGATTTGTCAACTTGTAATTACATGAAGCAGTGGATAAGCAGTTTGTCCCCCTGACTGGCGTCGACACGACAACACGTGAGAGCGGGGAGAAGTCATCATCTGACAGGACAGGTGCAGGTGATGTTGATTGTATACAAAAAACACAATACAATATCATATGCAGTATTTCAAATTTAGATACACACATAAATAAATGAGAAGTCAGTCAGTTAGTCAGTTGACCAAAAGTTCCACATTGGGAATTATGTATGATATAAGGTTACATATTACTTGTGGATTGTATGACAGAATGCCTTAAAAACCTGCAGTCAATCATGTACAGTTACGGTCATAATTTATGTAATCATTTCTTGTAGGTGGCGTAAACATTTAGCTACATGTAAGTTTTTAGTAACGTTATTATTCATTTTCACATAATTACAGGAATGTCATAAAAGGAACGGTTCGATTCCCTAAAATGTCGGGGGTCTATTGTATGAGACAGAGTAATAATTTGCGACGTGGACCTACCTGCATTGACAAAATTTGTTGTGTATCTCAAGCAAATGTTCCGCTAAGGCCCTGGGATTTTCTCCTCGACGATCGGCTAAAATGCTCCATCTTGGAAACAGATCACCTATGTTTATTTTCGTTGTTCGCTTTCTTGCAGAGTCTGACAGTGCTTTTCTTCCCATATTGTCTTGAGATTGACAAGTCACAAATGACTTCATGTTATATACACTTTGTTTGTTACCTAGATTGGCTTGAGTTGAAAGTATTTAGAAATAAAAACAACTCACTGTCAGAGTGAGACAACTCAATCAATCATGATAACTTATCATCTGCAGCAAATCCTTTTAATCGTTGCCGCCTTGAAGAATTTGGCATAAACCGGTTTACAGCTTCCAGATCTGGTTCGCTCAGAGTTCAAAGCTCCGCACAGCGTTGTTTTGATAACAGTGCAGAGAGCCTTTAGGCTGTCTCGCTTGCGCCTAAAACCGCTCATTAAGTTAAACCTGAGTCTCATGTTTATGATCCACGGCTAATCCCTTTAAATGGGTACCTGAACACGGGAAGTACGGACCTTTACAATTGTGCAGAGCGCTTAGTAGCGGCACCGAACGTATAATTCCTCCAGGGTAATAATGTACCGCAAGTAACAGTGCTTGCATTGAATATAAGGCGTTAAACTATACATTATCATGATCATTATTTACATCAATGAACTGTTCTGTACTGACTGTCAAGAAACCTAAACATGCCCAAGCGCAGTTTCACAGCTAAGAGATTGAAATCAACATCTCAACACTCAACAAATGCATTGCTATTATCATTACACTCTTAAAAAGAAACGCAACCCCGGGATTTAGAAAGTGTTTATTTATATATATCATTGTTTAACTTGCTATTACACATGTATGATTAAAGATATTAACACAATGAAATTTGACATAGTGAAACGTATGTCTCTATAGTATAAGGTCACAAGATTATAGGTCTCTAGCAAACACTCGATTCAAACTAGGGGGCGTTATGAGCCCCACGAGCTGCAATCACATAAGTGCACCTCCTCGGAACAGAACGGATAAGACGACGAATTCTTTCCTGTGGTATTGCTTTCCACTTCTCCTGTAGTGATTTGGCCAGTTCATACAATGTCTGCGGTATAGATGTACGTGCACGAATACGACAATCAAGATGATCTCATAGATGTTCGATAGGGTTGATGTCGGGCGATCTTTGGGGCCATGGCAAGATGTTGACATTGGAATTCAGTAGAAAATTCACTGTTGCACGAGCTGTGTGAAGGCGAGCATTGTCCTGTTCAAACAGCTCCCTCTGTTGGTCGATTATCGGCAGAAGATGAGGCTGTAAAAGGTCATTGATGTATCGTTGGGCCATCAAATTGCCGGGAATGATGACCAGGTGTGATCGTTGGTTATAATCCATGGCTCCCAATACCATGACGGTTACTCCTCCAAATCTGTCGACCTGTCGAATGCCATTGGGAGCAAAATTTTCATTTCTCCTTCTTTTGATAAGTTGCCTTCTGTCAAGCCGGTGAAATAGGAAACAAGACTCGTCACTGAACGAGCCTCGTCTCCACCTGAGACGTTGCGTCGATGTTGGCCTCTCAGGACGGTCGCACAAATGGCCTTCGTGCACGTAGATGAACCTGTGTGGTCATCCTTGGTCTATCACACCTGGGTGGGTCTTCAGTTGAATGGAACTGTGTATAGGTCGTGAGATTGTTGTTTTATGAACACTGAGATGAGAGGCAACTGTTTCAAAACTTTGCCCGGCCTCAATGCGACCAATGGCAATATTTCGATCTGCTGTGCTCAACCGGTGTATTTAAAGACTGAATTTCAAAACTACGCATCATTTTATAGACCTCTACATCAACTGTGTGCAACCGACTTTTAGCATTATGCACATACTTTTTGCACAAACAAAATCGGATAAAATGTCAGCGTGCTAACAAAGGCTGCGTTTGAGAGCTAGTACTAATCATAAGAGAACATATACATAGTACATGACAACAATTTTAATTTATGCTCACTATTATTGTTATTTTTCTTTTTGGGGAAAGTGTATTATAGGCCATACATAACCGCATTACAGATTGTTGGCACTGGCTGGCTGTAACGCCCCGGTGTCAACACTGAATGTTACTGCTACTCCTTTCTCACGAATCAACTGTAATCTCAATTACAACAATATCAAAAACAATATTATAAGAGAAGTGATATTTTCTGATAATCCCTGACATTTTCAAAGGTATCTGTACCACTTACTGGCATTTGAACTTCTTGATGGGGTCGGTAATGGAGCTCATGCTTCTTTTCATGGATTCTGCTTTCCGATAATCATAAATGACAACCTCACCATCACCTGTATGACAAAAGGAGAAGATTCTTTTCAATTTCTTTCATAGTCAGCATTTTTTTATTTTCGTTTCAGAAAATAAATGATAGACATATGCCCCTGGTCTTAAGGAAAACGAGTTACAATTTAATTACACTAAACACATTGCAAACTAAGGTGATAAATTGGATGGAATGTGTAATGCTCCTTTCATAAATATGATATAATAGAGAAGTGAACACTATATAAACGTGGGTAAGTTAAGCTGAACACGTAATGAATATTGTCTTGAGTATACCCTGGGTCCCGTTGCATACACGACTTAGTTCAACTGCCTGCATTGATGGAATGCCAAAGGCCAGTTCACACTGTCTCGATGATGGATAAGCCAATTTGAAAGATTTGCAAAAGATCGTAAGCAATCAGGCCATTCTTAAACGCATCATACCCATTCGTTTGGTATCTGGAGGAGTTGTTCTTGCTTTGACAGCAACATTCGGAGAGCGAGCAAAATCTTTTGCATGTTTGTTTGCAATTGTGTCTTCTTCGTGCCCTCCGTACGTCCATAGAAATGTTATGTTGTGATAGTATTATCAACGTATTTGCCTTTGTTTGTGCCCCAGGAACAAAGGGTAGTTTGCAAATACGAAAGTCATACAAAAGTAACAAGAAACTGATCAATGCCATAAGAAGGCATCACGACTGAGTTAAGCCCTCATGATGCCTACGAGAATACAAAAAGGCTACATGATAACAAACGATGTCCTATTGAGAGTACATTATCTATCATAATCAATATATATATACAGCGTTGACATGGTGTTTTCTGCAAGTAAAATGAAAACATACAAAACACGATGGAAAATTGCAAATTAGATTAAAATGATGATTAGATGCTTATGGTCCACGTTTAACACAATGAGGCGTTTGTAAAATATAATTCTTATAGAAAATGAAACATATTCAAAATAAGACAATGAAATGCCAATGTGCCGATAACAATTACGAGTTCATTAGGACATGATATCAGTTAGAAAACATACTCTTAAAGCTAACTGTAATAAAATTGTAAAAAAAAAACCGCTTATATATATAAATCTATTCCGAGAGAATTACAAAAAAAAAGTATAATCATCTATGAGCTCATGTAGAATAACAAACTTAACCCACCTTATCTCGCAAAGCCACTCTAAATGACGAATACACTCCAGTTTTGCGCTATTTAGCGACTCGATCGTTGTCCATCTCGAACGCTAATTGAGCCATGTGCTTATCGAGGTATGATGCACTTGCATTTGACAACGAGACTTGTTATGAAGGAACAAGTCAATAATTTCATGAAGCTCGTGTATCTCAAAATGAAATGAACAACGCACACGTAGTGTCACAGAAAGTTACATCGAAATTGACACATGAAGATGTGACACCATTGGATTTTAAATGCTACACAGTACCTTAAATAGATTTTTTTTTCAAAATTACTTCATTTTGAAATAATATACATTCATTCAAAACAATGATGTAGTTCACGTAAGAGAAACAACTTTGGAATCAACTGTTTCGAGTTGTTTCGCGCCTACTTAATTAGTTTGAGTGTCACATGATTTCCAGACGGGTTTCAGCAACTTTATCGACTATATGCTTGAGTCACATCTCATAGTCATACTAATTATATGATTACCTCACTAATGGATCCAGATGGGGTGAGGGATTTCAAAGTTTTGTTGTACAATGCAAAATAATAATTTGAAAAATAATTAAAATTCAAAAGAAAACAAAAATTACAAAGGAAAAAAATAAAATGTTGCATGTAGATGTGACCCCCTTCATCCGCCAAATTTCAAATAAGAGACAAACTCCCCTTCCCCTCCCCTCCTCCGCCCCGCCCCCGCCCCGCCCCCCTTTCATACTCCTAGATCTGCATATATACGTCGTTAATTAGTTTTTAATTTTTTTAAAATGCATAATGACATATGAAGTTGAGACAACCACAAAGAAAAAGGCACATCAATTTTTTGTTTATATCACTGTGCCCGGCAGCAACTTTAAGACCATTCGTAGAGCAACAGTGTTGTACAACATTGATGTTACGTGATGCTCGTATTGCTTGGTTTACACGACCACTTGTTGCCTTCATGCTGCCATTATGTGGTATTCGTTAGGCAAATGAAACAATCGACACTACATTCCCGAAGCATACACACATAATTCGCATTGTAGATGTATGTGTTCATTGACATCGTATTGCATTCTGACTGCATCGAACCATGTGCAGATTCGGATTGTTTTTTCAACACAAATCGGAACCAAATTTGTGGGAAATTCCAAATTTCTAATTCGTGTTGGCATCTTTTGTCATATTGGGGACAGTGTGAACCGGCCTTAAAGGATGATGCTAAAGGTAACGTAAGCTATTCTGCAATGACCTGGTGTAACCAAAATGACTTTTTTAATGTGTAAATGTTTCCTTATACATTACCTTCACAGGCACCCAACCAAAAGCAATGGCTGAATTCTTATTGGTTTTCATTTTTAATTATGTAGATAAAAGTACCAAAATGTCACCAAAACGCGTGTGGCAAATGCAACAAACTCCATGAGCTGTAAGTCTGGCGTCTCGATGGGAAGCAAAATCGGAATCGGAAAACAGACCAACAGTCTGAATTAAACCATCCTGATCCTTTAGAGTATTCTAATCCGCAAGGCTCCTTTAAATCCAATGATTTTATTCTCAGGATTACTCTTGCATTGCTATAAATTACCACCCAATGACTTAAATTCGAGCAATATTGACAGTGTCCAGATAAGAAGATCAATGGCAATCATCAAACTTCAAATCACGACACATTATATAACTTACCTACGTATATGGCTTCCAGCCTATATGGAGAGGAGTCAATATTAACAGCATCACCCAGGTTGATGGCTGCACCATTACAATCTACTGGTGTCTCCTCCTTGATCGGGGCGGTAACACAATATAATCAGGTTTGAACAAAGCTGTAATGTTTTACAAATAACCACCTACTCCATGAACTATATAGGGGCAAGATGGCAAAATCAAATGTGTTATCAAACATCGATTCATTGATATGTCTATAAGCTCGAACAAATTGCACATATGGCATTAGTGCACCATAATGACGTGGACAATGTCTTAATGGAATTGGTATAAGGACGGGATAGCCAGAAGATTAGCTAAAAGCTATGGACATGTGCCTCAAATTCTTTCTTTGGGCTGACATATCAACAATGCTATAGACCGTTTTCACGCAGTCCTGCTCATTCAGCAATTTCCTCATAAACATAATAGTGGAGCCAAACATGACAGAGAGTGACAAGCTTGCATAGTGTGATCAATGAGCGACATTTTAATCGGCGGTAAAAGGAAGGGCATCATTTGATAAACAAGAAAATAATACAAATAAAGTGTCGTCACCCTCAAAGCAAGCAAGTATACCAACATTCACAAGACGTGCCAAATCCATTTGTCATCCCGATCAAGAACAAAGCCAGCATAGATGTAACATTCTTCAGCGGCAAGACCCTCAAGCAACTACCCAAAAGCAACGGTGCAGCAGTGCAAGCCCCCATCGAGGAACATGCGTCTACAAAATTATATGTCATTGTGGACAAGAGTGTGTCATCGATTGGGAAGTCCTGTCAACCAACAACAACTGACGCCAGAGAAAACTTAAAGAAACGATTGACATTCGAAGGGAACCGCCTGCAATAAACCGCGATTACTACATCTTCGATTTCCTACCAGGTGCTTGGGTTCACTTGTCTTGAACACTCTCCTGTCGGAGCACATAATCCAAGGGGAACCAAACCAAATCCAAGTATCCCTTCCATCCATCCACTCATGTCGGGACAGTTATCCGAAGAGTATCTTCCAATCTTCTCCTATCTGTCAGCATCAATCACCATCCATCAACTTCAAAGCCACCTCTAACAACCATTGACCTCTCCTCAACAAACTGTAATTAGTGTTTGTTTACAATTTCAATAAAGCCAATTTGCCTCCCTCCTTTTAGTAATATGTATTTACTTTCATCATCAATAAAACATACAGGCCAATGTTTATTCACCACTCAAGTACTTACTCCCCTCCTGTTTGTTTTGTAAATCCTCATTGTATACCATTCTGTATACCCCCAGTCTGATTTTAAACCATCCTGATCCTTCAGAGCATTTTAATCCGCTAGGCTCCTTTAAATCCAATGATTTTATTCTCAGGATTTCTCTTGCATTACTATTAATCACCACCCAATGACTTAAATTCAAGCTATATTGACAGTGTCCGAATGAGAAAATCAGCAAACTGCAATCATGACACATCATACGACTTACGGAGGCTTCCATCATAGGCTTCCATTTCTTTAGGAGATGAGTCAATATTGACAGCCTTACCCAGGTTGAGGGCTGCACCATTTCAACCTACTTGAGGCTTCTTCTTGGTTGGGGCTGCAACGCAACATAATCTGGTTTGAACAAAGCTGTAATGTTGTAATGCAAGTTGGCAAAATCAAATGTGTATCAAACATCGATTCATTGATTTGTCTATTCTATAAGTTTGAACAAATTACTTTTTTAAAAATTGAGAACGTCACATTTGGCAATAGAACAACATAATGACGTGGACAATGTCATAAGGGAATTAGTATAAGGACAGGATAGCGACCAGATTGGCTGAAACCTATGGACATGTGCCAAACATTTTCGTTTGGGAGAGACATATTAACAATATGGTTAAGACCCATTTCGTGCAGTCATTCAAGTCTTTATTCATTCAAGTGAGTATTACAAGCTTGCATTGTGTTGTCAATAAGCGACATTAAATCTGTAGAATAGGCAGGGAAATGGCATCATTTGGTCGAATGTATTTCGTAAGGATTGTTTTACGTATACAGCACCTTCTTTTATGTCATCATGGTCGTGAACGATGCGCTCAACGATGGACTCGTGCAAAAATTAGATGTTATGATGTTGGCAGTCATATCCGTGAATTTTAAAAAGTACCATGTCTTGAAAAGACCGATATACTAGTCGAAATGAGCTCATCGTATTAAAGAAGATTGATCCAGTCAAACCCATCTGATGTTTACTCTTTTATATATTTAAATATATATATATATATATATGACATAAACTTACATCCACCACTGCACACTTGCACATGTTTTCCTCGTCTTGACGTCAGATATCTCACTCCTCCTTCACGAGCACTTAGGCTCCTTGTCTTGAGAGCACAGGTGAAATTCTTCACATGATAAGTGTGCGAGAAATGGACATTCAGAGCGTCACATAGGTATTCACACAGTCTCGGGCCACATGGCGTGATGACGTCACTCAGATGACCATCACAGATCAAGAAGTAACCACAGACCAAGACCAAAGCAAACAGTCCAGTCTCCTTTCTTGGTTGTGAGTCTAACAGTTTGCTAGAATCGCAGTGATCTATAATCGTGTATTCATAATTGTTATATGAAGAATGGACAATACATTATTAAACATTTCGCCTCCGCAGTTTCTACAATAGCAATTGCATATATATATGGAATTACTTCTGACTTTACTTACTTCTACAGATTTCCATACAAGCTTAATTATATAATTGTAATAGATTTCTATTTACACTGGCTGTCATATATTATTCACACACACATTCTACAGGTATGTGAAGGACTAGAAGCTTCAGGGGTAGATTTCATTCGACATTTTAATTATTTTACATCCGTTGTTGCTGACACCCATTAGCCAACAGACCCTTTTTATTGAACCTTGTCACTTGAGGTCTTTCTGAAACGTAAAACAGACAAATCCACATTCGGGCCACATTGGAAACAAATCCAACAAGCAAATATAGATATCACCTGCAAGCCTGTGATAATCTTCACAATTAGTGCATTCATTGAGGAGAACATTTCCTATGTATATAATATAACACATGTGCATTCTTGAATGCACCCCTTCAGTTTTCATATAAACAATCCCTTAGTAATCTAATGCTGTATATCATTTTATCTGTGCTCTTTTCGTTAATAACATTCCCTTTTCCTATCTTTGTTGATTAGATTTCTTCTCTGTGTTGATTAGCTTTCATCTCTTTGTTCATTACCTTTCTTATCTTCGTTCATTATCTTTCTTATTTTTGTTGATTACCTTTTTTTTCATTGCTTATTATCTTTCTTCTCTTTCTTAATTACCTTTCTTATCTTTTTTCATTATATTTCTTCTCTTTGTTCGTTATCTTTCTTCTCTTTGTTAATTATCTTCTTATTTTTGTTCATTATCTTTCCTCTCTTTGTTCATTATTTTTCCTATCTTTGATGACTACCTTTCTTCTCTTTGTTAATTATCTTACTTCTCTTTGTTAATTACATTTCTCATATTTGTTCATCATCTTTCTTCTCTTTGTTGATTTTTTCTTTTCTTTGTTGATTTTCTTTTTGTTTTGTTAATTACCTTTCCTCTCCTTGTTAATCACATTTCTTATATTTGTTCATTATTTTTCTTCTCTGTTTTGATTACCTTTCCACTCTTTGTTCATTATCTTTCTTCTCTGTGTTCATTATCTTTCTTCTCTTCGTTTATTACCTTTCTTCCATTTGTTGATGATCTCTTCATTGCTTACATTTCTGCTCTTCATTGAGTACCGTTCAGCTCTTTGTTGATTAGCTTCCTTCGCTTTGTTGGTTACTGTTGTTGATTATCTTTGTTTGTTCCATGTCTGTCTTGTCTGTCATGATCCAATCATTTGTTTTACAATTTCAATAATGCCAATTTGCCTCTCTCGTTTCATCATGTGTGTTTACTTACATCTTCAATAAAGCCTACATGTCATTGTTTATCCACCACTCAAGTTTGTATTGCAAATCCAAGTTGTATACCATTCTCATGCTTTACCCCTCTCATGTTTGTATTACAAATCCCCATTGTATACCATTCTCATGCATGTTAATCTCCCTGATTGAGTTTCCTCACAATTGTTTTGTTTGCTATATAAAGTTATCATATTTTGTTATTTTCTTACATTCCACCCGATGAAGGAGTGACTATGTTTTCAGAAACGTCGTGTATATTCACATTAAAGAAGTTGTCATCCAGATTTTCCTGTTCACAGTTACCATTGTTTTTATCCTTTATCGTTAAGATTGTATTCAGACGTATATGTGAATACATACGTTGACGTTTACAGTAAGAATCCTCACCTACGCGGCATGATTGGTATGCATGGGTTTCATTCAAATTAACTTAACTAAATATTGTATTAGCTCTGATCTAAAGGTCTAAAGGTCAAGCTTCCGTGGAACCAAATAGAGGGTATCATGAGAGTGTGTTTTGGGATGGTCAATATATTGCATTAGGATTGAATTTTGCGAGCCTTGCCAAGCTAAATACATAGTGTTTATTCCTAATGCAGGATATTCACCATCCCAAAACACACGAGCATGATAACTTCTTTATCATAAAATATAAAATGTCATTCTTCGTTCATTTGTGCAAAACAGTTTGACAACATTAATTTCAAAGTTAAACTACGCATATTGATAGATGACAATGAACAATGTGCTATTCTCAATGTAAAGTGACACAAAATAATGACTCCTAAATTATCCTTTCAGTTAATTGTTATTTTGACGTGATCTCAATTTTCAATGTTTTAATACATTTTAAAATAAGTTTTTCAAATGAAAGCAAGCATTTGATACCGGTCACAACTAGCTCCCTTTCCATGTGCAAATCGAGTCCAGCCAGACAGTTTGGCAAGGCAAGAGGCCACAATACCCACCCAACCAAACCCTGACATAAAAGCCGACTAATTAGCCAAGATTAGTTCAGCTGCATGTACTGGAGTGGAGTGCAAGGAACCCAGAGGAGATAATATCACAAAAAAGGCTTTATTCTTCATTTATTTATCAGGGAAAACATTAAAATCTTGAGAGAGAACACACACATGACCGTATGCTCGCTCAACAAAACAGGGAATGATGACGTCACGTGGCTCGAGCGCCACCTATACCGGGTAGCGTCCCTTTATTATCTGTCACAAGACAAAAAGTGGTCGAATCCGCTTGCCGGATTCTGCCAGATTTCCCAGGATCCATCAATATTTGGGAGAATCCGGAAATATCCGGCAAATGGATTACACCACTTTTTGTCCTGTGTGTGTGATCTATGTTGAAGTTAACTTCAGAAGGAAGCGTTTGTCAGTGTTCGTTTTCAAACCTGACAAATATGCAAAACATTATTTGCAATGACATCTTGGATATGACGTTGTATTTGTAAGAGTCGGTGTGATGGTCTATGTCAGTGTCTGTTCTAATTATAGAATTTACATCAGTCTGGGCATCATATTGTTTTTAAAAAATAACTGATTTAAATCAATGAGTGATAAACTACGGAAGCCTATTAGTGTCACGGTGGAAAACAATCTGTCAAACTATCTCCTATGTAGGACTTAGTATCTGCTACGTAGGACATAGTATCTCCTATGTAAGACATACTATCTCATACGTAGGACTTAGTATCTCGGAGGACATGGTGACACTAATACGCTTCTGTAACTAAACCTGGTTCCGTTTAATACCATTTTATGAAACTTGTGAATGTTATCAGAATCATATGGAAGCGTGTTAGGTTCACATACATTTTTTTTAAAAACATTTTTATGTGACCCGAATAGGCTTCCATAGAATCAAACTTACTTCAGCAAGCCATATAACAAACCCCTCACTCGATTCATAACAATGCTATTATACTTGAAGTCGTTTAGTTTCATCTATATATCATTATTTCAATCATGAATTCTCTATTTTAACTTACTTTGCTCAATTTAAATGTCCAAACTCATTCTTGGATCTTAAAATGGGGCAAACTTGGTTTTACAAGATTTTACAAGTTTTATCGCTGTACTTATATACAAGGTATTAAACAATTTTAAAATGTGACACTCAAGATATTAAATTGTGATTGCGGTGCTTTATTGGGATGATTATATGGTAGTTTGGATGTACGCTGATATGCTGGGAATCTATGTCAGCATGCCTTTCAGACAACCTTATTCATCATGGTGTCTATTGATTTAGCATTTACGACAGTGTATCTATGTATCAATCCGCAATTCCTCTATAACTGCCAAGGTTTTCTGATCCTTAATCACTTAAACAGACAGACATTTTATTCAGTATAAAGGCCAAAAGGCCCAAAATATAAGTACCTTACCAATTTGAAACGAGCGCATATAAAAGATAACAGGTTTATGAATTTAAAATTGGAGCTCTAGTTTAACATATACATTTAAGAAAGTTAACAACTCTCATGATAATATCTTTATCTTTACTGCTAAGAATGGAGATTAAATTCTATGTGTTTGATGTATTGTACAACAATGGAGCAATAAACTTATTTCTTGCAACTTCATACAGTTTACACTAAAAAAAAAGAATGTGAATTTAATCTTTAACACAGTTAATATTGTCTCTGTCAGCCATTGGTACATTGTTGTAATTCTGTTCTATACCTAACCCACAATTCGTGAAACCTTAAATTTACTAAAAGGTATTTTAAATAGGGAGATGTAGATAATGATAGATAGCCATCTACATGTACATGTAATACTGATTTAAAATGCTTGTATGCAAATTTATCTGAAATATTATGATTATTTGCAGACGTTTCAGAATATCAGAGAGCCTAAGTTTAAATTGCTGGATAAAACTGTCACCAACATCTTGGGAAAGCCATACAAATCCAAAACAAAATTCAAATAAGACATTCTTAAAAAAATGTAGCCCAAGTAAGCCTACCCGAATCATCAAGAGATTTCAACATATCATAACCCTGAAATGGATCGGAAGTCTATGTGAATCTAATTGAATTAACCTACACAATACTTAACCGCTCTAGACATATAATTAAACTGCAATGGAAGCCTACCGCATTCCCCTAACAACATGCTGCTACTAACATTTCTACAAACCCTAAGAAGCTGTCTTAATAAGTTTACAATAAGATGTTCTCCAGATCCATAACACAAAAAAGGCAGAATAATAGAGTCAAACAATTTAAAAAGATGCTGGGGTGACAAAGTTCGAAAATTTCTTTGAAAAGAATATAAAAAGAGATAAATGCTTTATTACCTTTGGAAAGTAGACAGTGTTGAAACTTAGTCCGTGAAAGTCTAGATACGGAGACACCTATAAGATGATGCAACCTCAATTTCTTTACCTTCGAAGAAGATGGTGCGCATGACAGTGCCCGGGTAGTATCCATGGGGATATGTTAAGATCAATATAGACGAAAATTCGGCTGCTATATGCAACAGGACAAGGCAAAAAAAACTTGTGTAGGTAATGCTGTGCAAAAAATACGTTTCTGTGTGTTTGAGACTTTTAATTTTTTTTATATTCACTTAAATCCTGACTGAAAGGTCTCATTGCGACACGTGATTCCGATATGTTTGGCCCAATCGGCCCAGCCATCCAAGATCCAATTTGAATCTAAACATTTTTATTTTTTTTAATTCAAAATGCAGCTAAATACGTGCTACTTTTTTTTAATATGCACAATCACCATGCAAGCAAAAAGTAATTCATGATGAATTTGTAGGTCATGTGGTTTCGTCGCCTACTTGATTTTAGACACATTAAAATATCTTTGTACCCCATGAACCCTCGACAATCATCTCATCTGAAGATATAAACATTGGATTTTGATATTTGCATAACAGGTAACTAAAGCATTGTATATATTGGCTCTCTCTCCACGGGACCTAATTCGCAAAATTCTTTTCACAGTGAGTACTTGAAATCTGGCAATTTTGCAAACATTGCAAACTTCGAACCACAGTAGCTAAAAAACTGAATAAGACAATTTCATGAAACATCACCAAAATGTGTGCAACAACTTTCCCCATGGATTAGGCCTACATGTATGTCGGTTTTCCGGATGTTATAATAGATTGTTTGCTATTTCGAAAACTTTTGTGAATTTTCGCGGTTTTGTTGGTACTCGTCTTTAAAAAATCACATAGTGTAGCTCATTTGGAAGCTGATAGCTGTTTATATGAATCTACCAACCGAATCTCTACATCTAACGGTTTCCGGGTTACAGCATTTTAAAATTTTAACTTTCTGAAAAAGGGATTTTCAGCATTTGAATCTAAAGGGATATAACTCTTTCATAAATCGTTTGATTTGTAATCCTTTTCTTGCAATCTGTTTTACATGGTTATCTTAACAACTTGACTATTGACTACTACAACTTGATAATTATTGTTCTTCAATCAATAAAGAAAGAAAGTTTGATATATCATCTTAAAGCAAATAGATATTATATGAACAACAATATTTTTCAAGCATGGATCAAAAACAGTTTACACGTGACTTCACACTTCATAAAATAAAAATGGGTTTTAAATTATTACACTCGAAAGTGTGTCATATTACTTTACGAAACTCATGCAAATGTGTGTATAAGCCTCGCTCTCGCTCGGGCAATAACAAAATTCACTCTAGTTTCGTTGAAGTCATATGACACACTTCCTCGGGTAATAATCTCTATATATTAACATTATTTACTAGGTTATCTCCATACTATCATATAATAATAACACATTCATGAGTCTATGTTATAATTTCCATTATTAAAAGTAAATATATAACACTTCTAATTCCACAATAATGTGATCTTATATTGTTTCATTGATGAAATTTTTAGGTGATTCTAATCATATGAGGGGGGGGGGGGGGGGAAATAAAAAATATGTATATTGGGCTCTAGCTGTTTATGTATGAAGGAGAGTATAAATAGAGGATACAAAACACAAAGACAAATACCATGTTTATCTCATCGAGGGAGGTAGAATAGTAGATATTTCTCAGTGTCGCAGCCACGAGTGAAATATATATTAACTTATTTACCTCACGACATGAGATAAGCATGGTATTTGACAAGGTTAACTAGATGTTATATTTATTATATCATTTGTTCTGCTTTTTATGTTGACGTGGAGTGATTTCAACGTCATAACATTGTCCCGATGACGTCATGCGAGTGGACAGTTTATAAAGTTTATAATCACTCAGTTGAGTGGTGATAAAGGTTATCGCCACTGTAGCTTGATTGAGGGTGTATTTCACTGATAGAACCGAGGATCTCACTCCAAATTATGTAATAAAGTGGTTGATTCCTAGATTGTGATGGAATTTGTATGTAATGTATATCTATGATTCACATGGCCCTTATAGGGGATTCTTAATATTGCCTCATGAATATTAATGAGGCACATGGAACCGCGTGCGCTAAATCGAAAACGAGGCTAAGGCCGCTTCCAAACCCGGAAGTACCATTCACATAGCATTGACAAGTCGGTAGCTCTTCTAAATAACACTTACATTTATTAAAAATAATGATAAAATCACTTGGAAAACTTTCAAGATCGATGCATCTGTCGATTATCTTCAATTACCACCGCCCAGGATGCTATTTTACATGCAAGGCGATGTTTTTCGAATAATTTACGGTAGGATTTCCTCGTTGTGTTTACCGTCATTTTGAACTATAAATCTGTCAAACTCGTTGTTGTTTCAGTGCTCTAATTTGAACAAATACGAATGGAAATTTACACCCTACCCATGCATGCCAAGAAATCATTGTATATAGTCATTGGGTGGGAAGAAACTGTTCAAATCTTAGCCATCATTCGGCTAAACGGTCAGCTCTTGTGACATGCTCACGAACTGCAAAGGGGTCATTCAGTGCAACTCACTGTCAACGAACCAAATTCTTGTTTTTACAAAAATCGATTTTGGAGTCAAAATTGATTCAAATTGTTCATTTGGATATAGTTCTTTACGGTCCAGTTAGTACAGGTTATTTTACGTTCTCTTGTTGAAGCAGTAAAGCAGATATTATAATTCAATCAAATATATATAATCTATTCTAGTTTTAAAAAATATTTTTTTAGTAAGTCATTTGTATGTCTGCATGAGCAAAATAATTTTAAACAATGAACATAACGTTCTTATTTTATATGTAAGAAATCCATAAACATCTTTAGCAATTAATCTATTATGGCTTTATTTAATTAATGGTTTGAGGAAAGTTATCAATGATCAGTCAGTAATCAATGTTATCAATGTAGTGAGGATTCTTATTTGTGAGCACATGTAGATATGTGAATAAGCTTTTAAAATTAAACAGATGTTTAAAAAAATATTTCATAAGAAAAGAATTTCTACCTACAAACATAGTATTTAGTTTATTCAAGGAATTATATGGAATGTGATATACGTCCTTGGTTTATTTAAGAAGCTGACAACAGTACACAAAATCAATTAAATGAATGATGGAACCCTTTACAAAACAGGAAATAAATAGTTGAAAAACAGTTGTAGCTTATGATCTGTGGTAATACATTTATTTTAGCAATTTTGGAATTAAAATAAACATTAACTAAAAGGAGTGAGACTAATTCAAAAGTTAGGAGATATGTACTTTTATATTCCTTGTACTTCAAAGTTGAACATTATTTTTTTTAGTTATTGCATGCTTACTTTATATTACATGAATTTGATTTATTTACTGAATTCTATTCATTTCAAAATAAAGAAACAATCTCCCAGTGCTAATGTGATATTATACCCCATGTCACACATGGCATGAAGATTAGAATACCCTATGTAGTATGTACCCACCTCCCTATTTGCAATCAGGGTCCCTTTTTTACTTTATGAATTATTCTAGAATAATAAGTCAGAATAGAAAGCATTCAGTGGGATTGTGTATCTTTAAAAAAAATTTAAATAATTAATAAATAAAATAAAAATAATGTACATTTGAATTAATTTAAATTTTATTTGTATTTAAAAAATAGATATGCATATATTTCTCAAACATGACCACCACCTCCTTGAGCACAATCTATCATTCATATATTGTGTATTGAAACATGAATATACATGTGCATTTCACATTATATTTCATCATTATCCAGGATGACATGTACTTGTTACTTTCAAACATTAACCTCAAATATATTTTAATTTAAATTTATGTTTTGTTGGTTATTGTTGTTTGGTGATGACTATATCTAAGTATATGGTTTAATATTAGTAATTAGCAAATAATTATTTTCCTTATATTAGTTTTGTCCTGCTTTTAATTTTACTCCCACTAAGAACAGAACGCACTCGGTGGGCTTTTGCATCTCACAAAAGATTAAATAATGTGCATTTCTACTTCTAATCATGTCCATGTATCATTTGTAGTTTAATCATACAAATACAAATATATTTCTCAAACCTGACCATCACCTCCTCAAGCACAATCTATCATGTATGATTATGTATTGAAATATCCATGTACATTTCACAATATATTTCAATCATTTTCCAGTATGAAATGTACTTGTTACTTCCAAACATTAACTTCAATTAATTTATTTTTCATTTCTATTTTGTTGGTTATTTTTGTTGGGTAATAACTATATCTAGGTAAGTGGTTTAAATAATAATTTTCTTATTTAATGTTTGGCCTGCTTTAAATTTTGCTCCCAAGGTCCTGCATGAATAAATAATCAAATAGTACCTATAAATTATAAAGATCAACTTATTTTTAATTGTAGCCATAACTCAGGCCTTTTTAAAAAAAATAAATTTAAAAGATATTTCAGGTCATAAAAAAATTATAGTTATGATTTAATGTGTCCTGCAGTACATGTTTAAATAATTTTAATGCATGGAAAAGACTGATAATATTATGATCATAGATTAATAAATGTATATTTTTAAATATTTTTTTTATATAATATATATTAGTTCCTGATTTAAATGAATATTTATGATTTATTTGAATGTCTTGAAAATATTCTGATCATTAGATTTAAATATATAGGTCTAGTTGCACTTTGCTTTCAATTAATATTGTGTTCATTTTGGGGATGGAAGTGGGCCAGCACCTTCGAGAGGTTTAGTTACTGCCGTCGGTCATTGATCCACTAATTACAGGTTCCCAACTTTGAGATTATTATAAATTAAATGGAGGTTTATTTTGCCGAATGATTACGAAAAATGGACATTATTAGTCAAAAAATAAGTTCAAATCATCCGGTTTACGGGCCGATGACAAAACCAAAACTCTTGAACTTGCCACGAGTGAAACTATCCAAAACAAACGTTGTTTGCCGCTAAACCTGAAACAATTACCATTAGTTTTGTCATATTTTATTGTCAAAAACGCTATTTTAAAAATCTGGCATTGTTGGAAACGATATAAACACACCTATTCATTCAGTTCCAGTCGAAAGAAACCGAAACACAAGCGGCACGTACTGCCGATATGCAGCCATTACGCGAACCGGGAAATAAGAAGCGGCCTTAGCCTCGTTTTCGTTTCGAAAGGTCATAGGTCGTATGCATGCATAAATATTGAGAATCCCCTATAAGGATATGTTTATTTATCTTAAGATGGGAGAGGTCCGACACCCGAACACCCAGATCCTGTCCCCTTCCACGACTCGAGGTCAACACGCCCATTACCAAGAGTCCGACAGACTGGGGATTTCAATGTGTGCTTCACTCCATCAAAGAAACAGAAGACTCAAGAACTTGTTGAATTGAAAGCTTATTTCATTTTTAAAATCAATTTAGATCTAAAACGAAACACTTGCCCAATGATTGGGACCAACTCACCCTTTGATTTACAATTGCTACAAATTCATATTATGCACTTATACTACACAATAGTGTCAGAATAAAGCAATATATAGTGTATGAGTCATTCTATACAAACGCAAATAACTATGATAAACAATTAAACAATTTCAAATCCACAGTTGCAAGTGGCATGGACATGGTCGGCCCGATGACTGCCTTAGGTGATCACCTCTACACTCAGCAGCCTAAAGTCTATTGTGAAGTTGGAACCCAGACAAATATCAAATTCAGTGATATTGATAACTTCAGTGATGAAATGCTCACCACACCGAACCTACTTCAGAGGGATCTAACTATCAAGACCAATGATGACAAGTCAAGCAGATTTTACACAGGTACGTAGATCCAAAGCTGAGTGAGTGAGTGAGTGAGTGAGTGAGTGAGTGAGTGAGTGAGTGAGTTATTGTTTAACGCCGCTTCGGCAGTATTGCAGCCATTAGCGGCGATCCAAAACTGATCACATTTGAGAAATAATATCATGTAAACCTACATCAGTCAGAGAAGCATTCATTTTACAAAGAACAATATCAGTATGGAAGATTTTTTATAAATGTTATGTAGTTTTGTTTTACAAGATTAATATGATTTTTCATTTACTAATCAGCGCTGAAGTTATGTTTCCAATATTTCATGATAAAATCAATGCATCCAGTGGGACAGATATACTTTCTTGCAATAATCTTATAAAACATTGTTCCTGTTTTCTTATGAATTTGTCACAGAATTGATTACGTTTATCACCATAGGTTTGAAACTGTCACTGTTGATGCTTGTCTTCAACTGGATTAAGGAGAGAGCTGGGAGGATGTCATACTGGAGGGGGCGAAAAGAAACCAGAACTGAGGGTGTAAGTAACTACAGTTTTGCACTGTTTGTACCTGACATGTCTGAATTAAAGGCTGTTTATTAATTTCAAAATGTAATTGACAAAGTAAGATTTGAGAATTTTTCCAGCTTTATTCATACACTTCTATAATCCTAATTTAAGTATTTTTCTTTGTTATAAGTCATGACTGTTTAACACTTAAAATAAGAACATTGACATTTCATTAAATTTTGATAACACACCATTATGCAAGCTCTAATTCATACATTTCTCCTCAGAGCTCATCAAGCAGAGGCCCAACAAGAGGACTCAGTCTGTACGAAGAATACCTGATCACTTTGTCAAGACTTCGTAGAGGTAATGATATTGAACAGATATCAGATATGTTTGGTGTTTCAGTGTCACACATAAGCAGGATCATTAATTCATGAATTTCTTTAATGTGTAAAGAGCTAAGCTTTTTGATAAAATGGCCATCTTCTGTGATTGTTAAACAAGATTTACCTAAATGTTTTAAACATTTTCCAAAAACTATTGCTGTTGTACTGAATTTCGTTTTACAAAAGCCTAGCATACCCTCCAGTCAGAGAATTACCTACAAGCATAGTAATACTTTAAAATGTCTTGTTTCATGTTCACCTAAGGGCACTTTCACATTTGTATCTGACTTGTGGACAGGCAGTATATCTGATAGAAAGGTTGTTCAAAATTCTGGATTTCTAAATTTAGAGCGTGAAGGGGATGACATTATGGCTGACAAAGGCTTCTTGATTAGAGATTTATTAGCAACAAGGAAGGCTACATTAAATATTCCACCATTCTGTCATGGTAAATAAGTATCATCACATGCAGTGACAAAACAAGAAGAATTGCTACAGCGAGGATACATGTAGAGCGAGCTATTGGTAGATTAAAGGAATACAAACAAGTAGTTGTCACTAAGGTGACATGCTCCCCCACCGCAAATTAATACTTCAAAATTTAAAAATAATGTCAAGATCAGCAAAATCGACTGTCAAACATGTTGAAAAAGTCAAAGCTCCACTGTGACCTTGAGAATAGTGTCAAGGTCACCAAAATATAATCAGTCGTTTTGCTTTGTGTAAAATATGATGAAATTCCGGTGAATGGTTCTTGAGATATTCTGCTGACAAGCTTAACATGTACATTAACATGTCCAAAAATTCAAAGTTCCGCTGTGACCTTGAATATAATGTCAAGGTCACCAAAATCTAATCAGCCCGTCATCTGCCCTAGAGGGTGCTTTGTGTAAGAAATGATGGAATTCCGGTGAATGGTTCTTGAGATATCCTGCTGACAAGCTTTACATGTACATTAACATGTCGAAAAATTCAAAGTTGTGCTGTGACCTTGAAAATAATGTCAAGGTCACCAAAATCTAATCAGCCCGTCGTCTTTACTTGGTGAAGCTATGTGTAAAATATGAAGAGAATCCAGCGAATGGTTATTGAGGTATCCCGCTGACAAAGGTCAAATGACAAATTCTCGTTGTGACCTTGAAATGAAGGTCAAGGTCACAAACCTCTGTAGGAACATTACTCTTCCTATGATGAACCCATATGTAAAATATGAAAAGAATCCAGTGAATAGTATTTGAGTTATTCCATTTCGTACGGACGTACGGACGGACGGACGTACAGACGGACGCAGCCGAATACTATACCCCCCGCTTCGCGCTAAACGCGCGGCGGGGGATAATTATTACAAGGTGTCATACCTCTTAAAAATGAAAGATTCACTTAATCAATCAGTCTTTGTGGCAGCTTGTCTTTGTAATTTAGACACTGTACTAGTGAAGTAAGATTTATCACCAACACTGTGTCACCGGAAATGTCATGTGGACATACTCAGACAGATATACTGATCCTAGTGCTGGATCTACCCTAGTCGTCCTTTCTGTCATGGCAAACAACCATCGGAAGCAACTTCACCAAGTAGAAATGTTTAATTCTGCTCACCATATTTTCAAAGACTGCTTCATCATATGGAACATTTACAACATGCAGGCCCTTTTTGGTGTAGATTACCAAGTCACATGACTGAACATTAAACATTACTAACTGACTCTGGATTTGGTAATTATAGTCACTGTTCGTTTTAAGCATCCATTTCTTGTTGAAATAACACCCCTCTTTTGGGAGGCTTCCTTGGGTTCACAATATCTAAGCGCCCAGGGACATTTAACTTCAAGCAAACGCTTATCATGTGGAGGTCTACACTTGCATGAAACAATGCCATCCACAGAAGAGCCCAAAAATGGGCAACATTTGTCTATTATTAAGCCCTTTTCTTCAACTGTTAAATGTCTATGTTTTCTTTTTCCAATTTGGTATACTTTTTCTTGGCTTTCATTTCCTTCGCTCTTCCGCAGGCAAGTGAAAGAGGCAATCTGTCCTCATTAACGTCCTTTTTAATGATAATGATTTTTAATCTAACAGTCAAAACTTGGCTTTGACATATATTTCGAAACCAGTAAGTTTTGTTATTACCGAATCTTTACCTTCTCTTGGCCGAGATCACACTTGCATCACGCAGAGCAGAAATGTGCTGATGTATAACTTCATCTGAAACCTAGCTAATTTACATAATGACGAACTTCGAAGTTGCTGCGCAAAAGCTGCTGTTAATGTATTTCATGGTGAAGCCAAAGGTTATCTTTTCCATTTTAGACAATCCATCTGGAGAAGTGTACAACGGTTTGTCCTACAAGTGAGAGATATACCCATACTTTTCCGAGTGTATCGAATGATACCCTACACTTTTCCCCGTGGGGCCCTTACGAGGCGGAGCCGAGTAAGGCTCCAACGGGGAAAAGTGTAGGGTATCATTTGATACACAAGGAAAAGTATGGGTATATCTATCTGTCTTATACCCCACTTATGGTCGAGTGTTAGCGGATACTATTTCATAATATTACTAAACAAATACAGCTGTAAACAAGCTTGTGCATGAAACACACAACCCAAATACGGCCTCGTCTGTGACAACGCAGCCCGTCCTGCGTTGTATGGTTACCCATGTTTGGGGCTCGAAATCTAATTGATATGGCCCAATGACGGCATTGTCAACGCAGATGCACGTGCATCTTGCTGAAATGTACAGCTAACGCTATAAACAGCTTGGCTAATGTCAACGTGGCCAAAGTTTAGAGAAAACAGAAACAACTTTCAGTATGTTAAGACATTTTGCACCCAAAATTAAATTACATTCTTATATAAAAAGAAAAACATAAATTTGTGATATTATTTCACGCATTATGGTCATGAAAAAATGTTCAGAGTTTCAACTGGCTTCGTGGTGTAATGGTTAGGTCGTTCGGCCAGAAATCAACAGGACACGGGTTCGATCCCAGGTTCTCTATACATGTATGTTCATTTATAATTTGACATTTTATAAAGTATCATCACTTAGAATTTGGAAATTTAGAAAATTGACTACATTGTTTCTCAGTTAAAAAGTTAAAAAGTGTAGGTGTATTAGAAAAGTGTAGGTATATCAGGAAAAGTGAAGGTATATCAGAAAAAAGTGTAGGTGTATCGGCTAATACACCTACACTTGTAACAAAAGAAACCATAGCAACGAGACCAATAAGCCAGATTCTCCTCCGATCCCGCGGTGAACCTGTTTGTTCGCCGTGCCTGTGCCCTGCCTCTCCTGCGAATTGATGTGTGACATTGGCTATGCTTGATTCGTTTTGGCGGCGTATACACCGGTCACGTGTCCGGCGTACGCCGTTCCTGGACCAGGCTCAGTTGAAACAAGTGTATCGGCATACAGACTGGAATACGTCATCATCCATCAAACTAGCTTCAATAAACATGTCATTTATATTATATAAGTTTAAACATTTTTTTATTTCAAAACTTTGATTAATATTTTATTTGCTTGTAATGCATTGTTTTAAATAAGCAGTGACATTTAAAAATAAATCGGTCAAGTATTTAATTGTCCAACCCAACTTCATAAACAAAATGGTTGTTGAATGTCGCAAGGGTAACATTTGTCCGCCATTATACGCCGCCTTCGCCGGTCATTTCAAACCGGCGCATCCGGAGTACGCCTAAGGCGTGCGCCGGGTTCCAATCAAGTGATTTGCCGGTTACGCCGCTTCCGGCGGCGTACGCCGGGTAGTGCGCCGGGTCCGGCTCTTTTCCATTTTAGACAATCCATCTGGAGAAGTGTACAACGGTTTGTCCTACAAGTGAGAGATATACCCATACTTTTCCGAGTGTATCGAATGATACCCTACACTTTTCCCCGTGGGGCCCTTACGAGGCGGAGCCGAGTAAGGCTCCAACGGGGAAAAGTGTAGGGTATCATTTGATACACAAGGAAAAGTATGGGTATATCTATCTGTCTTATACCCCACTTATGGTCGAGTGTTAGCGGATACTATTTCATAATATTACTAAACAAATACAGCTGTAAACAAGCTTGTGCATGAAACACACAACCCAAATACGGCCTCGTCTGTGACAACGCAGCCCGTCCTGCGTTGTATGGTTACCCATGTTTGGGGCTCGAAATCTAATTGATATGGTTTGTCCTACAAGTGAGAGATATACCCATACTTTTCCGAGTGTATCGAATGATACCCTACACTTTTCCCCGTGGGGCCCTTACGAGGCGGAGCCGAGTAAGGCTCCAACGGGGAAAAGTGTAGGGTATCATTTGATACACAAGGAAAAGTATGGGTATATCTATCTGTCTTATACCCCACTTATGGTCGAGTGTTAGCGGATACTATTTCATAATATTACTAAACAAATACAGCTGTAAACAAGCTTGTGCATGAAACACACAACCCAAATACGGCCTCGTCTGTGACAACGCAGCCCGTCCTGCGTTGTATGGTTACCCATGTTTGGGGCTCGAAATCTAATTGATATGGCCCAATGACGGCATTGTCAACGCAGATGCACGTGCATCTTGCTGAAATGTACAGCTAACGCTATAAACAGCTTGGCTAATGTCAACGTGGCCAAAGTTTAGAGAAAACAGAAACAACTTTCAGTATGTTAAGACATTTTGCACCCAAAATTAAATTACATTCTTATATAAAAAGAAAAACATAAATTTGTGATATTATTTCACGCATTATGGTCATGAAAAAATGTTCAGAGTTTCAACTGGCTTCGTGGTGTAATGGTTAGGTCGTTCGGCCAGAAATCAACAGGACACGGGTTCGATCCCAGGTTCTCTATACATGTATGTTCATTTATAATTTGACATTTTATAAAGTATCATCACTTAGAATTTGGAAATTTAGAAAATTGACTACATTGTTTCTCAGTTAAAAAGTTAAAAAGTGTAGGTGTATTAGAAAAGTGTAGGTATATCAGGAAAAGTGAAGGTATATCAGAAAAAAGTGTAGGTGTATCGGCTAATACACCTACACTTGTAACAAAAGAAACCATAGCAACGAGACCAATAAGCCAGATTCTCCTCCGATCCCGCGGTGAACCTGTTTGTTCGCCGTGCCTGTGCCCTGCCTCTCCTGCGAATTGATGTGTGACATTGGCTATGCTTGATTCGTTTTGGCGGCGTATACACCGGTCACGTGTCCGGCGTACGCCGTTCCTGGACCAGGCTCAGTTGAAACAAGTGTATCGGCGTACAGACTGGAATACGTCATCATCCATCAAACTAGCTTCAATAAACATGTCATTTATATTATATAAGTTTAAACATTTTTTTATTTCAAAACTTTGATTAATATTTTATTTGCTTGTAATGCATTGTTTTAAATAAGCAGTGACATTTAAAAATAAATCGGTCAAGTATTTAATTGTCCAACCCAACTTCATAAACAAAATGGTTGTTGAATGTCGCAAGGGTAACATTTGTCCGCCATTATACGCCGCCTTCGCCGGTCATTTCAAACCGGCGCATCCGGAGTACGCCTAAGGTGTGCGCCGGGTTCCAATCAAGTGATTTGCCGGTTACGCCGCTTCCGGCGGCGTACGCCGGGTAGTGCGCCGGGTCCCGAATCAAGCATAGCCTTAGGCGACGTTTGGTTCAATGCTCTGCAGGATGCCGACATGACCGACCTAGCCATCCTCCAGTTTGCAGACTACATGACCGACACTTGGGTCGAGGCTCTTGGCCCCGTCACTTGGAACCAATTCAACAACGACGGTGCCAGGACAACCAACAACGTTGAGGGATGGCATTCAAAAGTGAATAAATCTGGACATTCCCATCCCAACCTCTTTAAGTTCATCAACTTTGTAATAGTTAGAACCTATGAAAAGAAATCTTCGTGATTTCGTGTTTAGGTTCTAACTAACTTAGAACTCCACCTACTTTTGATTGACAGGTTCAATGACGACACCGTTTCCGTGAGTTCCTACGTCATCGTTTCATATGACGCGATGTCGCCAAGCTGTATGGACGTGTTTTTATGAACTCTCACTTTTCGAAAAACCTAATTGATCGTTACATTTGTTGTAATAAAAATAGAGATAATCTTCCGTCTGTCTTTGAGGTAAGCTCATTTTCCTCTGTTCATTGTATTCGGAAATAGGTTATTTAAAACCATGTAGAGACCGTTGTCTAAATCAAATTGTGGAATGTGCGAGTCATTAAAATTAACATTGTTGTTTCATAATTAAATGCAGATGGAAGTAAATATCTATTTAGTTATTAGTGCTTTGTGTTTAGATTACAGAAGGAAAAAAATAGATATATAATTAATTCATAATTTTTTAATAAAATTTAAGTCGGCTTTTTTGGCTTTATTCGTTAAAATACTGAACGTTTTTGTTTATAAAACGACTTTAACAACAACTTTAACTAACAAATGCATGCTGCATGCAAAATATTCCGAAACTCATTTGCCAGTATCTCTTTATACCGCCTGTGTAGCGTAGTGGCGCGGCCGTGTTTACTTCTAATCACGTGGGGCACATGTCAATAAAAAGTTGTAAAACATTGTTATCATTTGTTTTTTTACCAATCAGGCACAGAGAGGGCGGATCATGAAGAGCGTTTTAGCGTTGAGTTCTTAATCATTAAGAGTCTATTTTGTCAGGAAAATACGACCGTCTGATTGGCTGAGAAAGTAGGTTGAGTTCTAAATCCAGAAGAAACAGTTATGTAATGAGATCGTCATGCGCCAACTTGGCGCAGGTGGACGAAACAGTTATGTAATGAGATCGTCATGCGCCAACTTGGCGCAGGTGGACGTCAACCTCCACGTAAGAGGAAGTAAAGAGGCGTCAGCGAAGGGAAAAGGCCTCTCTTCTAGGTGATACCGAGACTCCCAACTGAACATGCCGACGCAATATCTCACCTCATTGGACTATGAACATGCTGTTGAATGTGCTATATTATATGTTTGTTGATGTGTTATAACCTTTAAGTTCTTATTTTTGTATCTCCTATGTAATATTGTTGTTGATGTGCTATGATAAATTGAAGTGCTGTTTTTTTATGAATTTTTAATAAATAAACAGTTTGACAGAGTTTAGATGTTTATATGTGTTATATTATGTGTGTTATAAATGCTCATTTGTATAATATTATATTATATTAAATGTTGTAATGTTGATAATGTGTGCTAATATAAATAAATAGAGATGAAAAATATACTGTCTTTATTTGTTATATTATATGTGTTAAAGTGCTCATTTGTGTAATATTATAGTATGTTTTTGTTTAAACATCATTATTTATACTCACCGTTGATAGTTAACAATATGACCAATTATCCTAATCTGTCTAATCCCGACAATCTTTACACAGCTTAAAGACAGAGTTATCGCTCAAGTGAACTGCACTCACCACTCACCGGCAGGTGGCCTACCTTATATGGCCATTGCTTCTTCTGATGGACAGACACGAAGCCGAACGCGACCGAGGGGAGGCCGGGAGGGAACTTACGATTGTTAACTATCAACGGTGAGTATAAATAATGATGTTTAAACAAAAACATACTATTATTTAATATACTCTCCGTGATAGTTAACAATATGCCCGATTGCCACAGAGGTGGAGGGGAGCGAGAGGCCCCTAAGAGGGATAGCTCTGTCTTAACAAGAGTCAAGTTGGTGAGCCAATACAGCGTAACCAGCCTGAACCCCGATGGGGTTCATCTGTCAACCGGAGGGTTAAGCTTGACCCAACTCGTAACCGGAGGGACTCTCACCCGCGTGGTCACCAACTAAAGAAAAGACAACAAACGCATCACTAAAATCATCGAGACTATGTTTATTGCATACTCTAGACTGGCCCAAGGAGCAGCCGAATTAACGAGGGGGGGGTAGGCCTCTTCGGTACGAGGCCGACGGAACTCGTTGCTGGGCGTACACCTGTGCGCCCAACCGATGAATCCCCTCCATGTCCTCGTTGGATACGTCTCTAAGATAGTGATTGGCGAACACCAGGCCCGACTTCCAGAAACAGCCGGCCATGATGTCCGCCACTGCCATGTTACTGTGAAGAGCCATCGTAGCCGAGATGGCTCTGATCTCGTGTGGATTGGCCTTCGCTGGCGGGTCGAGGCCCGCGGCCTTGTAGGCGTCCAACACTGCCGAGCGGAGATAGACGCTGAGTTGACGCTTGTCTAACTCCCGAACACTAGTCTGGGAGTGCGGAAGAAAAAGTTTCCTTCTCCCTTGACGTAGTGTCTTGGTCTTTTCGGTGTAGATCCGCAGGGCTCTCACCGGACAAAGGAGCTGATCCTCGTCCGTCGGATCTATGCTACCGGAAAGAGACGGTAACGAAAAGGTTCTACCCCTTTCGTCTGCGGCTTGGTTCTTGCAGATGAACTCAGGGGCTAACCCCAGTGACGCCGACCCACCGTCTCTCACCTCAAAACGCAAGAGGTCCGCCTGGAGAGCGTGAAGCTCTGAAATCCTGGTTGCGGACCCCATCGCAACCAAAAAGGCTGTTTTGATGGTGAGACGGAGAAGAGTCGTCTCTGTCAATGGCTCATAGTGGTCCGACTTGAGATGGTTGAGCACCACTGTCAGGTCCCACTCCGGAGGCCTGAGCTTCCTCCGCCCGTCCTCATTCCGGTAGGTCTTAATAAGTTCTTTAAGGACCGAGATGTCAACCTGGGGCTCACGCTTCCTAAGGACTGACATGACCGCCGCCAGGTTGGTGTTAATTGAGGAAGCTTTGAGCTTCCTCACCTCTCGTAGGTACACCAGGTACTCAGCTACCTGCGGGACCGTTACCGCCTGGATAGCATACCCCTCCTTCGCGCAGAAGGCGGCGAAGGCACCCCACTGGGCGTCATAGAGATTCCTCGTGGAGGATCTCTGCGAAGATGCGACCGCTTCGGCGACGGACTTGGAAAACCCCGCCCCTGTCAACCCCCTTTGGAGACAAACCAGGCGTGAAGGTGGAGCGCCTGGGGGTTCTCGTGAACCCGCCCGCTTGGTTTGCTCGTCAATAGGTCCCATCTCAGAGGGAGGGGGACAGGGTCTTGGCGGCACATCCTCCTCAGGGGAACGTACCAGGCCCTGGCTGGCCACAACGGAGCTATGAGTAGGAGTTGAAGTACTCGTGTCTCCTGTACCTTCGCCACCACGTGACTCAGGATGGCGTGAGGGGGATAGGCGTAGGCGACCATCCCCTCCCATCCTAACGCGAGCGCATCGAGAGCCCACGCGGCCGGGTCCGGTACGGGGGACACGTACGTCGGCAACTGGTGGTTGAGCCGAGTCGCAAAGAGGTCTATGTGAGGTTTGCCGAACCTCAAACACAGACTCTCGAACACCCTCGGGTGCAACATCCACTCCGTCGAAGGAGGTTTGTCCGGCCGAGACAAGGCGTCCGCCAGGACGTTCTTGGCTCCTGGGATGTGCACCGCCCTGAGAGAGAGTCCGAGACTGTCCACTAGGTGAAACAGCTCCGCCACCAGTTGAAGTAGAGAGTCTGCCTTGGTTGACCCCTGCTTGTTTATGGCCCAGGCCGCCGCTGAGCTGTCCGTGTGAACACACAGGACCTGCCCCCGCAGGTGACCTGACCAATGGCTGATCGCCAGCCTTATGGCGTCCAGTTCGAGGACGTTGATGTGGCGTCGTGATTGCGCTGGCGACCACACCCCCGCCGTTTGGTCTGAATCTAGGTGGGCTCCCCACCCCTGGGTGGAGGCATCCACGTATAGCTGAGACGTCGCTGGGGGCTGCCTGAGGGGCACTCCCCCCAGCACGTTGGACTCCTGCTGCCACCAGGAGAGGTGGTGTCTCAACTCGGTTGGAATCGGGAAGACATGACGGCAAGTCTTCTCCCTGACGTGCGCGTTTACGAAAATCTGCAGGGGCCTGAGCTGCAACCGACCCCTTCGAGTGAAGTGTTGGGTTGCGCTCAAGAACCCCAACAGCCTCTGCCACTTGCGGAGTGACAGCGGCTCCCGGAGTGCTAATTCCAGGAGATCTTTGTAGCGCCCCATCTGTTCTGTAGTGACGAAAGCTCTGTAGGTCACGGTATCCAGGCGAGCTCCCAGAAAGACCAGCGACGTCGTTGGCTCCAGGTCTGACTTGTCTAGGTTGACTAGCCATCCCAGCCGCCTGAACAACGTTATCACAAAGTCTCGTTGCGCCTCCAGAACAGATGGGGATCTGTTGTGAGTGAACCCGTCGTCCAGATACATCGCGAACTGCACGTCCACTCGATGAAGGTATTGGACGATGGGCTGGGTCACGCGAGTGAAAAGCCATGGAGTCGACGATATCCCGAACGGTAGAACGTTCCACTGAAAGTGGCGACCCGCCAGGACAAAACGGAGGTATCTGCGATCGCCATGGTAGATGGGAATGTGCAGATACGCGTCCTGCAGATCGAGGGATATCATCGAATCCAAGGGCTCCAGCAACCGCATCACTGATGGTACGGTCAAGAGACGAAAATATGGCGGCCGCTCTAGGAAGGAGAGGTTGAACTCCTTCAAGTCGTGGATCAGCCGCCACTTTTTCGGGTCTCGCTTCGGTCGCACGAAGACCGGAGAATAGTATCCTGGAGTGAGGTTTTGGGGCAGGAGTTCCTCCACCGCCCGTTTGGAGATGAGTGTCTCCACCTGTTCCAGCGTCAGTGCGAGCCGATCTCGTTCTAGCGGCCTCTCTGTTGGAAAACAGGTTAGCGGGGGGCGGTGTGTCACGGGAATACGAAACCCCCGCTCCAAAACCTTGCAGACGAAAGGATCGAGCCCCAATTGCGCCCAGTTGGCCACAAACCGAGAGACTCGACCTCCCACTGGCCCTTCCCACGCCGGGACAACCTGTGGAGGCAGCTCGGGGGCCACCCACGAGTCACTGCTTCCTCGGGGTACCTCCATATGCGCGGCCCCTGCCACGCTGACTTCCCTTCTTGGGGGTGTGCTTGGGAGAGGGGCCGGCATTGAAGTCACGACTTCTGTCCTGCCGACCCCCAAACCGAAAGGAAACTCCGCCAGTCTTGGCGTTACCCACGGGAGTGTTCGCGCCTCCCTTCCTCTTCTTGGGCGTATGCGTCTGAGAAGAGGCTCTACCCCCGCCAGCGGCCAGTCTGTTGGTCAATTCCTGCTGCTGACACTCCTGCCGCTGCCGGAGGACCCCGGCAATCTGCCCATCAAAGAGAGATGAAGATGACGCGGGAGCGGCCCGCAAGCGGTTCCGGAGCTCCGCCGGAAGGTTTGTCCGGGCAAGGAAACCATCTCTCCTGAGATTTGTGACCCCCGCCGAAATGCGGGAGGCGCACAACATCATCTGAGCGATGTTCCCCGCCACGGCGCCGAAACCGCGGTAAAGAGCCTTCGCCCCTCCCTCCATCCCCGCCTCCTTCGCAAAGGATGCCATACCCTGACAGGCATGCGCCACGTGATTGGCCAACCCCAGGATGCTCCTAGCCTCTTTGTCAAGATGGCTCAAGTGAGCGTCCGACACCTGGTGAGGTACGGAGGGGACGGCCACCCGGCGAATATCGTCGTCCAGGACAGGGGGACAGAGGGGGAAAGAAGACTGTGCTACTGGGAGGGAAGCGCGCTGCTTCTCACCCAGAACCAGGGGGGGCAGGAGACGGCCTGGCGCCGCCGCGGCGACATTGGCGTCGTAATCCCTGCCCGCCGCCTGAAGGAGTCTGTGTGGCGGCAGTGCCACGAGGCGTTGGGTAGGCGCCTCTTCCTCGGTGCAGAATGTCTCCATTCTGGCCAGCTTGGTCGAGGAGGGTTCATCCTCAACCTCAACTAAGTCCACTTGACACCAGTCGGCGATAGCCGCCAGGCGTTCCTTGAGGTCAGGGGCATCCACTTGAGGCGTCTCCACAATGGTCAACTCGGGAGAGGATCTCCCTGAAGTGGACATCCCACCCTCCTGGGAAGCCACCTCCGGGGCCGACTTGTCTGGATCTGAGGAGGTGCCGGCAGGTGAAACAACCACCACCCTCCTCCTCTTGGGCGTGGACGGCGGGGAGGTCGAGGGCGAAGTAACCCCTTCCTCAACCCTAGTCTGCGCCGGCAGTCGTCTGTCCAGCATGGAGGAAACCATGTCCTTGACTGAGGACAGAATATCCTCAGTCAATCTCCTTGTATCAAAGGGAGGAGGAGAAAGAGGCCTCAACCTCCTCTTCTTGGACTTGTGTTTCCTCTTCCTCCTAGGCGAAAGTCGCCGGTCTGGAAAGGACTCGGCGTCAGGGGAGGATCTCCTGATGGGAGATCTCTCACCCCCACTACCCTGTGAAGAGACGTAAGTGTCCTTGGCGGCCGCCTCTCGACCCGATCCCGCCCCTGCCTCTGGCAAATCGAATTCCGCCGTGTCCTCCGAGATCACCAGGTCTGAAGCCGGCGACCTGGGATCGGACATGGCGGTGCCGGCGCTAGCGGTAGCGGTGGCGGTAGCGGACGGAGAGGGCCGCCTGGACGCCCTCAGCTTAGACTGACTCTCACTCTTCTTAACGGAGTTGCGATACTCGCGATGCTCCGCCACCGAGAGGTCAGCACATTCCTCACACCTGTCCGCGTCCGGACAAAGGTTGCGGCACAGGCGGCAAAGGGCGTGGGGGTCAAATCACGCTGACTTCCTATAGCCACACGCCCCACAGAACGCCGAGTATGGCGAAGTCATACTCAGCAAGCAAAAAGAGAGATCGCGCGAGCGGCCGGCGCTATCCCCGCGCAAGCGGCAAGCGCTAAACAAACGCAGGCGGCAGCGCAATCCAACCCAGGCGACAAGCGCTGTCCAACCCAGGCGACAACCTACCAAGAGGAGGCGGCAGGCGCTATCCACGCGCAAGCGGCAAGCGCTAAACAAACGCAGGCGACAGCGCAATCCAACCCAGGCGACAAGCGCTGTCCAACCCAGGCGACAACCTACCGAGAGGAGGCGGCAGGCGCTATCCCCGCGCAAGCGGCAAGCGCTAAACAAACGCAGGCGGCAGCGCAATCCAACCCAGGCGACAAGCGCTGTCCAACCCAGGCAACAACCTATCAAGAGGAGGCGGCAGGCGCTATCCACGCGCCAGCGGCAAGAGCAACCAAGCGCAGGCGGCAAGCGCCAACCGCTACAGCAGAAAACAGAAGGGCAAGCGGTATGACCCCCGCGCCAAGCGCAAGGGACAGGCGGCACGCGCAAGCGGCCCCGAGATCACCGACCTGCACGGACTGCACGTGCAGAACGAGCACCCCGAAATCAACAACAGTTGACACGTCAACTGCAGTCAACAACCACTAAATCTGTCTAAAGGAGAGAGATTACTTCGCGAAAGGCAGTCTAACCACCCTCAGACAGAAAAACACAACTGAGAAGGAGAACAAAGTCGAGACAATAATCTTATTACTATCGAATTAGAGAGCTATCAAAACACAACATGCTTCGATGGCCGACAGAAAAGCAATGGCCATATAAGGTAGGCCACCTGCCGGTGAGTGGTGAGTGCAGTTCACTTGAGCGATAACTCTGTCTTTAAGCTGTGTAAAGATTGTCGGGATTAGACAGATTAGGATAATTGGGCATATTGTTAACTATCACGGAGAGTATATTAAATAATATGTTGTAATGTGGATAATATAATTTTGTGCTAATACATAAATAGACATGAACAAGTAAAAATGTTTGTGAGATGACAGCTGCGTCCCCTATTATCTTACTAATTAGTACGCATGACCAACTTTCCTACCGAGAACAATAGGAAGGTGGCAGGTGGTGGCAAAGTTGGAAGTCTCCATTTAATCCATTGGCAATTATTTGGATGATAAACAATGCTTTAATCATATTTCACAGAACACATCATTATCATCATACATTATACTATCATAGATCAAATCCGTGTTAAAGGATGCATGAGCATGATTAGAACATCATCAGTTAATGTTTACTGCAGTAATGAACAAGAGGTACCTCATAAATACACATGTACTATTACCTATTCACTCCTCACAATACTGCCGTGTTAGTTATCAACAGTTATTGTCGACTGAATAGTAAGAATATATCCCGTACTAAGTGCGACTGACGTTTATAGCATGAACAACGACTGTAGAAGATTTGAGGAAGATGAACATGCAAAACTCTACGCCAAGAGCAGACCGGATTACTCTCCAGATCTATTCAATGCTATCCTCAACTACCACAGTTTTGGAGGAGGCAAGTTCCAGTTGGCAGTGGACGTTGGCTGTGGAACAGGACATCAGAGCACAATCAAACTGGTTCCTCACTTTCAGAAGGTCGTCGGGGTAGACGTCAGCGAGGCTCAGCTGGAACAAGCTCCAAAGAATGTCCCCAACTTGGAATTTAGACAAGGATCGGCAGAGGAAATGTCTTTCCTGAAGTCAGGGTCTGTAGATTTGTTATTTGCAGCGAGTTGTCTACATTGGTTCGACATTGAACAGTTCTTTAAAGAAGCTGAAAGGGTGTTGAGGAGAGGCGGTGTTCTTGCCGTTGGTACTTATAATAGAGTTATTCTTCCGAAATATCAAGGTGGCCTCTTGGTGCAAAAGGTAAATACTAACTTTTTTGGTAGTTTTTTGTTCTTGTTTACTTTCCTTGGCTTAAGTATGTATTCCCCCGAAGGTTCGGGAGACACAAAGGGGCATAACTCTAAAATAACTTGACGAAGCCTAACCAAATATGGTATACTGCCTCTGTATATCCTGTAGATGTGCCTTAAGACAAGGTCATTGAAATTGACAGTTTCATGATTTTGTGAGTTTGAAGGTGCATACTGCTTTAACGAGTGACTTTTGTTAAAACGTCAGTTAGTATAGTGTAATCACTTCACTTGAAAGAATGACACTAAACACATTACAGCAACAAATGTTGACTTTGGTTAACTTTCATAATGGAACTTGGATTTTGTCACCAAAATACCAATTTATTGTCAAAGCCGTCATCCAAAAGACAGTGAATCGATATTTGAGTGACCTTTCGTTTAAACACTGCTAAATGATTGTTCTACCTTAAACCACAAACAATTTCCCTGACATACTGTCTTATTTCAAATAGGAACGCTTTTGGTATTTAAAAAATTAAGTGTTGCTTAATTAATTTCCATGTGTATTTTATCTTCTTCTTCCCGTGGCAAGAATTTGGACTGTGTTTAAGTAATAACTTAAAATGAATTGTGTCAGGTTTCTAAGGTGAATTTTGGGGAAAGGGTGTAAAATCACGTTCTGCCAAACATAGATTATAGGCTACTTTTTTCCTCAGTAATATTAAATGAAACGCTTGTATCTCACATTGTGAAGAGAACTATTAAAGTGTGGAGGAATGATGTATAATCAGTAAATGGCTAGTTTATTGTGCCCAACAAAGAAATTGCATTTACTTTGTTTAAAAGGTTGGACTATGTTTTTGCGTAAAACTTCAAAAAGAGATACAGAAGCACTTCCTCTACGTTATGTTTGCTGCTCACGAAATGGCTTGTTCGATTTGTTGAAACAACTTGAAGTATTTAACCTACATTGGCAGTGATATTATCAACAACAGTGCACTTACAAATCATGTTGCATATGTAAACGAGCCTTACAGAATGGTTTCTGGTTAAATAGGTCAATGAGAGAATGAATTAAGTATCCCATTCGTCCAGTGCCAATGTGTAATTTTAACCATATGTCACTTGTCGGAATTTGAATCTTCACTTTGTTACAGTTCTACGATGATTATTTATTTGACTTCACTACTGAAAGACACAAACTAGCAATAACTGGCTACGACACTGTAGTTCTTCCCTTTCAAGATTGTGTGAGGTAAGCCTATTTTATCCCATTACCTTAAAGTGTAAGGGGGCGCGATGGTCATGAGATCCGGGTTTCGAATCCCGCCAGGGGCACGGCAACTTTGTCTGCAGTAGATAGCTGTTCTACACGCAGTAAGGTTTGGGTGCAATGCTACACTGAATTTCAGCGTAGTTCCAGCCGATGCTCCAGGTTTCATCGCAATGCATAGCCACATGGCGTTGCGGGCTTTCTCCCTGCCATAATACTAGCAGCTGCGATATAAGTGAAATTCTCTTGAGGGCGGCGTTAAACCCCAACTCACTCACTCACTTATTAAAGTATAAGCTCGGTATACAGCATTCATTCTGTCCGTCCTGAAGTGTTTTCGGGAGCATATCTAATATATAATTATACATGTTAGTTTCACCAAACTTTATTATTGTTCTACCATGATCCCTTGATGTGACTATTGAGGGTTATAATGATTTTAATGAGTTTATATTTTGCGATTACCATGGATACTTGACTTGAACAGGAAGCCATTTTTTTCGGACCTTATCTCTTCGCCAACCTTTGTTACATATGTCAACCATGATCCCTTGATATCCTTTTTAGGGTTTAGATCTATTTCTCCATTTCTGTCGCTGTGGTTATGATTTTAACAGTGACCGGATTAACATTATGCATGCCAACTTCCCCAACCTGGGTACATGTCATATGTCAATCATGATCACTTGATATGCCTTTTAGAGTTTAGATATATTTATCTATTTCTATATTTGTAGTTCCCGTGGAAACATAACTTAAACAATGACCGAAGCATACCTTCCAAACTATATCTGCACCACCAAACTTTAAAATCATGTAATTCATGATTCCTAGGTGTGTTCTTTGTGTAACCCATGTATAATATATTTCAGAAAGAACATTGACTTCATCATGAACTGGACTGTCAATCAGCTGTATGACTTCTTGTTGTCACACTCAAGTTGGCGGGCAAGAGAAAAAGTTTTCCCAAATTGTGATGCCCTCCGGAATCTGAGAGATGAGTAAGTTTAATATGGTCAATGATTAAGATAAAATGCAGTGGCGAATCCAGGAGGGGTCGAGGGGGTCCGGAGGACCATTACGTTTCCCTTCTTTATATTCTCGTAGTTTTGACTGAAACGCAGTGGAAATAGCAGAACAAAGGAATCGCGACTTTTACACAGTCTATAGCACGCGGGAGAGACATAGCCTTTTTGTCGCTGTTGTCAAGTAAAACGTAAATAGAGACGAAACCGTAAGACTTACACAATTATCATGATTTACTTTTTTGTCTGTATTTCTATGCTGAATCGTTTGAAAGTTGTGCCAAGTGTATGAGTGTATTTTGAAAAAATTCACATGTTAAAATCGGCATTTCTAGTGACCGGAAATGAAACTGTTCGCGATCGATTTTATTGTTGATTCATAAAGACCTTAGTCCTATCATACTATCCTGAAAAATCATCAAATTCAACGGGTAGGTATTTGAGTTATATCCCCTTGAAGTTTGATTTTTTTTCAAATATCATCTAACTTCGAGAGCTCATTCTGCAAAAAGTATTAGGAGTTCAGCAATGAAAAACAACACCATGTATTCTCCAATGCCTTAGCTGTAAAAATATGTAACTTACAGCTTCAAGATGCAAGTATCTGCAGAGAAGAAGATCGTCAAAGGTACATGGGGTCGGACAATTGTAAAAAGTGTCTACATTCAAAATGACGACTAAACCACGTGACTTACGAATTCGTCATGTTTACTTTTTCGTTTAAATTGTTATTGTGTATCTTTCGAAAAAAAATCAAGTCTCTAAGTGCATTTTGAATTTTTTAAAGAATTGTTAAAAATCGGAAACCCTATTTTTGGTCATTTTGGACCATTTCTCACGATCGGAAATGACTGTACGCGATCGATTTTATTATTGATTCATGTCACTAAGCTTTTGTCTAGTATTCCAGAAAAAATCATGCGTCAGAACCTTCAGGGTTTTTTAAATATTCGCCTTTAAAGTTGGTACAATGTTCAAAGTCACCAAACTTTAAAGGGTCATTGTGAATCAAATATTAGGAGTTCGCTCAAAAAATAACAAACTTGTTATTCCCCGATGCTTCATCTATATATAAATACAAATTTCAGCTCTTAGATGCAAATACGCTCGTATCTTCGGAGTGGTGATTCCCCAAAAGTACATGAAAATTTGAAATCACTGCGATTCACTTTTTTGCTCGCATTGTCAATGCTCATCTCTTAAAAAAAGGATTCAGGTCTCTAAGTGCATTTTGAAACTTTTTCCCATGTTATAAATCGAAATTTTGATTCGATCTAGACCTTCAACGGCTTGGCCGATTGGGCGCAAAAGCTTCGCACATAAAGTTAATAGTAAGGACTGTCAGACTGGGAAGATTGGTTGAATTATATGCTGCCCTTGTTGCTGTAGGATGGACACAACATCCGTGGAATAATAAAATAATAATTAAAAAACGCCAATACAATAAGGATTCAGCCCTATTTAGGGGAATCAGTCTGAGGCCCCTTTTGCAGTTTCATAATTTTCGCATGTATATCATTTTACCTTTACTGAAAATGTTTTATGTTGTAATGAAATATTTTCTTCTAGGTTGATTACACTGAATGAGGTAAAGTCAACGGAGGCGAGCATCAAGCTTCAAGTACAGTTTCCAGGACAACTGTTGTTGAGCAGAAAGTGAACAAGAAATACAAGCCTTTCAGTTGATAAATGTCATGTTGTTATATTGGCTGTATTACTAATAAATGAATTTAGTATTGGTACATATGCAGATGTAAGGTACTGTGTGTTGACATATTAAAGGTACATCCATTGTAATGTTTGGCGTCACAAATGCTAAAGGTTATAAATTGTGTTATGTTATCGGGAAGTAGTGACTGTTGCCGAAAATTGCCATTTTCATCTTAGTCGACTTAGTATATTGACGATATGAAGGTAAAAAGTAGTGATTTCTGATCGAAAACCGGACAATGTACCGCGTGTGGCGCGCGCATATGAGTCAAAGGTAATTTTGGAATCTATTTATAACAGACAAACTGATACATTTTGGTTGATAATGTTTAATAGGTCATATAACTACTGTGCATGTAAATGGGACGTGTAGTTTCGGTTTCTGCAAATACATAATGATGTTACTCTATTTTAATTGGAAACTAGTAATTATGATATATTTGGTGATTGAGATGAATATGCCAGCCGAGTGGATTTATTTGCACTGTAAAGAGCACATATGGTGAGTCGGAACGTATTAAAACCTAATATTTTTTTTATAAAACACAATAGATGCACCTTTAACTTTCAGTTGGGCATTATTAGCCAGGTGTCGGTGGATGAATGGATAAGCTTTTAGGAGGCCACAGCAATTGTTCAGTTTTCGATCAGTGCTTGATCAGAAAAACATTTGAAACAGATTTTCATAGAACTACGAGCAACATTACATGCACGCTTGCCCATGTAGTGATGATGCTACAGATGTACACGGTTACTGTGCGCAAGTGAATCAACCGGAAATACGGTCTTCATTGGGCGTGGTTTTCATGAATGTTATTGACTCGAATCACAGTTTTTCCACGATTCCAATGGATTTTCATATTAATTATTGTTTCAGCATAACGTCGAGACCACCATTAACCATATTTAAGAAATTAATTCATCATCAAGTAGGCGTTTCTTTTGGCCGAGAGTGTACATGTATTTCTTGAAAGTGTTTTCACCTCCAATACTATTACATATTAGCAACTTATCTTAACTTGTAACTTATAGTCCATCATACCTTACAGAAAGGAGAAAGCTTTTTTTCTGTTATATTCTTGGGAGATAATAGGATTTGTTGAAAGAAAGTTAATGTCATAACTCAGAGCAAACCCTCATGGGTTTGGCAGCTTCGAATTCATCAAGTGACCAGTATTTGAAAATGTTAACATTTTATTTCTCACTCAGTTAAATCTCCAACACTGAAACACTTATAAGAACAAAGAAAACTGTTCATAGCGTCCATGTTCATGTTCAAACTGGTGTTTTAAAAAGAGTGGTTCCTGTTTAACGTTATTTAGTTGCATCTGCTTGTGGTTGATGATTGCGTGTAAAGGTTATTAAACATTCTTTCAAACCTAATTTGTCATGTTATCAAATATGTTTATCATACTTAAGTTCATTGGTGCACTAATAATGCAAAATTACGATGTTGCGTATTCAATGTATCTGTCCACACACATGGACATGGGCAATATTTTTGTCAAGCATAGTCCCAATGTCCACCCCCAAATATCCCTTTTGGAGAACATGAGCAGGAAATAAATGTATTTACAGCTTAAAGGGAAAGTTCTATCACTGATCAATCTGAAGTGTCCGCCATTTTGGATTCCCGGCATTATGTGAAATGAAAACATGCTATATTTAACCAAATTTTACACTTTTTAAAAAATAAATCATATACAATGATAGAAAATTCACATAGTAACACATAACATATAATAAAACTGATAAACAATATGATGTTAGTCCGTAGCGAAGTTTTCGCAGCGCCGACGAATGGCTTCAGATCTCAATGTTTTTATTTTTCAACAAATGTGTTCTTATCTTTCTCATATTGTGAAATATAAAGTCATCAAAATATCAACTTCATTAATATTTCAAGTTGACTGTGTTTTAATCATGTATTAATAGCATATATGTGCAAACGAGAAAATCATCTCGAATTTCGTTTCCACAAAAAATGCCCCGATAGAACCCTCCTTTTAAGGAAAGACTGACACACCGGAAAATCTATATAAGCAGTTATACTCGTTAGTTGTCATGGTGGTGGTACCTCTGTGTCTCAGGAGGATATGTGTGCTATGGTATTGATACTGTAACAGAGGTGATTGTGAGATCACCTCCAGTGGGAATCGAACCCGGGACCTCCGGGTGATGTCCTGCGCTCTACCAGTTGAGCTAAAGGGATATTCCACCAGCCGAAGCCAGTAGGAACACGTTCATCTCACCCTGCCACAATACATGTTGGATATGATATGTACACATGTAAATTTTACATAAAAACTTTTGTTTCAGCGCATTGCACGTATTCCATTGTCTGTAGCGTCTAAAATAATCGAACGTTACGTCACAACATTGTATGACGTCAAAAAAAATGAAAATGACGCCACAGGATAATGCAGAAACGAAAGGAACATCGAACGATGAACGAACAAGAAACTAACAATGAAATACAGTCCAAAATGTTATTAGGTTTTAACAGCTGGGACTACGGTCAAATGACGTCATGGTAACAATAGCATGCCGTCATGCAACTTCAATGTATCGTTTTACGTCAATCAACAATCTTTTGACGTCACTCAAGCAGTGTGCGAAATAGCTGCCTGCCCGCCTGCCAATTGCTGATGCTTTCCGATCGGGCTTGTAGAAAACATTACAAGCAAGCCCGACTGGCTTGTTGGAATTGTGAGCTGATCTATAAATGACTTCCAAAGACTTGAGTGATACAAACCTTAATTAGAGATTTACAAAATTAATTTTGAAATTTAACTATGGAATCATTCTGTTTAGCGGTGGGGAGTTGGAACATTAACTTCCTTGTTTTAAAAATAGATTTTGTCACACTAGGTTCTCAGTAGCACTGCATCGCACTATAACTATTAGAATACCTACAGCAGTAATCTTGAAACAATTGAAATCGTGAAATACCTGAAGCTGAAAACTCAGCAATTTTTCAATGCAGTATGCTATGAGAAATACAAGAAAGGTCCGTTTGTCCAAGTTTGTAAGAATTAAACATCTTAAATGCACCTACATGTTTATGTTCTCCAACTTCAGTTATAGGAGTTGCATTGATATAACTGAGGTTTGGGACTGGCGACCCGCTTTGTGACTAAATTGAATAGTTTTCTTTTTTTTTTGGTTATACTTCACCTGCCATGTATTTACCCACCACGATTTTTTAAAGTAAATCTTCGTTCAGACTGCAGCTGTTTGCTGATAAAACCGGATCTTCAATTATTACATACAATGAAGTGTCATCATCAAAAAGACGTATGTTACAATCAATGTTACCAACAAGGTCATTAATATATCTAAAATAACGAAGGTCCTGAAACTGATCCTTGTGGGACACCGGGAAAAACAGGTTTAAAATTGGAGTTATATCCGTTTATGACTTCTGAAGTCTGTCAGTTAGATAACTACAAAAACTCTGACACAAAACACTGCTCTTACTTCTTCACCCATATCTAAAGCATATGCTAATTGATGCAATAACATAATACAAATCTTGTAACAGGTAAGTTGTAGAATAGCCTGGAAGTCCGGCTAATTTTATAGTAGTAAATGTGTATGAACTAAATAATGTGTTCTTTTTATTTTCACTTAAACTTTGAGGGCTTGCTAAGCTTGATGAGGGCTTGTAAGATTTTTAGTTAACAAGCCCTATTGGCTTTGTATTGGCTATTTGGCTATTGTAGTGTATTTGAACAAACATAAACAAAAATGACAGCACATTGAGAAATTGAATACGTATTTATACAATTTGTGCCTTTGAAAGACATCCAAACTCGACTTTCTTCGGCACAAGTGTTTCGTGTTTTCAAAAGCCAAATTTCACCTTTTTTTCAAAAAAAATACTCAAATATTATAAGGCTACAAAAAACATAGCCTTTTCAAAAGCGCAACCAGCGAAACTTTATACCTTCTGGTCTTCCTTCCATACACATTTTTATGATATGAATGATTCTGAATAAATAATATTTGTATTTGAACACGAATGTGTGATCACTTACACATTACGTACCTATGAATATCCACACTGGCATAGCTGAACACCAAAAGTATTCCATCCACTTCTAAAAATCAACAATGCTTTACTGTATTTTGAAATATAAACATTTTAAAGATATGATTCCATGGAAATATCACACTTGAGAGATGAATAGAAGCACAACGATGATTTAGTTTCTAATCAGAGTGCCAGTCTTGGACAGCACAGTCCATTACTCTTTGGTGGAATATTTTAGCAAACAACTTTTCATTTCCCACTCCTTTTGAAATCCATACATTTCCAAAGCCATACCTGAATAAAATATTGTTAACAAAAGTTGCCCAGTTGGGGTATTTACGTGTTGATGTATCTCTTAGCATTAAATAACATTGATATTGATATCTATTAGGATGCATGGTTACGATCCGTATCCAATGTCTAACACAATTGCTGAAATACTTAACATATAAAGGATTCCTGCCACATTCGCCATAGGCGACTATATTTGGAAACCGGTAACTTACCTTTAAAATAATTTTGCAAAATTTGCGATATACAATTTCAATTTGCTCCATCTCTTTAAAAGTCCATATTTCACTTCCATAAGAATAATACATACAATCATGTGGTCAAATGTTTCGAAAGCAACCTTTGGATATATACTATATTTTCTAATGAAAGATTCAATAGGGAGTAACGCTTTGTTTGCTTGTTGACAAAGAACTGAACATGCTCGAGACCAAACAAGTTTTGGTGTGAACATAACACACAAATATTTATAAGCATTAACTACTTTTATCTCAACGCCATTATAATACCATATCTCATGCCTTGATAAGGGGCCTCCATTATTTAGTGATTGGTAACATTATTTGCCTTTTTGTGAGAGCGCTTTATTTCAGTAAGCAAAACGTGCTACAGTGTCTTTAAAAATATGTCATAATTTTTCTGCAGATATACTTCTAAGACGATGTCTACTTTTTGGGGGGATATCAGTGTAGTTTTTTTTAAAAGGTTAATAAACATGTACATCCGATGAAAATCCATTGATGACTGACTTCTTGCCAGATCCTGTAGCTTTAACCATACAAAGCGCATCCTCGCTCACCAAGGCTTGATGTTCCGATATTCTAAACTATATCACTCCTTGGACTATGTCATAGTTTGGATTTATAGTAAAACATTTTGGCAATGAGCAGTATTCAGTGTAAATATTTCAAAATATTAACCTAAGTATATTTTCCAGATCCTGATGATCTCTCATATTTGATTATCGGTCATGTTGTGAGGTAATTATTTTCAAATTATTTCAAACATTATAAAAAGTATAGTTACAATACATTACTACAATTATCGAGTAAAAGTCATGTTCACTTGACGTGTTTATATTTTGTGCTGGCTTAAAAGGGGCAGTAGAACTTTTTTGCAAATTTAATATTTAGAATTTCCCATTTATGATGATAGTTTATGTTTGTTATATTTACATTAGAGGGTAAAACATCTTATTACACAAACCAATTATGCGTAGTGGTAAAAAAAAGTCGTTGCGTATAAAGAAAAATTGCACACATTTTACTATTTCGAATGACAAAAACGATTATCATGGCTTTACGGAACCAGGTACACTCATTTTTTAACTTCATTTTCCAAAGAGAGAATGTTTTTTTACTGTTGGTGACATTTTTTTTTCAAATACATGTCATCACTTATTTCAGCGGAAAAACGTGTGACTGCCCATTGAAAGGATGAAAGGATGTCACATAACGCAGTGATATCGATAAATGAGATTAAGGCTTTCTGAAAGGCAGGTTGACACAGACGCCTTTAAATAACAGGAATTGTATTGACGGGAAAGCATTATATATCCACTTCTACATACATGTATAATCGACCCAACAAAGCCCAAGCAATTAAGATGTAATGTTTGTAAGTGTTTTAAACGTATTCTATTACATGAAAACGATCGGATCGGTAAACAAGCCTGATGGCTTATATACATACCTCTCCTTATAATTTCAATGTTTCTATGTGGGACATTTGAAACTTCTGAAATACGTCTCGTATAAACATACCCTGATAAATCATACGTAAACTGATACCTTTTCAAACCGAATTACCCACAGCGAGTGAAATCGCGAAGGAGCGAAATCGCGAAGGAGCGAAATCGCGAAGGAGCGAAATCGCGAAGGACACTCATGCATTCTCAAGTGCACAATGAGTAAAAAATTACGCCGTCCTTAATAACTAGTTGTTTTATGATAAATGTAACGTTAATTGAGGACAATGTAAGAAATCGAACTGGTAATATGAACGACGGATAATAGGTAACTTGTTATTGTTTATATTTATTAGAGAAGTAAGAGTAAGTAAGAGTAACCTTGAAATATGTCAAAATAGTAATGCCGCCAACAAGAGCTGCCATATGCTTCTTCGCGATTTCGCTTCTTCACGATTTCGTTTCGCGCTGATTTCGCTTCTTCGCTCCTTCGCGATTTCGTTTCGCGCACGTTTTGCTCCTTCACGTTTCCTTTCCTTTCGAGGGCGATTCGCTGCTTCGCTATTTCGCGTCTCTATTTCGCGATTTCGTATAGACCCTATTTCGCATTTCGCGATTTCGTTGTGATATTTTCGCGATTTCGCGATTTTGTGCTTGAATTTTTACTCGAAATCAAATCGCCCCTCTCAGCCATCATAGGTTTGGCATCTGGCGAACGTAAGCGAGTTCGATATCGACAGCTTTCGTAAAGTGTCAGTAAACGGGACAAAGTTTTGTAGATTCTTTGTTACTGGCTGATTATAATCAAACTCAATTACAAGAAAATATGACAATTACGCTGATATGACGTCAAACATGGATGTAAAACACACACCACTGTTGTCTTGCCGCCATTTTAAACATTAAAAGGTTATGGCAATCAGCACCAGCGTATGTTTTACACTCAACAGCAAAATAAACGTCGCCTCGTTTTCAACAGAGTTAAATATTTTTGTCAGAGAAAATCGATTTGAATGTCTGTGATAGGCAGATATTGTGTTACGACGCGACCTCAATTTCCTAGATCACAAAATGATGCTTTTAATTTAATGTTTGTTCAAATACACATTTTCAACATTGATTTTTGGCCAGAAACAATTAATTTAAAAATCATTCAATGTATAAATGTAATTAGTAAAAGACGTTATCGACACAAATAACCTTCTATGACTTAAATATTGACGCGGCATCACTGTAGGACGCCATTAAGCAAAGCAAACACCTCCTTGACTGCCCTATTTCGTCCAGATATGAATATTCCAAAACAACGATTTACGTTATAAAAATCCGTGTTTTTCACAAATGTAAACAGGTGTAGTTTTGAAAATTAAAGTTTGCTTAGTTGGCTTATGAAGACGGTGTCCACCTGTGAAAGCCAAATTTTAGAAATATGGTCTGCCGCGAAAGCAACATTTCATGTAGAGTCCTCATTGCCTTGAAAGCCGTAATTAATTACTGACTGATTACCGTTTCTCAAATAAGCGTCGCTCCACTGATATATAATTGGACAGTCCATTGAACATACTATCAATACATATTTGATACATACCAAACAGAACAAAGTAAATATAAATATGCGACATTGTTTTTCGTTTCTACCAGCATCATGACATATCACCCAACGTAAAAGCAAGGCACGTTTTTGAATTCTGTTTAAATCTATATGTTTCAATAATGAATTCATGAAGGACATGAAGGAGACATTTGGATCGAAGTGATATTTGTTATGGACAGTAGTATTTATTGTTTTTTAAAAGTTGAATCGCTTAGGGTTTTTTTCTTCTGACATACTATGGGCTTTGTTACTATAGACTTGGTTAAAGGAGTTCAATTCAACACAGCCATGTGGAACCACCACGGAAATGCTTTTGTAGGATTACCTAATCACACACACACCCGGGAGAGCAACGCCGTTTTAACCTCATTTTCTTTAATGTGGCTTTCAAGGGCTGTAACCATGAATACACAGTGCGGATTGAAAAAATCTTGTATTTTGTTTGATGACGTTTCTTTTGTGGTTGAGTGTATGTAATAACTGTTGAATGTAATGATATAATAATCCACAATCAGTCTCAATAGAGTTTGAATAGTGTTCAATTTAATTAACTTAAATATTGAGTATAAATTTTGTGGAAAGATAAGTTTAATTATTTTAATATATATGCTTATAAGTATGTGGCTGTTTCAATTGTTATATTATATTAAATCTTGTAGTTATGCTACATATACTATATGGTATTACATTAAATTTCCAATATGTTTTTCCTTCTGCTACAGGTATGTTGTTATAATCAGAAAATGAACTAAAATGAAATTATAAGTACCTGTAAAAGGGCACACGGAGCACGACTCTATCATATCATATATAATATCATATCATATCATAAACCCAATTAAAATGTAACCCATGAAATGTTGAAGATCGAGATCCAGTAATCATTTAATACAACATACATTCATAACCTTGAACTGAAAAATACCCTTGTATATTTATAAACAGAAACTGTGTAAAATTGAATGTGAAGTTTCATACAAGACACATCTAGTGATCATCAACACACATTTAGTACCACAGGTCAATTTTCACAGTGAGGGTATGTGTTAAGTTTCGTAACTGATATTGTTGAAATTGGAGCAGAAAAGAAAGGATAAATACAATTACCGCTATCTACCCTCCCAACTTCTTCTTCTGGGGTGGACACACAGGAGAGAGGGGTACTTTTAGTGTGATTTTTAAAATGAACATTGAGATTTTAGGCCAGACAATGGTGCCCCCCCCCCCCCCCCCCCCCCCCCCCCCCCCTCTTTTTTTTCCTGGAGAGAGCTCGAGGACGCACATAAATAGTAAGAGTACGAAACTGTTCATAACTTTAGTTCGTATGGTTCTCTGTGCTTGGAATTCGTAGAAAGTAAAGGTAATTTTTCATTTTCGTTATCATTGCCATTTGTTGAATGTGATCATTTCCATTCTGTTGCCTTTACGTATCCAATAAATTACTGTTTACCGCTGATATTCTGGAGAAAAAAATCACATCAAGATCCGCCTTGATAAAATTGTTTATTCATATAGACTGGTTATACATATGAAAATAGTCACAGTGACTTGTTGAACAGAATGAAGGGTTTCATGATTATAATATTAAATCAAAAAGCTCTATGTCATCTTTACACAATGTAAAATATGTTCACTGGCACAATCATTTGCATATTCTGATTTTCAAATAACGAAAATCTCCATTGACATACTGTGGTTAGTTGTTGTATTTACTTACAGGTTGAATATATACCAATGTAATGAATGTAAGAGTAAGAACGTAATTTAATTGTGAGAATGTGTGCCCATATCGCTGAAGCAAACGTTGTCTTTGCATGCATTCGTTTGTGACATCATAAGACAATGCATTATGACGTTACTGTTATGGGCTGTTTTCCTACTATTTTCACAAGAATCAAAAGGATGTAATGATATATAAGAACATTATTCCTCTTGAAAGTGTGCCATATTAATTTTACGTAACTAGCTTTCGCTCGAAAACCGTTGCACTTGTATCGTAAAAGTCATATGGCACAAATAATGAAAGTGTGCCATATTAATTTTACGTAACTAGCTTTCGCTCGAAAATCGTTGCACTTGTATCGTAAAAGTCATGTGGCACAAAAAATCTCTATGTATTGTTTTAAACAATATTCATTCAAAAGGATTGGTAAACAGGCATTTTGCCTTTAAAACTACTTCTCTGTAAGCTACGTTTTACTTATTAACATGTCATATAATGTATATGCGCAATGTGTATAAGCAAATGTGTACAATATTGAACTAGTGCATTAAGCTATTATTTTACACTAAAACATTTATGGCACTTCCCAATAAAAAGGTTTCGAAAAGAAGTTTTCAAACATAAACAATTATGATATCATATACCACGTTATATGTGTATTGTTTTATGATTTCAACATGATTCGGCTTCGAGACAAACGACAAAGCAAATATTATTGACAATGACAAACAACAATATTTAAACAGTAAACGTAAATTTCACAATGTTAACATACGTGCAAGGTGTAAGTAAGACGTAATATATGTATACATAGTTTTAATAGGCACCAGAAATATATATTCAAAGGTAAATAACATGTTTAATTACAATTTTCATTATTTAGTAGTAGCAAAATTGTAAACTGGACGTCGTCTTTATTAAAATATGTTTATCAGTTTGCATTTGAAAAATTAAATAACAAGAACACTATTAAGAAACATATTATGCTTTTGAGTCCATTATCGTTTAAGCAATCAGAATAACATAAAATTGTTATTGTACTAACAGAGCTTGTTTCATTTTTCAGTAACGATAAATCAAAACATCATCTTTTTTTTAAATTGTAAGCTTTCTAACAGTAGTATTTGAAGCAAAATATAATCAGTTTTTCTCTTGTACTAATTGTCCATTTAAATAATGTTATACCATTCTATAGCAACGGAACCACGTATATGGTTAATAATACATCTCTGATGTCTGATCTCTGATGTCATCCAGTGGTATGTACAGTTACGCTGTCATAGCAATCTGCATTTGTTGACACCTTTGTCCTTCTTTTACCACTGTCACGGGTGTCAGAGGATGCCCTGTACCTTGCAAGTGTTTCTGTAATAATAATAATAATAATAATAATAATAATAATACTAATAATAATAATTAAAAATTAAAAATTAAAATAATGTTCATGATAATAATTATAATAATAATCATAATAATAATAATAACAATATGATGAAATAATAAAAACAACAATAATTATATAATTATTTATATATTTTATTTAAGTGAAGAAAGTATCAGTATTTAGTCAAGTTTCAATTAATAGTTATACTCGTTGTTTTTCACTCTTTTTCTCTCACTCTTTGTCGCTTTCTTTCTCTCTCAAGTTAAAATAATTGCATATAAAATTATTTATTATTCAATGTTTATGAAACAAATAGAGTCATTGGCTGTGTAGCTCATCGGTCGTTAAACAATAGACTAAATAAGTTTCAACATGTAAAATTAATCACCAGAGGTATAACAAATTTCATGTTCTTTATGCAATGTGGTTGTTAGGTCGTGGCCCATATTTGGGGACACAGGATCACTAAATCTACAATTCAGAATCCCTTTTGACTCAGGAAGATGTACGCCATATTGCAGATCAACTTCCAAACGCAAGGCAGAACTCTTGCCAGCCTGCATTACTGGCTGATTTAGCCTTGCAGTATTTCCCTCGCTTTGTTGTGCCAAGATAGTGAATCGCTGCACCAGAAACGCATAGTGGGCCTGGATTTCTAAGCACAGATGTCTTAGTGAAATACTGCAAGGCCTAAATCGGCCAGTAATGGAGACTGGCAAAAGTTATGCCTTGCATTGGGAAGTTGTATTGCAGTTTTCTAGAGCTTTTTGTCCTCGAAAATAAGATGAACATATTTGATTAGGTTGGGATTCCTGTGGCCAGAATGTGTGGTCACAGGGTCACCAAGTTTAAAATCCTAATTGACCAATGTGCCAGAACACAAGATTTCAGATCTCTGGAGCTATTTGTTCTACAAAAGAAGCCGAAAACACAAAGTTTATGGACGGATGGTTGAACGGATGGACGCCGAACGCCATGCCATGCAAATCTCCGCCTTCATGAGCAAAAATTAGCTCATCGTTGAAAATCATACACTGCTGTTGTAGAATATTACAAACATGATACTAATACTGTGACTAAAATAATCAAATTGATGAATTATATGTGTTTTTATTTTATTTTTAAAAAAATCAATTAACAGGCTCGCATTGGGCTTACGTGGGCATATGAAAATCCGTTTTTCTTCTCGTTTGAAGATGCATGTTTTCCAACCCAGACAATGCAATCTTTTGAGGTATCCAGGATGAAGACGTCCTATTAACAAAGATAAGAGTTATCATCATGATCATCATCATCTTCATCATTATCATCATTTATCATTTAACCATTGTGGTGGTTTGTTTCTTACAGCTGCGTACCGAAAGTTTGTTCACCTGGTGGTTTATTTAAGTGCAAATATCATATAATTTGGCATGTCTTTGAAACATCGTACCAACGCGAAATCTAGACCGATCATTTTGCATTTTCGCATTATAAAAAGACAGTTAAGTGTTTCATAACATTATCTGGTTTGATGTCTCATAGTAAACAATTTCAATTTTGGCAGTTCTTTAAAGTGACCAGGGGTCAATCTTTTCAAAACTACAATTTTTATTTTCTTCTGTGAAATATTCAGTAAGTGGTCAACTGGGTCTAACATACATCATATACTTCCTCGTACACTCATTCAATGTATTTGTGATGAATTTGTTCTCACTTAGTCAATCTCATAACTTTTATTCCAAAATAAATTAAATTTGAATTTTCAAAAGTTTCTGTCTTTTTCTTTATGCCAAATTTAATAAACATATACCACTGTGGCGATGAAAGGATACGTTTAAGAATGATAGTTTTACTCATTGATGTATCATGATTCATTGTCATTGTATGTCATGTAATTTTATTGACGTTACAATGAACGTCAATTTACATGATATGTGCACTAAAATTCACAAACTGTTGGTACCCAGCTGTATTGTATTTCCTCTCAAAGTCTATTCATATGTCAACATTAAACAAATCAGACAAATCTTAAAGAGGCAGTAGCACGTTTTTTGCAAATTTTATTTTTTCAAATTTCGCATTTATGATGATAGTTTATTTCATTTATATCTACTTTAGAGTGTAAAACATCTTATTACACAAACCAATGTTCCACTGTGGTAAAAATGGTGTACCGTATAATACAAAAAATATATGGCGGCCATTTATTGTGAACACATTTTATTATTTCGAATGACAAAAACTATTCTCATGGCTTTACGGAACCATGTTCACTCATTTATAACTTGATTTTTCGAAGAAGGAATTGTGTTTTACTATTGGTGACATTATTTTTCAAATACATTTCATCAACGTATTTCACCGAAAAAAACGTGCTACTGCCCCTTTAAAATACGCCTTTACGAATATGGAGCATCGTGACTCTTGCAAACGTTTGCAACACTGATAACGTTATAATATTATCCAATAACTCATCGTTTTACGTTTTACTTCTGTCTTGTAAACAGTCGCACAGTCGAAGCAACTCTAGTCATTTCGACTATCTGACTATATGATGTTCAGTCGGAAATAACGTCGATGATTGCCCAATTTCAAGTTTAATGTAACCAATCAGGGGTCTAAATTTCGATCCCAGAATGGAATCACCTATGTGGCAAGGAAATGAACGATATCATATTTTACAAGAAATTATCATTGTTAAAACCATGCTCTTTCCCTGTGTATTATCATATCTTACCAATCTAAATGTTCCGAATAACTTAAGCATATTGTTCATGGAATAAGTTTCCAAGGCATTTGGAAAAAAGATAATTTCGAAAATATTTTAGCATAATTGACATGCATCGATTTCAGGGATTGTCACACAAACATAAAACTGAAGCGCGTTAATAATTCTCCCACCAGTAAAGGCTGTGGAAATACACTCAACCGCAAAATAAACGTCACCATACATAATGCACCATTAGTCAATCGTGAAGTGATAAACAAGACTGAATCAGAGAAACATCGTGTCGTCAGAAGCCAACTCAACTAATACTGAAATTTCCAATAAGTATCTGTTCATATTTCTGAGAAACGCATGTTTTAAGAATTCTAAAAATCGTCGTTTCTAATCTCCTTAACTAGACGAGATATGAGAGTCAAAAGGGGCTTTTTGGCTTGTTTTATGACGTCCTATAGTAAAGACGCGTCACAAGATTTAAGTTCAAGAAGCTTATTAATGTCGACATCATTATTTATTAATTGAATATCTACATTTTACTTTTTTCTTTCTTAAATGCAAAACAATCTGGCCAAAAACCATTTTGAAAAAGCGATTTCGGGACCCCAAGTGTATTTGATACTCTAATGCCTGAACTTTTAGTTATCTATCAAATACATTCAAAATCTACTTTCTCCGACAGCAGTATTTTGTTTCTTACAGTGTTGTATACGTGGGGACGTTTATTTTGCGGTTGAGTGTAAATCACAAGACAAATAGGTGAATGGAAGATAGGTAACGAATGTAAGTTTAAATGTTTACTTTTGAGGTAAAAAAAAAAGCTATCTATATGTATGATGAAACTTCTTACCTTCGAACTCAGAAGGCTTTTGGATAGTTGTGAACCTTCTTTTATTAGTTCCATTCTCATCTCACCACCCTCATCTGTCACCCTGCGAAAAATCATCATCATCATCATCATCATCGTCGTCATCATCATCATCATCATCATCATCATCATCATCATCATCATCATCATCATGATCATCATCATCATCATTATCGTCATCATCATCATCATCATCATCATCATCATCATCATCATCATCATCATCGCCATCATCATCATCGTCATCATCATCATCGTCATCATCATCATCATCATCATCATCATCATCATCATCATCATCGTCATCATCATCATCGTCATCATCGTCATCGTCATCGTCATCGTCATCATCATCATCATCGTCATCGTCATTGTCATCATCATCATCATCATCATCATCATCATCATCGTCATCATCATCGTCACCGTCATCGTCATCATCATCATCATCATCATCATCATCATCGTCATCATCATCGTCATCGTCATCGTCATCATCATCATCATCGTCATCATCATCATCATCATCGTCATCGTCATCGTCATCATCATCATCGTCGTCATCGTCATCATCATCAAAATCGTCGTCATCGTCATTTATTTCTCAAAACCCAACAACGGTGGTACATGAGACAAATAAATACACATAATATAATATAATAATACCAAAATGGCTAGGATGAAGTAAAAATGAACGACCTCTCGCTCTTTATATTTATAGTAAATTCAGTAACACCGATGTACTCTACTTAAAGGCGCAGTAGCACGTTTTTTTCAAAATTTTTTTTTAATTTTCCATTCATAATGATAGTCTAGGTCATTTAAATAAATTTTAGAGGGTAAAACATCTTATTACACAAACAAACTATCCGTAGTGGTAATAACGGTTTTGCCTAAAAAGCAAAAATTGCGTGGCGGGGATTTTATAGTGAACACAATTTATTATTTCGAACAGAGACCATAAAATAATTTTATGGTCTCTGTTTCGAATTACAAAAACGATTCCCGTGGCTTACCAAACCATGTACACCTATTTTTTAAATTGATTTTCCTAATAGAGAAGGGTATTTTACTATTGGTGACATTATTTCTCAAATACATTTCATCAACTTATTTGAGCGAAAAAACGTGCTACTGCCCCTTTAACATGAACACTTCTAAGGAGGTACTTTGCACAAAAA
>OW388296.1:42338120-42619516 GCA_936450465.1 Gibbula magus | reverse complement strand
CATAAAGGATCGCATAGCTTGATTGGCATTGATGCTATGATAAATGTATCCGATCCGTTATCATAAAACTTCTTTCACTTACATGTAAAACATCAGATTTACAAACCATATATAGACATCCTACAACCGAAAAAATTAATTACTTTCTGTGCGTTCATTTACACATTATCTTCTCTAAGTTCAATGACGTCAACATTCACTTTTTTATACTCCAATTTTACGTGTATTCAGTAAAGTCTTTTGCATTCAGAAATGAATATCCAATTTTTTATAAAGAATATCCAGATATTGAAAGCATATAAACGTTAGTGGGGAAGAAATTGAAAGAAATACATAAGCCAGGGTTGATAACTTTATTATTAATTTTAAAATATGTTAAATGTACCACAAAGCAATTATCTAAATCAGGTAACTTCATATCCTTGTTTTTAAAAAAATGCATTGCACTTTAATTATAATTGGAAACTGTTCTGAGTGTCAATACGTCTTATTCTTACAGACAAATAATCAAGGGGAAATGTTCTTTAGCTGAGTTGAATTTATCTCTTTTAACTATTTTACAAACTTTTCTCAACTAGTTTAAATTATTTATTGGTTTTGAATATGTTAATTTATCTATTTTCATTTACTTATCAAGCAAACTATATTTTTAGTATTTGAAGCAGTGAAAAGTGTATTGTTGTGGGACAGAAATATATTTGTCCATGATTCATATGTCCGTTAATTCTATATAAAGAATAACATTACTGAATTCAAGTATTAAATGTAAATCATAAGCCTAGATCAGTTGTTTCACACTTTAAACAATAAACATTCAACTTCTACATGCAATATTTTCAATATGAAAATAATTATGAATATAGAATGCAAAATGAAAATAGAATTGTATCACTGGTAATTTCAAAAATATAATTGCACTGTTGAATTAAAAAAATTAATCGACTGTAACATATACAGGATATAAAAAAAATATAAATAAAACGTACAATTTCACTAAAATGGTCATTCATGAATACATTGACATGCGTATTGTTTTTAATAAATTAAATATGTGTTTTATTAACTCATATATGCAACGATGATAATTTGTATTTAGATAATAGTTCCTATAATTTATGTTTTACAACAATATGTCTCCCCTAAACATACGTCTTTGCCGTGTCTATTAACACTTTTATTTGTTAGTCTTTAATGTAACAAACTCATTGTAGTAGAAATATATATCAAATTATTAATTTAAAAGTTCAAAGAAAAGAAATGATCATTCAATTGATGTGTTGTCAAGGAAAAACACAACACAATCCGACTAGAAGTTGCAGAATGGGCTTCTTTATACACATATTTCGAGGATTAGTGTGTTTGAAAAGTCCAGAAACTGTACTAAGAGTGTGACATTTTAGATGTTCAGTATATATTTATAAATAGAGCAATCCACACAAGAGAGCTGCTGAAAATGAAAATAAGTCATTCAAATATTTGTTTTTTCTGTAAATCTGAACCAGAAAGTTTGCAATATGTTTTCATAAATGTAATCACGTAAATGAATTTTGGGGAATCGAAAGTTCCATGAACAATCATCTTTTATCAACCAAAACTGTGTGAGATCATGCGATATCCACAAGCGATATCAACATTGTAGATAACGCTAAATCGCTCGGATATTAAAAACAATGCCTTTTTTCCATGCGAAATGTAATTTTTTTAACAATATTTCCAGGTTTAAAATTTTTTTCTTAGCTCTGCACTTCCTTTATGTGTGTTTCACTTTTGTCTGTATATCTGCATTCTCTTCCCACAGAGGTTACTCCCTTCAGATCGGAAATCTGAAGGGAGTAACCTCTGTTGGAAGAGAATGGTATACCTGTGAAATGACCTTAATAAAACATTTGAAAATAATGTTTCATTGAGCTATACCTTATGGATTTTTAGTTCTGCCCCAGAAAGGAATCCAAGTTGCGTTTCCATGGAAACGGGGGAAAAAACCGAACTGTGACCAGGCTGAGACAGGAAAATGACAATAATTTTGTAGACCCAAATCAAAGGAGTCCGTGACACTGACAGTAATTTATGTTTCGAAACCACCTGAAATTACGTAAGGTTTATTTTGAAAAGTTACAAATATTTACCATCATGTATTTATTTTTAAAATGTCGATAAATTATCTAACAAAAATCGAATGTGAAAAAATTTCCCGACAAACTGTTTTTTTGTGTTATTAATTCTTTTTTACAAAAGACTCAATGTTTTCTTTATACTCATTTGATACAGAGTGTTTTACTTATGAAGGCATTAAACATGTAGTTTTATATTATGCCAACTCTTTATACACGTATAGATATCATTATACCCGAGTGTAAACTGTGCAATCCTGTATACCATTTTACAATCAAATGCAAACAAAAAAATCAACACCCTTCCGGGTCACAAGAAAGTGTAGATTTATTACTTGACTCACACAAGTAATTTATCATAAATCATAAATGGGAATATGTCACTGATTCAAAATAAACTGATCTGGATTGGGAGTGTTTTAGCTTATACATATACAACTGCATGTAGCAAGAAAGGATTTACTCCAACTATCTTGTATATTTAAAAAAAAAAAATCATACATACATACAATACTATAATATCACAAAATACATATATATTAATCTTGACCAGGAAGCATTTTTCTTAAAAGTGTGGTCTAGCTATTCCTATGTTATTTAGAACAAATGAATAGACAATTTACAACTTTTCTGTAAATGTGTTCAATTATTTATGTTGATTCTGCTTGCATTTTGAACTGTAAACTTATATGTATGGTCATCCTGGAAAGAATGTAGATAAACAAATGTTTTATTTTCCTTTGTTTTGTTTGACCAGTACCTTCCTCCACGTGAAAATGTAGATTGGCCCTCCACATATAACAAACACATTTGCTGAAGCTCCGATGTCGTATATTTGGATTACTTTGATCAATCTGATGCAAAAATGTATTGATTATATCATAAACATATTTTATGAACATACAGTTCATCCCCCCCCCCCCCCCCCCCCCCCTTTCAAAATGTTTTGCATGGGCGGATATGGGGGGAAAAATTGGAGGTCATGATTACACATTGTGACATTTAATATGTGCCGACCATCGGGCTCGCAACAGAAATAACCGCGTCTCGAGCGTTCGGGCGGGCAGTTACTTCCTCCACAGTAAAATGCGATGGTCTCCTATAATGTTTTAGTCAATATGCTTTTGTCAACAGTATGCTAATAGTGGGAAAACTAGTATGCAACTTTCAAATATGTGTTAGTAGTTGCTGAGAGATGCTTGCCAAGGGAGGAGTCATTGTTGAACATTGTGTTTATCGGATCGGGATTATTCGTACCTTTCCGCTAATTTCCGTAATATTCCAAATATGGTCAATGCGAAATCGTGTAGAGATGTGATTTGAAACATTGCAATCGTAACTATGTAAGTCGTGTCATTCTGGTAATGCTAAAGTCCGTTTTACAAAGCTGACTTTGCAACTCCTCATTTTCCATTTTTCATTTGTCAAACGTAACTTGTAACATTACACAATGTGTATATTATTTAGATTTAATAATTAGAAATGACAAGTTGACTTTTCGACTTTGATGATTTCTAGCATTACATTTCAACTTTGTAAAGTTGAGAATAGAAAGTTAAGTTTGACAGGATTAAAATGTTAGTTTTGCATGGTTGGACTTGTCTTTTCGAGACTTGTATGGTTGTGAACGACATGTTACAGTTTACAAGTTACAAGTCAACATGTCTTCATTTGTGGCACAAATCCCCTTCCATACACACTTGCAGAATTTGAATCGAATCCTGCTTTGGAAACCTGAAAGATAAATCAAGATATGTCAAAGGATATTGTAACAGTATTAAATGAGTTTCACTATCCCTGTCGTGTCGAAATATTCATGACGTCATATATGCAGAGTGTTGACGTCATGTGTACGCAAGAGCGAGCAGACAACGGCCATGATCGACGAGCAATGTTTACAAGTCAGTTTATTATGATTTGATTCGAAGATATAACTGTATAAGCTACAACACAGCCTGTGTGAATCAATACTGCAATACTGGGACTTCATACACTGTATTCCCCTTAACCATCTCCTGAAGACGTACTTTATCTATATTCTATTAATATTACAACTAATTGTTCCCATGAACTATATAATGACAAATGTTGATACCCTAGGTGCAATTTACCTTCCATTAATTTTCAGCTATTGGGATACGGCGGTTCTGGAGGAAAGGTGGACAATTTTGAAAAATGCGCCCATATGGCCTAATAATTTTTAACTGATGAGCTAAAATTCAAGTCGGCTATATCCTCTGTCAAATGGGAAAAGTGTAATTTAAACAATGATTATGAAACTGTTTTCTCGAATTAAAAAACAATGGTGACAATGATATGTTTCCATTGAAACAGACACAGACGATTATTCCATATAAAAAGTTTAATTGAGTAAAGGCTGACAATATTTAAGTTGGGGTAAAATAGGTCCGGATGCACTGACTATTCCTCACCACATAATCCATGAACCTACCTTCATTATTGATGACAACAATACTTCTTAAGTAAGATGTAGAGCAATTGCCATGGTCCATCCTTGACACAACTGGTTCTTCTTCATAGAACACGGGCTTAAAAGTATGATCCTGGAAAATCCATTACATAATCAATATTTTGTGTACTAATTGAACTCAGTTTACACAAATGATGCTAGTGTGTTAAAGTCTGTTTCATATGCAGATCGATGATTGAGTCATCATATCAATTATCACGATTGAGATTTACACATTCTACCCTAAACTATGATTCCCAGGTATGCATTGCATATAATATTACCTCATCGTTCCATTGAAGTGGCTTGTGCAGCAGGTTGTATTGGTGATGTGTTGCAAAGCAACCTGAACACATGAACGTGTGTGGGAAACAATCCCGACACATTAGGATGGCCTTTTCTTCTTTTCCACAACCCATGCAGTTGAACGTGGAGGGGAACCCTATCTCTGTGGCTGCATTCATCAGAGAAGTGAAGTGCAGATCCCATGCAGATGTGGTCTTGCCTTTTCTCTCATAAGAAGGTTAGTCTGAGAGGTAGCATGGTCTTCAGTGTCGGTATCCATGGTTTCCATGATCTGAAATACATTGATTAGCAAAAATAATGCAACATATCCATCATCTTGTCAAATATGTTCCCTTGCATGACACTCGTGTCCATACGCCCATACGCGAACTGACTAAGTATTGGCTTTTGCTGCTTTCAGCAGTAGCTTAATTTCGGTGCCAGCGGCTTGAGTCAGCTTAATTTCGGTGCCAGCGGCTTGAGTCACTGCAGTGAAATTTGATAGTCCAAACAAAAAGCTCATTGAGAAGACGACAGCAAGGTATAAAATCAGTGAATAGGTTAATGGTTATGAAATAAATATGACAACATTGGAAGCATGAAAGTAATCCTAAAGGAAGAATCTCCATTGATGACACCATTCTTCTTGAAAGATAATATTTTTGGTAATTATGGTTACCTACTGATTTACAGGGGCAGGAGATTAAACAATCATTCATTTGCATTTAACATAAAAACTCTTCCGTAACACTATAAAGTTCATTTATTTGGCAAGGTGGACTCCTGCATTTTTTGTCCATAAATGTGCATATTCCTTGGAAAATATTATTTTACTTCTTAAAAGAATTATAATATGGTCAACTTTGGTGGCAAAATGTAGTGAAATAAATGTTTTATAAAGTTATTGATATAAATTGCATTGGAATTCAATCATAAAGCACTGCATTTACTTCTGATTCTGCAGCTGTTGATTCAAGAGGCACCTCTGATTCTGCAGAGGTTGATGCAACAGGTTGAAACATTGGATATTGGGCTTCTTCGGCATGTTTCTTCCTGTCAACATAATAAATAATCTTTACACAAGGTACATTCCGTTTTCTGGTACTTTTCTGAAAAAAAAGAAACGCACTCAAGCACTAACCTCAACTTTTGTATCAAGAGCCATCACAAAGATGACTTTTCCAGCCCCACATAAGTGGTAGGATTAATTTAAACCGTATAATTCTAAGTTGTGTTTCTGTGGATAAATGGTGATGAAATAGTAGAAATTTACAACACACATAACGAAAAAGTTCAATCAGCTAACAGATTGAGTTCTCACATATCGCCAAAGACTGTTTAGGACGGACTTGGTATTTGGACGGCTCACATAAGAGTAGTATTTTGTGATAATTGTAGCGAGTTGACATCATCTATCCGAAAGAGAGGTCTCCGCTAGCCATCACAATCACATGCTTTGTGTGAAACTTCCTAAGATTTGTAATATCTTACAAAATCAATTTTTAAGCTTAAAATCAATCTCCTACATGGCTAATGAAAAAGAAGCTGGGCTAGTAGCAGCGTAGAAAACTCCAGCCTACCGGTCTTTTTTCCAGTCGGACAGTGACATTTCAAAAGCAGCCTGTCCGGTGGTCGGGTAGATGTTTTAGTCTTTTACTACAAATTTTTCAAAATAACAGGCAGGGTAATATTTCGTTAGTCTGAGGTGTAATGGTATTGTAAAACAATAAGTCCAAATTACGATAACCAGCGTAACTGAACGCTTAATATAAACTCTTTGCACTGCCTTTAATCTACTGATTACAAAGCGATACCTATAGCAGACAGCGAATGTCTAGCTTGCTTGTAAAATGAAAAGTCTGTCGCAAAATATAAACATTTATTTCCTTTCAACATTCTAGATCTAACTCAAAGGCACTTTGCTGAATGCATATTTTATGTTCTTTATTAACTTGACAAATCCATGAACAATGTATTAAAAACCAAAGTCATCGTTTGAAAGGCATATATGGGCAATGTTTGTAGAATGTGTCGTGTTTGTGAATCCATTTCAGGAAATATGAGGATACAAATAAATATTAGTTAACTTGGATATATCAGCATACTATCAATTGTAATTTATATCATTATATTTTTAAAAAGGCTTATCAATGTCAAGAAATAATTATTTGCGTCGATGGGCGACTACTGGTGTAATTAATGTAATCGGAAATTCGTATAATTGTCGACCAGATGTCATGTCATGTAAGCCGATATTATACGTACACTAATAAAAAAAAATGTTTCAAAGAAAGACATGATGATATATTATAAAATGAAACTTTGGCTGACATTTAGTAAATTGGCCAGATGTTGATTAGTAAAATACGAGAAACATATTTGGCTAGCGAGAATAAGCCTTGACTAGTACTTTTAGAAATGCACTAGTCCGAATGGCTACCGCATTGAAAAGGTTAATTTCGACCCCTGTTAGATAAAGCTCTTTTGCTAAAATAGGTGAAGTGTATTTATTAATTTTAACAAGAGTTTGTTGTCAACATTGATCTGTGGCATAAGTGTCGGAAAACCAATCACTTGACCCAGCAAACATGACTGTAATGGGCCAGTACTGGCTTGGTATACGTACTGGCTGGTAAAGTTGATAAAGGCATACTGGCTAACGGTAAAGAACCAGTACTCGCCCAGAACCGTTTTAACTGAATTGGCCCAGTTCAGGTAAAATTGTACTAGCCCAGTGCTGGCAATACGGTACTGGCCCTATACTGGCACAGTTAAGGCATATCATTACCTGTCGAAATGCATTATGGGATATTTACAAAGAGCCAGTACTGGGCCGGTACAGGCCCAGTACATATTATATTAGGTGTATATACTGGCCCGGTACTGGCCCAGTACTGGCCCAATTCAGGTATGACACTTCCTGTTAGGGAATTATGGGTAGTATTTCAAATAGTCGATTGCTTCAGAGAGACAAGAGGAGAAGACAACGATTTGGTATCCTTTGAATGTAAGTTCAATTCATGAGTTAACTTTAGTTATATTTATAAACCTTCGATTCATTCTATATTTATATCTATCTCTGGTGTGTTTTACATTAACAATTGCTGCTGTATGTATTAATATCATTAGGAAATCTAAGTATGAAAATAATCACAAGGTGCTTTTGTATCATTGTCTTTGTTGTACATAGGCCTACTTGTTAAAAATACATTCTGGCGTGTTTTCAAATAACATATATTTGATTTCAGATTTTACAATATTGACATTATGAAAAAAATACAAACACTATTTAAGTTGCATTATAAAAATACAAATTCAAAATCAATAAAAAAAACTGGAAGATTTCAAACTGATATGATTAATATGGTTTACTTTAAGAAAAGTAACAATTTAGAAAATGAAAGAGAAAATGATAATAGCTAAATCAACCTTCATTTATCAGTTCATTTAAATATTGAAAATTTACGGTAAACACAATATATTTAATGTACCGGAACAGTAAAGGCTAACCTGAATTGGGCCAGTACAGGGAATGGTATCGTTTTAGTACTGGCGGGAACTGGCCCAGTACCGTTTGCCAGTACTTGCCCAGTACCACGCCAGTGTGCAAGTTGGTACAGGGCCAGTACCGGATGCCTGAATTGGGCCAGTACCGGATGCCTGTATCAGCCACTACTGGCCCAGTACTGGCCCAGTACGGTCATGTTTGCTGGGGAGGTTACCAAATGCCAATGGCAATAAAAAAAATATTGGTAGTATCATAAATAAAGTCTACCCTAAGGCTAACAATTTTAAATTTAAAAAAAAAATCTGTGGTAGTCATAACATTGGAAATGTTAGGTACAATCAAAACCTGCCTGCGTACATTTAGCCTCTAGTTTCTTATGGAAATATGTCAAAGAAATTTCGGTGTCACTGTCACTGGACTCATCATACCGGTAAATGCCTTTGGTCTTGTTACAAGAGCCGGGCCTGTAATAGGGATCAAATGTCTGTGCGAAGGGGTGCACCTCTGGAAGCGCCTTTGAGGTGTAATTTCCATCACAATAATTTCCATTATATATTCGGATGACAATAAAGTTATTTAAACAAAAAAAGTCAGAAAATAACGGCATATACTTATCATGGCGGTCTGTATAAAAAGCTGTACATGTGTCGCTTAATGAGTTGTCATTCAAAAACTAATCGACGGAAAGATATAAGGTTATTATGATTGTATAGCAGAGATGAAAATTATTCTTCCAATGGTTGAATAACTTATGATCGTAATTATTATATGTGCATTCGTATGCAAATTACGTAATGAAACATGTACTGTTCGTAAATTCCACATATGTCTAAATGATACGACAATTAACATATGAATACAAGTCAAAACTTTTTATTTTGAGTAAGGTTAGAACATAAATAACCAAAGGATGCTGGAAAAAATTGTCTTATTGATGTAATAGTTATTAGGAAAGCACAACGACGGCCATTAACGTGTGTACATCCGTGTCATAGCGACCGCCATTTTGCAGAGTGCAAGAAGCTAGCGACTATGGATTGCTGATATTTGATTGCCTTAACAAATCACAGCGATTATGAAGAGGCGTAACTTATAAAAGACATGGAAGGTTAGGTAACTTACTGTCTTTGCTTCTTTTTCGTAGCGATGTCATTCGATAAAAAGGCACTTTTCGACTCTGTGTTGAGACAGTATCACGATTTCTGTGATCGCTTTAAATTTGGCAACCGTTTGAATGAGTTTCCGTGATCGATTTATGTTACGTGCTAGCAATATAGTTGTTAAAACTATTATCTAAACATGTCCAAGGATGGAGAGGTGACTAAGGAAAAATGTTCAGTCAATTGATTTGATTGATTCCAAGCATAGGGTATGTTTCGTAATTTCTCCGTTGGTAGTACATTTCAACAGTAAACCTAAAACTTCCAATATGGCGGCCAATATAACTTTCTTTGAAGTAAGGTTTTGAAAAAATGCTATAACTCAGTCGAAAATGATCCAATTACAGTGATGTTGGTACCAAATTAATGCTAAATATATTTTCAATGACAGTGCTCACATTATACATTAAATCATACATTAATTAAATATATATTTTACTCTAAAAAGGGTATGTCATGGAATGTACATTTATGTACACCTTGGCACCTCAACAGCGTTTCGTTTAGCACATATGTGTACAGATTGGCAGCGAGAGAGATAAGCCTATGGGATTTCAGCTTTGATGACTCACTTTTGGCCAGATCCTGTACATGTTTTTTTTAATGCTATTCATCCTTGTATACGAAAAAGTCTTTTCAATCCACAAAAAAGTTTAATCTATGACAAACTGTGGTTACAATGTAATACTCACATAGGGCATATCCTTGTAGAACGATGAACGTTTGTTTCGCTAAGATTCTCGGTTGATCTTGCACCATTAGCACGCAAATTGGTAACGAGAACCGGAAGAGTCAAATTTCAAAATAATGATAGTTTGGAATTGGTCTCAAGAGGAAGCGGAATTGGCTTTCGACTAAGCAGAAACTGAAAATTTCTTTGAAAAAACTCATTCTCACCCTTCATTGAACGTGACTGATTAGATTAAACTATTAATAAATTTGACTAGAAATAGCAATATTCAGATTATATGAAAAAGGTTCGTCATGTTTTTTAAAAAACAAAACATACACACAGCGGGAGGCCATATAGTAATATTAGTAGGCTACCTGTAGGTGACGTAATTCCCATAAAGTTACATGTTAACTAGCTGCTGCGAGAATAATGTTCATAAATTAAATTAAAGTCCCGTTGCCGTTATATTTTACAGACAGATTGGTAATCATCTCAGCTACAGGCTCATAATTACATGTACCTTTCATCAATCAGTTGATTAGTTTTCGAATGAAACTTGTTTAACCATCGTATGTACATGTACAACTTGTGATTCCAATGTCCCATTGTTAAATCTAATCGGTATATGTAGTATATAGATGTGTTTTTTTATAAGAGGTAGAACTTTCTTAATAATTGTCAGAAAATATTATGGAAATTTGTGTCTGTAGCTGAGATGATTTCCTATAGTTGAGTAAATATTTCAGAATTAATCGACAAACAATAGATTATGAAAATTATTCTCGCATAGCTAATTAACACGTTAGTCTATGGGAATTACGTTACATGTGTGTACGTAATAATATGCATGGCCACCCGCTGCAGATACCACAGTAGAACCAGGCCCGTAGCTAATGGGCACATAACAATGTGTGAGCGAAAATAAGAAACCAGTCTCGTGTGAGATATCTGACCCTTTTGAGACCTACAAGTCTACCTCACACACTGAAGGGTTTCATTAAACTATTGCCTTATAAACCGTGCACCATGCATTATCTTCGATTCCCGGGTCGTGTACGTAATACACGTAATATATATTATAATAATAATAATAAAGTTTTACCCTCTAACGTAACGACATATTGTATAAACTGTTAGGATAATTTACAAATTTGAGAAACAATTCATGCAAAGAACGTGCTACAGCGCCTTTCTGTACCAGTTCCAACTCCCTCAAATCACGTTATCACAGAACCCAAGCTGAGGCTCGCTATCATTGCTTGAATGCAGTAACAGCAATAACCTGTATTCGGGGTTCAGTGCTAATATTGAAACTGTTGCATTGATAATGACCAGAACCCTTGCTATATTGCAGTGATAGCGTAAGTATCGGGCGTCATGTGATAGAGATATCGTGGATGGTTAATCTCACCAACTAAAGATATCTTGGCTGTATGTCTACATCATCATCATCATCATCATCATCACAGAATACAATAGTTCAAATAGTCTTATTTCCATTTAATCTTTGGTAGATTAATATATGATTTGTATACATTTATTGTTTCTTGTATTCCATGAACAGTATAATCAAATTTTCCAGTTTATAAAAAAATAAATATTATAAACTTACTGTTGTTATAGTTTTTTTTATGTTTTAACTGAGATATCATTTGAAATTTGTCAATTTGTTCTCAATCCTTATAATGAATAAAAACAATTTAAAAACCCAAAAACAAAACCCAATGAAATTAGGTTTGGTAATGAATGTATACTTACTGCTATTAAAAACATCTACTTTATTTTAAGGATACGGAGAGGTCCTGCAACCATCATAAGAATTTATTTTCGTTCGATAATAACTCATTGTATGTCCAAACAAGCAGACAGAGTCGGCCATATGCCCCGCCATGTAGGAATTTTGAATATATTTATGCATTTTGAATATATAATGCATTTACTTTCTTGAATTTTTTTATAACTCAATTTCATCTAAATTGGGAAGAATAAGGTCATCCAGTTTTAAAATATACCTTGGCTGTATTCTAAGTTGTTCTGTAAATAATTGAAATGTATGGGGATACATATTCTATCACGACCCCAATATTGGTATATATATATATTGTATCGCAACGGCTCTGTATCCTTACACCTCTAGACGTCGCTCAGGAAGAATATTGAATAGTTTTGAAATTTGAGGCCGGTATATAGAACCAAGAAGAGGGAAAACTAAGTCCAGACTGTTTGCACTCGTAAAAAAAATATATATTCTCAAATTTCTATATAACAAAAGGCACATCTAGACTACTTGGTTGGTACCTGTACAAAGTTTCAGCAAAATGTATTGAAAAGTTTTGAAGTTTGAGGCCGGAATGCAAAAGCCCAGACGCACAGACGGACGGAGCTCATTTCTATATCCCCCGCCAACTTCGTTGTGGCGGTGGATAATAAATCAACACAGCAAACAATATTCAAATAGTCGAACTGCATCGTCTTAATTCCATTATTCATATCTTCGGTCGCGTCAGACCACCTCCTTGTTTGCAAAGTAAATACGGTTCAAGTCAAAAATCGATTCATTGCGTGTCATTGATTCTTATGACATACATATATAAAGATAAATATACAGATAAGATCCACAGGTCAGGTTAGCTCTCACAAGTAGGGTTATCTAGTCGAGCCAGGTAGGTCATTTTGGCAGGCTCAATTACACTAAGCGATCTCTGGCAAGCTCAATGCTAACTGACACAGCAAAATCTGCCGCAGATTCAAACACACGACAAACATTATCTACTACATGTAGCTTCTTATGCTTATATTTAGAAAATACTTCAATTTATACAATTTGTACAGCATGATGTACATGTATGCATGGAACAGTATTGTAATTTTAATGTACATATTCAATTCCCTTAATGTTTAGACTTTTCTTTAAAAATAATTACATTGACGTCTTTAATCTATTGAATTATTTTTCAATCTCAGTGCATTTGGTCAACGTAAATTCTAAAGAAGAAAACACACATTATAATCATATTTTGAAAATTCAAAACTGTGCATTTTGTTAATGACTAATTGAATACAATTCCCAATGAATTGAACAATAATAGTTTCAAATGGGGAATTTGACATTTGTTTCCATAGTCGACCTGGTGTTTGTCTTATGGCTTTAAAGGTAATTTTTGTATATTCATAGTTCTCAAAGCATGGATATGATATGTATAATGATATAGTTAATATGATATTAGGGTATTGTTAATATTTGTGATTTTTCCAAAAAAAATGTATATCTAAAGTGCCACTCTCACACACTCAAACATGCAGAACAAGCACACTAACACATTGTAACTTTAGTTAAAGTCACTTATGTTATCACATTTATATACTTGCAAGTAAACTAATTGATGTTATGGGGGCTTAATGCTGTACATAATAAGGGAAATATAATGGTAGGTGTTAGTTTCCTTAGTATGACTTTTCAAGGAAATGTTTCTTCTCATGTGGTGTGTTCATGTACTGTTCTAGTACTATACATTGCTAAAAAAAATAATTGTCTTGATATTTTATGATTAATATTCATCTCATGTCAATGGCATAGTTAATGATTGTTGTGGCATATATATATATCAGAGTCAGTACTGCATTAAGTCTTGAGGAATGGCTACTGGGTGCAGCCTTCATGATGTATTTAGCTCATCTGGTCTCCTCTTTTCCAGAACTAGATCTATACCTTTTATTCTTACCCTGGTGTACATTCCAGTTTCTTTCCTCAACTCATATCCGTGCTTGTTGAGGTATGACCTGATTTTGTTCATACTTGGGGGGAGATCAGTCTGAATGTTTTTACCTGTGTTATAGAGGTGATGCCTTGCCTTAAAGCATTCGTCCCTGTCTCTCATAGACACGAAAGAAGCTATAATTGTGGAGGGTCTGATGTCTCTATTTCCAGGTCTGAGTCTGTATCTTTGTTTCAGTTTTCGTGTGTACTATGTATTAACAAGGAGATTTTGAGAAATATTTGTGATTTGTATTCAAAATCGTTATGGAATAGTTATTGAGATAAGATTAGATACTTTGATCACCTTTTGAGGCCTTTAAGCGTTGGTTTTCTTTAGTAAACTTCTCCGAGGTCTCCTCGCACACAACCTCACTCCTAGGTCGAGAGGCTCTACCTGCAACCCCACTGGATAGCATAGTTAGTATGCGGCTCGCTGTGTGAGGTAGAGCATTCGGACGACAGAGGTTTCGGTCTACCTCACTCCATGACCGACCTTCACCTTTTTCTTTGACCTTCACCTTTTCCATCGACCTTCACCTTTTTCTCCTACTTCAATATAGGCCAATCCTTATTCACACTGCTTTAAACGTCCACGTATAACCTTACGAGTTACACTTCAATGCTTTTGACTGATTGCCTTCCACATTCCACAGATCAGTTCCGACGTACCTTGATATATCATATTACGTTAGTAATACGTAGTTAATGTTAAACAATAGGGACTGACTATTTGTCTCTGTTTGATCTGAATTCACTATGGTGATTTCGTGAGGTATTGTTTAACGCCGCAATTCACAATGGTCGACAGTTTCAATTATCATAGCGAGGCATGTACATGTACAATGCAATCAATATATGTGTTTACGAACATTATGCGTAACGGTAAGGTGGTACATACACTAGCGTTCGTGATGAGTTTAATAGTGATAAAATCAAACTGTATAGGTGTTACCTGATTAGTCAGTGAGCCTTCAGTGAGACGGTTTTTCAAATCGAGGATAGGAACTTTGCAAGCAACTCAACTGTAAGTAACTAAAGGATGTCCTGTTGAACTTCAAAAATGAAATATGAATATGATTAAGTAAAGATTTTTTTCTCATCTTTATTTACATCATCTACATACTTTAAAAAAACAAATGAAATAAAGAAAATGTGACTTTAGAATCTCTAAAAAGTGCATAAACAGCATATATGGCCTAAATTTGACTAAAAAAGGGAGTTTTCAGGTACATTTTGTGTCAAAGAATAAACAAAAACACAATACCATATATATTTTTTTATCGATTTCGGTAGGGTAACATAATTGTTGTAACATATCAAAAAATATATCATATACTTTGATCTTTAAAAAACATATAAGTTTTAAAAAAAGTTTAATACTATAAATTTGAGGAGCGAACATCCTTAACTCAATGTTTTGTGTAACATGTTTTAAAAACGTAAAATTGATAGCGTCATTTTGTCACATGAATGTGTATTAATTTGAATATAGCTAAGCTCATTGTACACATTATATATACTGAAGAAATACCAAGTAGGGTGCCAACAACTCGCAGCAGATTAGTTATTCGTTATGTCCTGTTAAAATATCTAATAACTGAAGCTGCAGCGGATTCGGTTCGAATAACCTATAACTGATTTTTCAACAATTCAACCATTAAACTTCATATTTTCTTCTTACCAGTTATACACTTAACTGATAACTGATTAGTCATGTCAATAGACAAACATTAAGAAGTGCTTATTTAGTATTCATTGAATTATAATTCATTTTCACATTAATTAACTCTACTTGATCGAGATTTACTGTTATTGTATTTTACTGTTGCATGAATCATTACAGATTGAAACGATTTATCTGCTTTGCATTAACTATTTTGTATCTTTAAATACCTAAAATAGCTACTTAGCTAGTTGTGTTGGTTTTCTACTTGATTGTCACAATGCCGGTTCATAAAAAGTTGACAGGGTAACTTAACTTCATAATTTGACTTTCACAGTAACATTGGTTAATATTTAAAAAAATGTATGTATTTAGTTTCTAGTAGTACTCTTAATTAATGCAATAATAGTTAGAATTGGTGTGTTGCTTTTCTCAGTGTTAAGCGATAAAACAAGGCAACCTAGTTCAAATATGCATTCCTTACATAAAGGTATGTGTAAATTTTGAAACAATATCCCTAAATCGGATAAATACGAACAAAAAACACTGTAAACACAAATTCGTTTACTTGCCAAAGTTTTTCAAAAACCGTTCTGCTCATGCTCTTTTACCGTCGCCTACTTGTTACACACAACAATACATGGCTGAAGCAAAATTGAGGAATCCTTAATCTAAAACGACAGAGGATTCAATGTCGTTTTCACAGCATTCACATGCATACAATCAGGGTTCGTTTTTTCTGGTTTACGCAATTTGTGATTTACCCTCATTAGCATATCACGCGACGTTCAAACATGGCTACCGTTTGCGAAGCGCTAATGGATGAACAAGCTTGAGGACTTGTATCGATTAAAATGAAGTGTTCCCGTTGAAATTAATTCGGAAAAGGAATGAATATTCCAGTTATTGGCGTAGGTTTGAAGACGAAATGACATGTGTATATCTTATTTTGCATCAAAACGTTACGCTCAGTTGTAAGAACCAACTAACACGTCCGTTTGTTCTGATGGATTGTGACGTCATAAGGTACGAATGCACGAGGTATGGTAGCACATTTTATCTGCATTCATCGAGAAATGGCAGCAGGTTTTTGAGAGCTCTCGTCCAATCAGAAACGCGGAAATTAGTGTAACAAAACCATTTTGTAATTATATACGAATGTTCAAATATTCCATATAGCTTACCATTAACGCCAGTCTACTGGCATCACCCATCGAAAATGTGATTCTCGTTCAAACGTACAATTCTTAATTGTAGATTTGGTGACCCTGTGGTGCCCCAAATAAAGGCCTCACAGGCCATGACCTAAAATATAGTTTCTTCTTCTCCTCCAAAACAAAGAGACCTAGAAGGCTGTAATATTCCGTGCATACTCTTTAGCCAATGGGGATTCTAAATTGTAGATATGGTGACCCTGTGGTGCCCAAAATAAGGGCCTCAAGCCATGACCTAAAAATCTATTTCAGTCTTCATCATTAAACAATATAAACCCTGATGAGCTACAGAGCCCATGGCTCTATTTTTCATGTTCGATTTCTCCTCAAGAACCGTTTCATGCCAAAAGGGGAGCTTGCATCTAGTGGATTAAATGTTTCCCCTCTGAATGTAAGTCTGATTAAAATCGACCTTGTTCCGAGTAATTAAATCTAAAAAATACGAACTGGTTCCATAGATTCTTCGCCACATGTACAAGGTCTGATGATAACCCATTTAGGTGTTTGTTCCGTCTCGCGGCGAAAGCTTTTGTTGGAGGTCCTGTGACTGGTTAACTGAATTGCGTCAGAACATGGGAATCTATTGGCTGTTATCAGACGGTTTTGCAAGGAAACCACTGAACGATATGACTTTGTATATCGATAAATGTACTATTTTGCAGTTGATTTTCCTCGGAAGTCTGTTTATTTTAATCAGACTGCTCTAATTTGTATGTGTGGCCATATCTTTTGATTTGTAAGTAATAGGCCATTGTTAATTTACATTGGCATCCTATTATATTGTTTCATTCTTAATTACCTTATAAACTTGACCTTGGTTTGCCATAAATTTTGATTGGTCAGTGATGGTTTACCTTTATTAGTTAACCGGGTCATTCAAATGAGCCGGTAGAAGTACTTACCTTGAGAACACTTTCATATTTAATCCAAATTACAGTTATTTCTGAAGGTATCAGAGTTAACACATCTTGTTAAAATTTCCATCCGTCGAGCAACATTTCCCTATTTCGCAATGTAGTGTCTCTATTTCGAGATTTGACTTCACACTGCTTTCACGATTTCGCAATGTAATGACTACAATTAGAATTAGACTACAAATGTCAACCATCCATAACATAAACATGTGAAAATTAACTAAGCGACACCAGCATTTTTCAATCGTTCAAAAGTTGACTTCAAACTGCCATCACAGCAAGACAGGAATGAGTCTCTGTTATGAACACTGAACATATTGAATACGTGATAACACAAACAAGTCATGGGTGATAATACTTTTATTTATTTTGATGGGGAATTTTATCATAATTATTCCACTTTGGAACTTTGCTGGTGAGGATATCGACTGAGGTTCATATAAGTTAATTTCTGTTTGAAATAGTTAATTGAGGTTTCAATATGATAAATCAAATAAGCAAATGTAACGTCACGAGCACGGATGACGACATCGTCGACACTTTTCTACAGTGCTGCCACTCAAGATGCAATGCCGCCTCCAAATCAACAAAATCTGTGGTTCAGTGGTGAGGTGAGATGAGTTGGGGTTTAACACCGCTTTCAAGAGTATTTCACTTATATCGCGGCTGCTAGTATTATGGCAGGGAGAAAGCCCGCAACGCCACGTGGCTATGCATTGCGGTGAAACCTGCGAGCACCGGCTGGAACTAGCGAACCATGAATGGTACTACGCTGAAATTCAATGTAGCATTGCACCCAAACCATACTGCGTGTCGAACAGTTCTCTACTGCAGACAAAGTTGCTGTGCCCCTGGCAGGATTCGAACCCCTTGATCCGAAGCCGAACGCGCTAACCCCTGCGCTAACCCGCCCCATAAATGTCCCAAGGGCACATACTCCTTCACAGCACGGGAACGGTGAGACCGATTGTTTTAATCCATGAATAAAGGTCTTGTTGTCCAATTACTCACATCTGAATATCACTGCCATTCCCTACTGTTAAATTGTAATCAAAACTATCAAGAATTCCTTTTATATTTCCTTTTTGTCACATTGGATTGAACATGCTTTTTTCAGAAATCCGTGGCAACCATGACATTTTTACATGTACTGTTGTGTTCGCGCAATGTGAAATCGTTAACGGAAACTTCATTTAAAATATACATCAAACTATTTAAAAATTTATTAGGTGTCGTTTAGATAATTTCGATTTGGTGTATAAGTTACCATTTGCATTATATTACTGATTATTTTAGCATGCCATTTTAACGTCTCCGAATGGCATATTGACTTGATTTTCAAACTTGAACATTACATGTCGTTTTTCTATCGTTTCAGAACATGCATAAAATCATTTTAGGTGATACGATAGTCTGGGATGGATGGTGAGTGTAATTCGGTCATGTAGATATCGTCAGTAATTAGACAGTTTATATTCTTAGCCAGTATTAGGTAATCTTTGTCAAGGAATTCAAGCATTGATCATTGTCAAACAAATATGAATTAAGTGTCAATTCAAAGTAAAATATATTACAGTAGCTGTTAAATTTGTTTCACTTTAATTTCCAAGTTAAGTTTACCACTGTTACACTTTTGATACATCAAATTAAGTTATTTGCATTTTCATAATTATGTAAAACCGATACTCCAGATGGGGCTCTTTGTTAGAAGACCATTCAGTTCAGGTCATGGAATTTTTGCACTTGATTTGAGAACCCCATGTCACAAGATCATTCCGCTGCCATTAGACCTCGATTCAAAAAAGTTTACCTAAATGAACATTGGATCATAAGACAAAAACGTGTATACACTCGTCAGAAAAGAAACGCCGCAGACCCAATTTGGCGATTTTCTTTCTAGATGTAAGAAGAAAGTAGAATGTTGGTAGCCAAATAAATGTTTAGCTCATCAGGCCTGAAAAGCCTGGCGTCCATCCGGCCGTCCGTAAACTTTTTGCTTTTTCGACTTCTCCAAAACTAGTTACTTATTAGTCAGGCAGAATGGTGAAATGATTGTGCACTTTGGGTGAAAAGTACCAAACTTTACACAAAGATAGCTTATGGTATTTCGATTAAATCTGGTCTGAGGGCCAAGTCAATTTCGATCCAAGATAGCCGCCAAATTCAAAATGGCCGCCACTGTTAAAACCGTACCTTTTTTTACAGTTTCTGCATATTCAAATTATCAATTCATGCTATTTTATTGTTATTAATGCTAGTTTAGAACCCCAGAAATACAAGGATTTATACTGTATTGATAAATCCCTTGTTGACAATGGTACAAATGATCCAGAAGCAAAAACAACCAAAATGGCGGCCAATTTAGTGACCTAAAATGACTTTTCTTTTTGTACGTTTCTGCTTGGTTATATCATTCATTTCATTGTGAATCTGGCTTGTTTAGACTAGAAATAGTATGAGTTGCAATTTATTGGTAATCCCGTTATTGAAAATAGCAAAACATAATCCAAAATGGTGGCAAATTTGTTGCTGAATGCTATCCTTCGATAGTCTAAAATTGAATTGTTTTCTTTAATCTTGTTATGGTTTAGTTGGTAATGTTAGCTTATGGTCTTCATATAATTCTAGTCGAAGGAGTCAAATTAATTGTCTTACAAGATGGCCGCCAAATTAAAATGGCCGCCACAGTCAACATGTATTTATTTTGGCATATTTACGCATATTCATATGAACCAACAACGCGTTTTATTGTTATTCATGCTTATTCTAAAGATAATTGTCTGTTCTATTTTGCAAGGAACTGATTGACTTTTGCAAGGGAATTTCTTGCTACTATTCATTAAGGTTGGTTCTCTCAGTGCCCAAAACATTCCTTCAACATAAGAACACATTCAAATAATGTATTCAATTAATTAAATGAAAGAAACTGAAAAATACTGATTTGATTGAAAGCAATAGACATGATGTTCACCAAATCTTTTCCACCGACAATATATAGAACTAGAACTATCAGACTTAACATACTGCACTAGGTTCGAGTCGCATACTGTAAACAGTGGTTGTAACAACTGACGAGCAATATATTTAAAACAACATTAATTGATTGCACTGTCTATAAGACTATTTTATATATATAAGACTATATATTGTTCCATTTATGTTATGCGACTGTCACCTCTTGGCAAACTTGAAACACTGAACAAATGCAGCATCTCATTTTTAGCATATCTAGAATATTGTCACTGGTATCACGACTCTCACTCAAGGATATCTTCACATCACCCTTGTTCAGATCTCAACTCATTACAATACAATGCAAGATACACATTCTGTACCTACAATCAGTGCAGGATAAACAAAGATCCAAGGTATCTCTCAGAATTATTTATGCTCTTTCGCCTACCAGATGAAGTACAAGTACCCAATGTAATGAGTTACCTCTCATTACCAGTCATCACCAGTGCTCCCAAAGGAGCCTAAGTGGCTGTCTAACATGAGGGCAAACACGTATTGCTTAAATAAATAAAAAACAGTATCCCAAGAGTTGAAAAAAGCTTCTTCAATGTCAGGGAAGATTTTTACAATCTCCTACGATCCAAAGATCTTGGTATAGATATTTGCTGGTATGAAGCTGTGATTGTTTCCTGTAGTATATGCTAGCCGGAGAGCAATGAGGCTGTTTTGACTGAACAAGGATACAGCCTATAGAACAGTGTCTGCGTCCATAGTGAGCAGCAATATGCTTTGGTATCATTGATTATCACTGGCTTGCATGAAGCAGAAACCTGCAATCAAATTCTTCACGAGTGCAAGATGTTTGGCAACGTAGGAGATATCATTATCAGCAATGTCAACGTACCTAAAGTAGAGATAAATATGATGACCATTGCACCTAAGTAATTGTCACTGATCAGTAAGAAAGGCAAAACCGTGGTACATTGTATATTGGTGTTTGCATGCTCATAAACTCCTGTGAGAGCGTTCTTGAAACAAATTACATAAATCAAGTTCATCAGACACATTGTTTTAAGGAGCCAGTATACCAAACAGGACACACCTGTTGAAATGTGGTTGTAGTAATTCAAACGGAGGATGTCATTGTGGATGCTCTTTTTCAAACTGTTTTCGAGATACCATGTGTTCTCTCTGTAAATATGAGCGATATGATGACTTCAGCTGATATGAAATGTATACTGTATTCAGAATAACAACCTAAAAGAAATATAACAAAATGAAAGAATAATATTATCTGGAGAATCAAATGATTAACTTAATGTAATTGTGGCATCTTAGCACTGTCCAGTTCACATTGTGTAATTTCAAATATTGCTTAGTGGTATACTACTGTGTATTATGTATGTATCTTATAAACTACTGAACTGAACGATGTAGTGCCAGTTCACAACAAAGTTATCATATAAGCTTATTCCTTAAAAAGTCAATTCCTGCAAAATAATGAACAGACAATTATCTTAAAAACAAACAAGGATAATAATATAATTGGGTTATTGAATTATTTGATTTGATATGCGTAAATATGCCAAAATAGATACATGTTAACTGTGGCGGCCATTTTGAATTTGGCGGCCATCATGGAAGGAAATTAATTTCACCCTTTGGAGTAGATTTATTTGAAGATCATAAGCCCAGAATACCAACCTAAATGAATAGTAAAAAGATTAGGGAAAACAAGAAGACATAGTCATCAACATCCCCCGCCAGACACAAGAAATGAGAACAAGGGCAATGATTCAAGAAGAAATAATTGTGCGCTTCTCATTTTCTTTCCATTAAAGGTACATCCATTGCGTTTCATAAAATTTGATTTGGCTTTAATACGTTCCAACACACCATATGTGTTGTTTACAATACAAACAAATTCACTAAGCTTGCATAGTCATCCCCAATCGCCAAATATGTCATAATTTTTGTTTCCAATTAAAATTGAGTAACGTCATTATGCATGTGCAGAAACCTAAAGTGCATGTCCTATTTACACGCACAGTAGTTATATGACCTGTTAAACATTATCAACCAAATTTTTCTATTTCATCTGGTTTAAATAAGATTCCAAAATTACGTTTGACTCATTGGCGCGCGCCACACGCGGTGCATTGTCCGGTTTTCGATCAGAAATCGACACTTTTACCTTCATAGCGTCAATATACTAAGTCGAGTATCATCAAAATGGTAGTTTTCGGTAACAGTTGTTACTTCTCGGTAAAGTAAGACCATTTATAACGTTTGGCATATTTGACCCCCAACGATATCCTCAAGCCACACAACTGATTTGATGTTAAACAATGTCTGAGAAAAGCTATATCCTTGGATACTTGAAACAGAGTCGAAAAAGCCGAACAAGGGGAATAACTCCGGAAAAAATAATCACATGCTTCTTTTTTTCAAACTCCATCAAGGTATCGATGGCCTTGAAGTACACACCAAATTTTGATAATCCTATCTTAAATAGTTTCTGAGAAAAGCTGTCCCCTTTGGTAATACATTGAACAGAGTCCAAATGTACAGAACAAGGGCAATAACTCCGCAAAGATTAATTGTGTGCTTCTCATTTTCGAACTCCGTCAAGGTACTTATGCCTTCAAGCCATCCACCAAATTGGGTAATCCTATCTTAAATAGTCTCTGAGAAAAGCTGTCCCCTTTAGAGATAGCATGAACCGAGTCCAAACATACGGAACATGGGCAATAACTCCGGAAAAAATAATAACACGGTCCTTATTTTCGAAATCCATCAAGGTACTTATGCCCTCAAGCCATCCACCAAATTGGGTAATCCTATCTTAAATAGTCTCTGAGAAAAGCTGTCCCCTTTAGAGATAGCATGAACCGAGTCCAAACATACGGAACAAGGGCAATAACTCCGGAAAAAATAATTCATTTAAAGGGGATTTCAATTTGATAAATACCTGATTTAAATATCTGAAAACCAGCGCAACAGGCGAACAGGTGGTCAATCGTTCGACTAAATTTGAAGCTATACTCAACCCGGGTTATTACATTTTTGTTTATATTTAATTGCAAGTGTATATTGTCTAGATTTTATCTTCATTAAATCCGATTTATAATGTACATAGAAATAATAATCTGTGTCATTCTTTATAAAAATGCATTACAGTTGAACTTTAATCGATAAATAAAACATGTTTTTATAAAACCTATCTTTCTGTTAGTTATTCTATTCGTTCAGATAAAGTTGGTTTACAACGTTGAGTGGATGTTGGTTTCTAACGTTGTGGGGATGTTGGTTTCCGACGTTGAGAGAACGTTGTTTTACAATGTTGAGAGGACGTCGGTTTCCAACGTTCAGTAAAACGTTGGTTAACAACGTTGTTGGGATGTTGGTTTCCGACATTGAGAGAACGTTGTTTTACAACGTTGGTAGGACGTTGATTTTGTAACGTTTCAAAACAAACGTTAGAATTACGTAAAATGGAATCTACAAATAACGTCCAAATAACGTTACAAAACAAACGTTGCTTGGACGTTGATTTCGTGTAATGTTACACAACTTACGTTGCCAGAACGTTGATTTAGTAACGTTACAAAATAACGTTATAATTACGTAAAAAGGAATCTACAAATAACGTCCAAATAACGTTATAAAACTAACGTTGCCAGGACGTTGGTTTTTGTAACGTTTCAAAACTAACGTTGCCAGGACGTTGGTTTTGAAACGTTACAAAATAACGTTATAATTACGTAAAAAGGAATCTACGAATAACGTCCAAACAACGTCACAACATAACGTTACTGTCACCTTCTGACAACGTTGTCACAACGTTGTGACAACGTTAAATTGTTTGCTGGACATCTATTATGACTTATCATTTCTGAAAGTCTATCTTAATCAGATGTTAGAACAGTTTAGATTAGTATTGTTTGGAGATCCTAGATGTGAATGTTAAGGATATATTTATGTCAAGGTACAAACATTATTCTGCTAAGTTTTTTAACTCCTTTTCAAATTATAACAATGAATTTATAAATAGACGAACAACATAAATTAATGCTGAAATAATCACAATTATCAAAGAGTTGACTGGGGGGCGGAATACCGATATCACAGTGTGCTAGGGTCGAATCCCGCCAGAGGCTCAGCAGCCATGTCTGCAGTAGAGAACTGTTATATGTGCAGTAAGGTTTGAGTTCAATGCTACATTGACTGTCAGTGCAGTACCACCCATGGTTCACTAGGTCATTGTTTGCACGAAGGTTTCACTGCTATGCATTGCCACAATGATGTTCGGGCTTTCTTCCTGTAATGATACAAGCCACCGTGATGTGAGTAAAGTAGCTTTGGAAGCTGCATTAAACTTAAAGCACCTCAACTCACACTGTCACAACTGACATGTTGAAACTAGGATTACACACTCATATTGTATTTATTCCTTGTTATTCCACCACTGTGGTTTAATATTATGGTAAAACATGAATTATTTCTCCAATAAGCGGATGACCTATCGACATGACATCATCGGCTGACTTAAAGGGGCAGTAGCACGTTTTTTGCAATTTTTTTTTTTTAATTTCCCATTCAATGGTGGTCTATGTCATTTATATTTACTTTAGAAGGTAAAACATCTTCTAACACAAACCAATTATACGTATTGGTAATAATGGTTTAACGTTTATAGAGAATACTAAACGACGTTCCGTTTAATAACATATTTATGAAACGAGTCAGTGGTTTGTATTTAACGAGCGAAAGCGAGTTAAATACAAATTCCATCTCACGAGTTTCATAAATATGTTATTAAACGGAAACGAGTTTAGTATTTTATTTATTACTCGCTGATTTAAATGTCACTTAATTGCACAAACTCGTCGATAAATGGGACACACTCTACTTTTGCCACGTCACGTTTTATGACGTCACGCCAATCGGCTGCATGCGATGTTATTACACTGAGTGTAATAACAAGGTAGATTTATTAAACTGCGATATCTTCAACGGGTGAGTAATAAAATGCATAAATTGCTTGGTGACCATTTTATTGTGAACTCATTTTATTATTTCGAATGACAAACACTATTCCCGCTTTACGCAACCATGTACGCTCATTTTTTATCTTGATTTTCCGAAGAAAGACGGTAGTTTTACTATCGGTGACATTATTTTTAAAACACATTTCATCGACTTATTTCAACGAAATAACGTGCTACTGCCACTTTTAAGCGTAAACCTAAACTGAATACCAAGTGCAGGTACACTGCGTGGTGTGCGGAGAAGGTACAGAAGATCTCTGGGGGCCGCATGGTGTAGGGATGAGTGGAAGCAGGCAGACAGACAGACAGACAGACATACAGACAGTCAATACTTTATTAGAGTCTCACCGCTGCATGGTACAATAGATCGGTACCAAATCGGTAACATCTGCCGAGGATGTTATGTCGAACTCCGAAAGCTTGCATCCATACGGAAAAGTCTGTCATTAGAGTCTATTGCCAAATTTGTAAATGCTTTTATTACCTCGAAATTGGACTACTGTAACTCTACCCTCTATGGTCTACCTACAGAACAGATTGATCGCCTCCAGGCAGCACAAAACTCTGCAGCTCGACTTGTTCTACGGAAGCGAAAATATGATGATGTCACTCCTCTGCTGCATGACTTACATTGGCTTCCAATCAAGTTCAGAGTGATGTATGAGCTGGCAACAATTTTCTACAGATATTTTGACGGTCAACTTCCTTCTTATCTCTCAAGTGAACACTCAAAGTATGAACCAGAACGCAATCTACGATCAGCTAAAGTTTCATCTCGGTGCACCCCAAAGTTCAACCTTAAATAAGCAGGTTCAAGGTCTTTCAAGTGCGCTTCACTTCAAAATTTTAAGTCAGAACTGAAAAGGCATCGCTTTAGGCTAGCCTTTGCTTAATTTCAGCAGTCAATGTCTCAGAGCAAAGAAAAAGCGCACAGAGTCCTCTGAGAGGAGAACTGAGATATAAAAGAACTATACATTATTATTACTAATACAGATTTAAAAACATTCATAAAAACAACATCAACGCCGCTCTTAAAAAGAGCTATGAGAGATTGATTCATAAAAAATAGTCAATATATGATTATTGTTATAACATGTTTAACATAATTGTTTTTTAAAAGAGATTCTTCTTTAAAAACATATAAAATATATCCACATAGCGTAGAACGCCTAGGAAACAATATATCATGGCAGGTTTTGGCGGTATAATAACATATATTAGCCTCATGTAGAATTGTACTCATGTGGCTTGTTATTTTTTCCGTATTGTGATACCTTTCATCGACCTTAATTACTAAAATTCTTCAATTCTAACCACTGCTTAATATCAAGCACTTTTCCGACTAGATACACAGCTCCTGATTGGTTGCAGCAAACCTTAGTTGTGCGATCCGCAACGTAACTGTCGAAATGAATAGAATTGCTTCCTCTGTGTGATATTGTTTGCAAAATAGAATTCGGAATCATATATTTAACGATGTTTGATTGGACTAAACTAATAAAGTTACCAGTGTTTCAAACTTACACCACCAGGGACATCCTCGGTTACCCAGGGTTTTATATATGCTCCGTTCCTCTCCACTATATCACCCATGGGAAATTTCATCAGATAAATCTGTCCTCAAATTATCCGCCCTTGGCCGGCGTGGGCAAATCAAGCCGCTACGCAGTTTTGACCTGCGAACCAATGACAATTCATATCACTTCGTTGAAAAGCACGCGAAGTCATTTTGTTAGCCATCCGTCACCGGTTATCTCCCTTGACCATTTCCGTCTTATCGTATTGAGTTTTTTCTTTGGTTACTGACTTCGTCACTCAGCCAAGGGCGGGTAATTTTAGTACAGATTTCGCTGACAGAGTTTCCCATGGGTGAGAAAGTGGAGAGTAATACTAATAAATAACCGAGGATGCATCAGGGATTGAAATCGTGAAACAATGCCCTTATGCCACAGAGGTTAGGATAGAATAACAAAGTGAAGCAATCTACGGTAAGAAATTGAGGGTTCTGCTTAAATTGACGTTGATATCATTTATCATTTATTCAAATGATTTTAAACGGGGGCATATTCATATTTATTTCATATTCTATTTGTAAATGTCATAGAAATGTTGATTTGAATCTTATTGTAACATTTCAGTTTCATCATACTACATTTAGCGATTGTTCTACAGACGTGAGTCGCAATTATTATTAAAAATGTCAGTTATGCATTATACTAAAAACAATCGTTATTCAACACACACACATCGTTGGGCAAAGCGTTGTCTGCGGATAATATAGGAGATTGAACAGAATACATGTTTATTACCCATATGGTTGAAAATAACCGAGTTAATATAATTGATATGAGCACATGTGCACATATCACGTTTGCCTAGCAACCATTGTTTCATCGCGACTTTCCGTATTTTGTCGTTTGTGGCGTCATTAAACGAATGTTCGTGACGTCACTGTAGCTTGCCGTCGCAAGAGATGGGGGCCGTTTCTTGGCTATTTTTACTCGAATCAGTCGGAATAAAATGGGTAATAAAGAAATCGTTACACTCGAAAGTGTGTCATACGACTTTTACGAAACTCGTGCGAATTTGTGTATAACCCTCGCTCTCGCTCGGGCAATACAAAAATTCTCACTCGTTGCGTTAACGTCATATGACACACTTCCTCGGGTAATAATCTCTATGTATGCTTTTAACTCTTTCATTTGTCTCTTGTACCATCTTTACAATATTATTATATGATGTCATTTTTATGCTTTATATTTCGTCTCTCTGAACTCCAAAGTAGTGGCATATATACTTTTCATTTTATGTATAAAATAATATGTATTTGTTTTATATGTACACACATGTATATGTGGTGAGACGTAAATTTAAAAAATCTGTCTGTCCCTGTTTTTCGTTGGGGCAGTACGATCTTTACAATATTATTATACGATGTCAATGTTATGCTTTATATTTCGTCTCTCCTAACTCCAAAGTATTGGCATATATTTCCTTTTATGTATAGTGTAATATGTGTGTGTTTTATATGTTCGTGTGGTGAGACGTAAATTTAAAAAAATCTGCCTGTCTCTGTTTTTCGTTGGGGCAGTACGATTTGGGCATTAAGGTTTGGCAGTATTTTGTAGCAAAATATTACTGAATTTGAATTTTTACTTTTGGTTTTGTGAATTGACAGTAGATAAATTCAGGTTTATGTACAATTTTAGACGTCCTGCTCCATACGGGTTTTATGTAAACACATTCATTACACAAATAATCTGATTATCTGAGGTGATTTTAACTCGCAACGCTTTAAATAACCAACCGATAAAATTAGTGACAAATGTCTGTGGTGCCCGGATGAGCATATCGATGAGCGATGGTCAACTTTAAAAAACGCTACATTAAAGGGGCTGTGGCACATTTTTTTCAAATTTAATTTTTTTTTCAAATTTCCAATTTATAATGATACAGGCATTTATATTTACTTTAAAGGGTTAAACATCTTAATACACAAACTAATTATCCGCAGTAGTAATAACGGTGTTGCATATAAAGCGAAAAGTACATGGCAGCCATTTTAATGTGAACACATTTTATAATTTCAAATTACAAAACTGATTTCCATGCCTTAACCAATCACTTTACCGTACACTTATTTTTAAACTCGATTTTCCGAGGGGAGAAGAGTGTTTTATTATTATTTTTACAAATACATTTCATCGACTTATTTGAGCGTGCTACTGTCCCTTTATACTGGCTGACAAAATGCATGATACAAATAGCGATGAGTTACAAGCCGGTAAGCATAACGAGTCGATAACGTATCAGATTATTAGAATGTTTATACATGTAGTAGAATTGCTGAAAGCAATACCCTGATTGAGAAGAAGAAAATTATTTTGTTTTTTTTTATTCATAATTTTTTTATTTTATCATTGTTTCATAGTATACATAGAGTGAGATAATACAACAGGAGAGTTGACATATAGTTTTACTATCACCAGTGGGAACAAGAATAAATAAATAAAATAGCAATTGTAAAATGAAGATTCAGTTCATACCTGCCTTAAACTTTATTTCGCGACGTCATGTAACATTTAGCCACGCCCCAATGACGTGAGGTTCATGGCTAGTTGCGTTATAGGTTCTCTTTTTGTTAATGAATTTGCTTTTGATAATCGAATAGTGGAATAATTTATTTTAAAATATTATTCGTTCTTTAAAACAATGCATTACACGCTAATATAATAGTAATCCAAGAAATAATTTCCAAAACATACCTGTATGATATAAATGAAATGTTTATTGAATCTAGTTTGAGGGATGATGACGTATTTCTGTCTGTGCGCCGACTTGGGCTTCCACGGGTACTCGAGTACTCTAGTACGAGTCGGGTTTAGCTGGACTCGAGTCCATTTTCCTGGACTCGAGGACTCGATACAATATCACTCTTTTTCACATTAATTTCAGTCACCCTGTGCAAGTCATAAACATTGAACATGTCTCGCCTTAAACAAGATTTAACAACAACTGCAGTGGAACCCCGATATGTCCTGGTTATACCACATTACCTTCCATACGTTAAAAGTGAACAGTGACACCAGCCTTGGTCAAATCGGCTACGTTCATTACCACAGCCACAACTTTCAGTTAAAAATCATACAATGCAACCAAATAAAACATTGAATTGATGATATCAAATGAAGTTCATCATTCTAGTCGGTCTATATAAGTTTTGTTCATTAATTTTATGTTGGTCGTGTTGACAAGCGACAGTAGACAGGTTTCATATTTGTTACTGAATGTTACGCTTATTCATATAGGATAAAATAAATGTATTCTGTTATTATTTCAGTATATTTGTGAAATAAAAAGGTAATAATTTAAATCTTATATCATAATAGAATAAGGATAATGATAGCGACATGTGAGGTAAAATAATCCAGGTCAAGTGCATGGTCAACTCACAAGGGCACAACCAATCAAAATGCGAGATTTTAGTTTGGACATAACTCAACCCAAATATGGAATATGAAACAAATTTATAGATAAAGAAGGAATGTAAATCTATAAGCGGTCCATTTCTTAGTAGGGATGTGATTTTATCAACGAATTGTTGACATTTAATAACTACGTATCTTTCTAAACCTATAGAAGTAAGATAATATGTTTATAATAAATTGTATTTGTTTACTACGTCTTAATTATTAATATTAAATATCTATATCTCCAATTTCTACTTGAAAGCCACCCTTCATGAAATAATAAAGACCATTCTTTGTTTATAAACATGGCGGGAAGTTTAGCGACCATGTGAGTTAGTCTTATAACTACAATGCTTTTCAAGATTATCGCTTACTTTATGAGTTTATATATGGTTTCGATTATATACATTAGACATCACATTCATTCCTCGCTATTCCATATCGATATTTCTTACACTTGATATGAAAATTAAAACAATGACACACTGTCACACATTTATTCAACGGTACCCCTTTCTGTCATCTGTACTGTATGACTTTAATTGTCACTGAAGTAGAATATAAGTAAATATTATTTAATTGCAATTTTCCTTCTATGTCACCTGCATGCCTTTATCACAGAGATAGAAAATAAATAGTCTAAATATTATTGTATTTGAACCTAAAAAGGTGTTAGATTTATCAACTGTAGTGCTGAACGTTGCATGGGTACTGATTATTTTCGGGGACATATGGCCACATCGCTAAACGGGTAGCAGTTCGCACTGTATTCATAATTTCAAACCTCAAAGGCAAACAAAATGTTAGAGTGACATGCTGCCACGTAGTTGAAAGGTATTAATTTCGAGTACTCGAGTCCGAGTCGAGTTCAACCCCTCGAGTACTCGAGTTAATTTTTTTTACCCGTGAAAGCCCTAGCGCCGACACACTTGTTTCAACTTCAGCCTGGTCAGGAACGGCGTACGCCAGACACGTGGTGTATACGCATGGGCTTTCTTATCTCCTTTCGGGAAAAGGCAGTGAAAGACAGATTTCAGGAATACCTGAACCGGGAGAGTCTACAGGACATATTTCAGTAATGTTTTGGTGCAATGCTACACTACGCTGCAGTTCCACATATGGTTCTCTTGTTACAGTCGATGCTCGCAGGTTTCATAGCATAGCCACATGACGCTGCGGGCATTCTCCCTGTTATAATGCTGGCAGCCGTGATATAAGTGAAATACTCTTGAATGCGGCGTTAACGAAACGTCACAGCACAATCAATAATGCCATATGTAGGTATTTTAACCAAAACAAAAAAAAACAAAAAAAAACCAGTTATATATCTTACTTGGTATATATTTGGGTTTGACTCTCATATATGATTAATAGAGATAACGTATTCTCGAAATGTAAACAGAGTAATTAATGATAGTAAATTACAATGGTTGGGAAACAGTCCAACTGGTATGCATTTTAAGGAAACATTATGTTGAAAATACGATTTAGATATCAGCTCTTTTACTCTTACAAAAAAACCATGTTGTTACCTTAAAGGCACTGAAGCACATTTTCCTTACTAAAAAAAGTGATCTCACGAAAAGGTAAACAAATGTTACCAATGACTGTATAATACCACTTATTCAACAAAAGTTCCAAAACGAATGTACACGGTTCGGTTAAGTCATGTGAGTACATTACCCTTCGAACGTACACATTAAAATGGCTCGAAGGTAGTTCAAATAATCTCGCTGATGTAGCAATACCTTCACAGTCAGAGCAGAGTTTTAATTATTGGACCATGATGGAATGTTCAACCATCTTGCTGTCTGAACTCTCAAATTCCCATGAGACTTCCAAATCTACCTTCCCACACTGAAGAGTTCCATACGACTGTCGCTGTTTACGTTGCATCAGTTTATTTCAAAACGGATAACCGTTTTCTATGAATGCTGTAACGGTAGCATTGCATGTTCTCTAGCTGGTAGAATATGTACCATGGTATCAAACCCAACTATTCTAGACTTAAGGTTGAGAGACTTATACCAATTCTTAAAATCCAGAGGTTACTTTTAATAGGGAATAGCTTTTAAAACAAAGAGAGACAGATACAGACAAACATCTATTATGCAAAAGTTACCAATTCACAGAGACATGAACCCACGTGAGATATTATTCAAGGATGTTGTTTATCTTTGTATTCATCTTTTACATACAGTATTAATATCCATATCTTGAAACCATTACGAAAATGGAAAGATGACGTTATGACAAGGAAATAATACAAGTATATAGGCCTAGTGTAGTCTATACACAGTTTAATGCTGACTGGATGTGTCACAGTATGTCTTGTAAACAGTCGGTGATGGACAGTTGATAAGCCTTGATAATAAATAAATCGAAATGTTACGTCAGTATCGTCGGATATATATACTATTTTCATTTGAAAATCATGCGAGAAGTTCGTCAAGACCTACTAAACGTTCCATAATTTCAGGAAATAGACAAAACCTGCAAAAATGCTATCAGTGTAAATATTATTAAACATTTATTTTAGTGTGACTTTATAATATTTACTAAGGTGTACATGCATGATTGTTAACTCTCGTTTTACCAACATATATAAATTGTATATTTGGTATTGTGTATCTATGTATTTATCTTTCACTTACAATTTTACCTTTGATTTATTTACGATAGCGGCCGCCAAGGGAGAAGTACTTGTAAGAAGGAAACAATAAAAGTGTATCGACTTACATGTACATGTAGCTCATTTATTAATAGACACCAACTCATATACCGATTAAATGCTGACTGAGTATGTCAGTGTCAGTGTCAGTGATCGACTGTTGATAAGTCTCTTAATAAGTTGCAATTCAATACAGCTAGCCATCCAGTTGTCTCAAGTGTGTTGATTTAAACAGTTTTTTTATTTCCAAATGACATATAACATGCAAGAAATTATGAAAAGTACAATGGAAAAAAGGATTAGCAAACGTGTCACAATAGCCTATATAAATGCTTCCAAAACAAACTTAAAACGAATCAGTTTGTTAACACAATTGTGGAAATACATTAAAAATTCACACCCATGTTATAGTAAATTCGTAGTAGTATGTAGCATATGTTCCGAAATTTATGAAAAACGGTAGGTATAATTATAGACAGATGCTATCAAAAGTTTGTTTTCGCTATGTGACAAAGATTCGTCTGAAATATTTTACTTATCATACACATTTACATTTATAAAATTCTTCAATATATACTCGAATCCCGCCAGGAGCACGGCACCTTTGTCTGCAGTAGAGAACTGTTGTACACGCAGTAAGGTTTGGGTGAAATGCTACACTGAATTTAAGCGCAGTACCACTCATGCTTCGCTAGTTCCAGCCGATGTTCGCAGGTTTCACCGCAATGCATAGCCACATGGCGTTGCGGGTATCTCCCTGCCATAATACTAGCAGCCGCGATATAAGTGAAATACTCTTGAAAGCGGCGTTAAATCTCAGCTCACTCACTCACTCAATATATACTACACTATTCATATTTCAGGAAATAATAACTAAAAGCTGGAAATGCCAATTGAAATTATTTAAAAAAAACGTATTTTATTATGCCATTATAATCTTTATATTGCATATGTGATTGTCAACTTTTCCTTTCTGCGGGAATATAATTTCCTCAAGAGAAAATTTCGGGGGATTATTCGTGTTATTATAAATATGGCCCTTTGTCGTCGATGACTTCATTTTATCAATCATATTGCACAATTTTGACTGCGTGACCAGGAGGCCTTAGACAACAGACAACAGGTAAACTGTTTTTGTTTTTGTTTTAATGTTCACCATCTAAATGTCAGGTATATCAACCTTTACAGTGTAACTTTTGTCTATTTCTTCGTAATTGAACACCTTGAAGGTTTTATCAACTTTTCAAAGTAAATGAATGGTATGTTTATATGAGTATCAATATTTCATTTTAAAGCAATTCAGGTTTTAAAAAATCTATGTTTTCTTTAAAGATATTTGTACAATAACTTCATGCAGTATTTTGACAGTAACTAAGGTGTAACGAATTATAGATTATTGTTCTTATTATAGTTCTTATAGTTATTATAGTTATAGTTCTATCAAATATAAACTTATGTTTTAATTATAATAGCCTGTGTCCATCAATGTCCCAATATGGGAAAGAATACACGAATCTGGATGATTTCTGTGAATGAGGAAACAATGACGCTTCACTGTATTTATGACATTCTACCACCATAAGAGACTCGTTAGTATAATTGTACATGTTAACAATAATCGCCATTAAATATAAACAAAATATACTTTAGTGGAGAAATTAGATATGACTGTACAGAATATACATAGGATCATATTGAAAAGGCTGAATCAAGTTATCGTTATTGTCACGCCTTCTAATTTGTGACATACAGTATCAGACAAAAGCACTTTCCTCTCTTCCTAACCTTGCAGATTGAATGCATGAATTGTGCACTATTATCACAGGAGACAGCAGGACAGTCCAACCAGTATTGCGACACTATCGCACACTTCAGCGCCTTTACTGTGGCTATGCTTGATTTGGGACTCGTCGCATTACCCGGCGTAACCGGCGAATCACTTGATTGGAACCTGGCCTTAGGCGAACTCCAAATGCTCCGGTTTGAAATAACCAATAAAAATATGAGCCGCGCCCCTTACGTCATAAATTACTGTACGCGCATGTCCTTGTGAAGGACCTCAATCTCAAAATCATAAGTGACAAATAATGTTATGAGGATAAGGTTGGATTGAAAGTTGGAACGGGGGACATCACAGTGCATCACATGCACAAATGTCTAGTTCAAAATATTTCCTGTCCCAGTTGTATTTTAACAACATGGACATTTACCGAAATGGTTCTTAGTTTATTTATTTGTAGCATATTTGTATAAAGTTCAGTTTCAAATCTATGTTTATTTTGGAAATTGTATAATTCAGATATCTTTCTATTCATTGATTGCCGTGTAAGGACATGTGTTTTATGGATAACACTGTCATTATTTTAATATTGTATTTGTATCGTTTGATAATGCACAAGTTCCTTAATCGAAATATAGCATTCTCAGAATAAAGAAGGATCTGTATAATTTTGACTGTCAACTACTCAAAATTCACTCAAAGAGGTCAATCTTATATGAACTCATATCTCATTCCTTTTTTTGCTTACAAATGTATCGACATCCTTATTTGCCCATAAAACCTAACCTCAAACTTACAATGACTGGCAATTTTTCAGAACCTTTCATATATTTGTGGTCAGACTTTCAGTTTATCTTTATTTAATATTTATAACAATTCTGACTGTAGTGGTATTGACTAAACTAATTTAAAAAAAGGTCTTATTCACCATCAACCTCAACTATTAGGTCTTTATATTAACCGCTAGTTGAATATATATTTTGCTAGCTTTTATATGAATTATTTGTATGTTAATTGCACTCTTCTCTTTGTTTTAGAGGGTCAATACAGTTTATACTTACAATATTTCTTTAGCAGGCCGGCCACTTTTACTGAAATTGACGATTTCTAAATTCGTGACTTTGTAGGTTCATAATGCTGTTACTTATCACGTTTGAGAAAAAGGCAGTTGCTAAAGTTTGACAAGTTGATTTTACATTATTGATTTACACAGTTACTAACAATACACAATTTCATTTCTCAATATCACGTAACAAGTTTTTGGAGACCAAAATAAATAACAAATTGTATAAATGAAAATATCCAAAAAGGAGCGAAACGTTATCTTAATGAATTTTTCTTTTTTAAACTGCCAGATTAGGATTCCCTTATTCCATACGTTTACCTTGACTGACAGACTACCTTCTATCTTATCAACCAACTTTGCTCGTGAAAAAAACGTGGAGGTGCTTAACTTTTGATGTGCTATTTTTGCCCCGTGACTTGTAACTCCACCTCTTTTGGTGCGATTGTGACCCTTTCGTAGAAACTCCACCTACTTTGGTGACACTGTGACCATTTCGTAGAAACCCCGCCTCCTGTTGTGACATTGTGACTATTTCGTGGTAACCCCGCCTTCTTTAATGACATTGCGACCCACTCGTCCCAATGCCTCATTGAAATAATGGGTCTTTATCTCGTGTATTATATATGTCATATCCCCACTGATATTTAATGTTTTATTGTTGTACGTTGTTCTGCGCTGTGTGCCTCCAACATCACATAAACCAGAAACAACATCCTATTGTTGATAGCTGACTCACACTTATTACTGAAATATAGGGCTTAAAGTGACATGGACAATTTTGTTAGAATCATATTTGTCACACGTTATGGGTGCTATTTCATCGAAAAGAAAATACTGTTGCTGAAAATCACATTTAAATTCTAATAATTTTTTTTATCAGAAGCCACAATTGTGGAGCTCCATTTCGTTAAAGGAAAACGAAAGATTTGTTTTGGTAATGTTTTATAGGCGATACAACTGGTACACGTGGTAAAGAAGCATGTATAGTTTCAGCTTTTGCAACATTATATGACGGTTGCTCGATTGTACCACTGTTACGTATTTTCAATTAACATATGGGTTCGCCTAATGTAGCAAAGAACACAAAAAACAATTTGTTCCATAAACTGCAATTACAGTAAAACATGTGCAGCACATCATTGGTCTTCTTCATTTGGAGAAAAGACATGTTTAAAAAAACTGTTACTCTGGTCCACTAATACTCGAACTTTAACAGTGACTCTATACTCAAAGAGGTACTATCTTTCTATCAAACGCTTTAGGTAAAATTCCAAAAAAATACAAAATTCCAAAGATCAGATTGTAATACCGACTCTTAAAGGTTATTTAAGAACCAGGGCTCATATTTTCGAAGCTGTCTTAGTGGTAAGATAGTCTTAAGTCAATGTTAATGTATTGCACTTACGACTATATTAGTGCTAAGAGAAAATATGGGCCCAGTTAAGATGAAGATATTGACATGAGAGAATAATCCCCTGCAGTTAGAAAGCCCTGTATATTTTATTGTTTCCAAATTGACTTTTTTTTTAAATTTTGGAAGGAAATATAATTTTAGATATTTCCATTTCTAAATAAAATTTCACCCAAAAAAATCAAATGTCTCCAACTTCATGTATGAAAAGAGGTGTAATTACATGCATACCTAAACTAAAAAATATATAACTTTCTTAAAGATTTGGAGAACTAATAGTTTCCTGTAGTTTGACATCCTTAAAGCCATGTTGGAATCGCCCTGAGTCCACAACGTGGAGATTTGTGCACTATATAACTATCCATTATTATTATTATGTATTTCTGTAAATCATGAAAATCTTATTCCAGTCACAGTTAACATCAACAAAAGAGTCGGCCATTTAAGTTCCTCACTGCTGTAGGCAGCGTTTGCTGACAGCTAGAGTATGATGTATAGATACGTCTTGGACTTTGACAAAAGTGTGTGACAAAGTTCCGTGATTCATAAAAAGAGTTCACATTTTCCGAACCAGTAATCAGGGGTTTTTAAATGATGTAATTAGTATCTCTGTAGAATTTTATTTTATTGAGAAATGATTCAAATGAAGAATTACAAATCCTGAACAAATTTTAAATCACAAAACTGCCAAAACAAGTCCGTATTTTGCGTCCTAATGAAATTGTTACCTATTTGATTCAAAGGGTTGAAATTCAATAGAAAGTATATACATTTACATCATTGTGTTCAGAATATCATAACCTGTCTTATTGAAAAATGTAGACATTGAATATATTCTTGTAAGAAAATAATGGCAAATTTGCGAAAATATGGGCATATGGAAACATCAATCGATTACTTTTTGTAAAATCCGTGAAAAAACCCAGAGAATTTCATTTACACTTTCGTGTGTTCAACAATAGTGCCATATTGGACATTTTTTTCAAGTAACCCCATGGAAAACTTCCCGCTATTTCTTACATATGAGAATTATTCCGAATACCTCGCCGCTACCGGTATCTATTTTAGAAATGGTCGTCGATCTAACCATAGAATGTTCAAAGTTGTCAAAATTAAACAAATTGACACTTTAAAGATGCATCCATTGTGTTTCATAAAATTTGATTTTGCTTTAATACGTTCTAACACACCATATGTGCTGTTTACAATACAAACACATTCACTAAGCTTGCATATTCACCCCCAATCGCGAAATTTATCATAATTACTAGTTTCCAATTAAAATCGAGTAACATCATTATGCATGTGCAGAAACCGAAAGTGCATGTCCTATTTACACGCACAGTAGTTATATGACCTATTAAACATTATCAACCCAAATGTTTTATTTTATCTGGTTTAAATAAGATTCCAAAATTACGTTTGACTCATTGGCGCGCGCCACACGCGGTGCATTGTCCGGTTATCGATCAGAAATCGACACTTTTACCTTCATATCGTCAATATACTAAGTCGAGTATCATCAAAATGGTAGTTTATGGTAATAGTTGGTACTTCTCGATAAAGTAAGACCATTTATAATGTTTGGCATATTTGACCCCCAACAACACAATGGATGTACCTTTAAACGATGCAGTTTTATAAACTTCGATCAAAATCAAGATTATGAGGTTGTAATAATTATTTCAGCAGTTTGTAGAGTCAATGTTCTTGACCCGAGTAATTTGCATAAGTCAACCCTGCCAAAATGTGTCCACTGTTTTTACGATTAAAATCACTTTGTGTAAATTTAAATTTTGATAAAAATGTATACATTTATAAAATTTAAAAAATGTCATATCCTACCATTATGATGAACTTGTATCATGTTTAAGTTCACTTTCGAAGTATGAAATGTGTTTGACATGACATGGGCAGACTTTCCCATCTGCGATTTTACAAGTTGAATTGCAGCCAAGAAACATAGCAGTCACCCCACCTCATTAAACGTAAATTATACATTAACAAATCTCGTCTTTATGACATAAGTGTATGAATACAATTGCCAAATGATTAATGTTTAATATTTTAAAGTTTTCAGTAAGAATTTTATAGAAATTATACCCGTTTTCAAACGAAATCATAGATAGACATGTCAGTTCGAATTCAATGCAAAATGATGCCACTGTGTCGTCTCGGCTACGTCACACACACTTTTGGTCTGATATATATTAGATTAGTGCACATGTTATAACATTCATGATATTAACAAGAATGAAAAACAAACACATTTCAAAGAATTCCAAAATTAAGTAGTGTTTGAATCGGCGAGTTTACAGTGTAGTGACAAACGAAACATGTTGATCACATGATCAATTTTGTACAGTCGAGCTCATCACGTGACATTGTTGACAATACTTTGTATTTTTCAACAGTGTAAGACCATATTTACATAATGTCCAACAGATAATTACAAAATTGTGTTCTAACTAAGGTTTTAAACGGAGTATTTACAAAGTGATTTTGTTTATTATTATTTTTTTATTTCAAGATATCGATGAATGTAAGACGAAAATATATAGAAATATATAAAAACTGTACTGCCATATGCTTATATTTGCAACACAGAAAAGTGAATAGATATATTTTGAGTAAATTTAATTACGATTGATGCATTATTTTACAAATATTTCACACAAAAGTAAAGGCATGTTTCATTGTTATAGATATCATAACGTCGAAATTTTATAAATACAACTGCGATCGTTTATGACAGGCTCTTGTTTTCTGAAAGAAAAACACATCTCATATTCCATTGTATCTGTAAAAAAAGAAAAATATTACATCAATTACTTATTTATTATGACAATAATAATTTAGTAAAACATGTTACTCAGGAAAATATCTGAATTTCAAAACAGCTTTGTTAATTAGTAAGGAGAGAGAAACTATAAATGAAGGGTACTCATGTGACGTAAGTGTTAAAAGTTTACAAACCTGAAAATAATCCAGCATGCTAACGGTTAATACATACTTTCGGTACATCCTCATAAGAAATCAAGATGTTATCTATTCTAGATACTTTAGAGGATTTCAATAATTTTAAATGACAAAGGGATATATGTAAGTCAAACATAGGAATGTATCAAGATTGTCTAATGGTATATTTCCAAGAATCAGGTATTGTAGTAAAACATGTAAATAATTTAAAGTACCTTAAGTTGCTCTCAATTCAGGAGGAAAGGAGCTGAAGCTTTCATTGTTACAGACGTCCTTAACTGTTTTTATCCCTTTACTTGCCCAGTTTTTAAAGCAATGTAGTATGTGGACGTTACTCAGGGTACAAATATGATCATTTCATTAAGTTCTGGGCCCATATTTTCGAAGCTGTCTTAGTGCACAGATAGTCGTAAGTCAATGTTAACGTATGGCACTTACGACTATTTCAGCGCTAAGATAGCTTCGAAAATATGGGTCCTGGTCCACATGTCATAATCTTTTCTGAAATATACGAATTACTGTATTTGTCAATCATTATTTCATATACCTTACCATTGCGATCGGCTTGTATCAATTCCTAATTTCTAGAAACGAACTGTATCAATGAATTGTAATGATAGAATTTTAAACATAAAAGAGTGCTATGAGAGCACAAGAACCCCCGGGGTTTGTCCTTTCGTTGCACAAACTATTCTGCAAATTAGCATTTTAAATTTAAGGGTAATTTACCAAATATTAATACATTAGATCTTATTTAGATAGCTGATAAGATATCTGGTAGGCGTTTCTTTTGGCCGACATTGTATGCTTACTACATGTACATCTAGGTGAAGGTCACAAGTTCAAAGGTTATAACCTCAGTATCTGACATTGGAAACATAACATTTCAAAATGCTGACGAAATAAAAGTTATGATGAAGGTGAACTTTCCAAAAAGTGTCCCTCATCAAGGTTAAAAGTGAAAAAATATGTAATGATTATTGCAATGGTCACTAACAAAGGAAGCATACAAATAAAAGACAAAGTATCAAAGCCAAGCTTAGTTAAACCAACAATCTGAAATGAGAAAGCCGACTGCTCAAAGTCAAGGGCCGTAACTGTGAAAATATTAATTCTATTGGATGAAAAAGCACATGCGTATTACCGATGTATTTTAAAAGATTGATAAAAAAACCGTGGGAGGAGTTGATTTCAGAACCCAGGTACCGTTTTATGAACGAATGGGTTACAACACTGCAGCATTACAAGAATGTTTTCTTTTCGGGTAATCATTAAATGTCATGAATCGGCTCTTGCCTAGTACACTTGACATGTGAAGTTTCTTTGCATATGAGAAACTTTTCATACAATATTGCGTTCCATTGTTTGAACAGAACAGTCCTCCAGTAACGCATTAAACTTTACAACTGCTGTTAAAATTGTGAATTTATAATGCTTTGTTTAATATCTTTGGTTCAATTTGCACTTGCTGAAATTGATAATGTGAATGTTAATGACACATGTTTTAGTCTAAGGCTTATATAAATGTAAACATTTAATGTTAGAGACAAGGCATATATTTTCTATCCTTCTGGGTTTTCATATCAATCGATCTAAGAAACGTGAATAATATGTTCTGGCTCATGTTAAGGAGAGATGGGCCGATGAAATCAATATTTTAGAATTCGTTTATTTTTTCAAAATAGCAAGTTTAGTATGTCTTTTATCCAAAAATGTAAGAACATTTGGGGGTCACCAAAGTACGTCATTTTTACTGATTTGGTGTATTTAAATTAAGCGATCGCTTTCAACGAATAAACTCCTAATCCTTTCAGATACATTTTAATCACATACAGGGATGTATAGCAAGTCTATATTTTGACAATTAATGACGTTGGAAAGAGAGACAAAATAAAATTTAAGCAATTTTTAATTAAAAACGGCATTTTTGTCATTGTGTTTCGCATGTTCAACAAGATTTTTCACTACAACACATATTTTCGATATAGCTAAAACTTTAATAATATGTGCACAGTTAATTGAAAAAACGAATTCAGAAATAATAATAGGGGGTCACCGAACGTTTTTTATCACTGTAACGTCTTTTGTAAAACTACCTACAAAAACGTAAAAAAACCAGGCCTCACGGCAGTTTTGATTATTTCAAGTGTAACTTTGACGGCCTACCCTGTAATCATTATTTAACACATTATCAATTTAAGAGTGTACGGTGAAAGAATCACTATCAGTCGGTTATACCAGGTTATTTAAATTCGTCACTAACTTGAGATACGTATTTAATTCGAATAAATTTAATTCGGTAAATTTAAGCGTTTCCCTATAGTGTGCAGATAAGCCTATGCCAAAAACAACGTAATCCATATATGTTGAGACCTATTCACAATAATAAATTGTTGTCGAAAAATGTTACCGTAACCGAGTTCGATTTTTGGGTCCCATCTCTCCTTAACTGATAACATATGTAGGGCAGGAAAAGTATAAATTCCCGTGACGTCATGCTCTCGTAAACATTTGGTATGAGAGCTTTTATTGCCTTTTGTGTAGATTTATGATGCGCCTTATCTTCGTTTATCAACCTACCAACCATATATTGTGATACTTGAAACTACCTTTCTAAACCGTATCACCCGGTACGAGGGACTCTCCAGGAGGGTTGGAATGAATTATAATGATTGTAAACCCTGATAAAATTGCTAAGATTACGGCTTGAAAGTAAAGATCTGAAGAAACTATTTTTAACTATTTTGAAAGATTTCTTAAATATAGCACATTGTGAAATGCAAATGTTTTGACGAAAGTGCGTCTCGAACACGCCCAGTAAAACCAGTCTTTCATAATTTAACGCCTTAGACTGCTGGGCCACGAAGGCACATGGAAGACAACAGTCAAGAAGAACCTTACATAGGAATCTTTGCCGTACTGGGATTGAGACAGTGAACAAGGATTTTACGAACGACTCTATATAGAATCCGGGGTATTCGATAACGGGATAAGAAAGCGTCTTTTATACTTAAAAACGGTTGATAATATAGATAAGCCATTCTACCTCGGATATGGTAAGGTTGTAGACCCTGATAGTCAGGAAAAACCTTCGGATGCTTCGCATCCTCGGGTTTTTCCTTCCTATCAGGGCCCACAACCTTACCATATCCTCGGTATCATGGCTTATCCTTATATTATCAACCTACCAGCCATATAACGTGATACTTGAAACGACCTTTATAAACCGTATCACCGGCCCGGTACGAGGGACTTACAACATTGGAAGTCCCTCCAGGAGGGTTTACACAGACAGTTGTGAGTGGGTTACCCGTTCCATTGCTGAATTAACTGAGATTTTGAAGGGTGAATTCCTGCCCCACGCTGAGACATGAGTGGAAAGACTTATGGTGTCACCTTGGATAAGTGACTTTATTCAACATGTCCTCTGTTCACCCAGCAGTAAGTAGGTACCTGGTGTAAGATGTGGAGGAGGTGACCTTTAAGCGCTTTACGGCAGCTCAGGTTAGACCAGGGTAATAATGTGACAAACATGCGCTTTGAATATACCTTTATGGCGTGGATACTGCGCAATATAAAATGCCACTATTATTATTATTATCCCCCGCCCAACGTAGTTGGCATGGGATATTGAAATGAGGACCGTCCGTCCGTTCGTCCGTTCGTCCGTTCGTTCGTTCGTCCGTCCATCCGTCCAGATTTCGTTTCCGGAGCACAACTCAAAAATTGTTAGACCTAGCTCAACGAAACTTGGTGTGATGAACAATCACCATGTGTAGATGTGTCTTTTTGGGTTTTCAACTTCTTCAAAATATTAATTTTTTATTTTTGACCCTTTCCATGGAAACGCAACATAGAATTTTCGTTTCCGGAGCAGAACTTGAAAACCGTGAGACGTACCTCAGTGAAACTTGGTATGAGCAACGGTCACCAAGTGGAGATGTGCCTTTTGAGGTTTTCAACTCCTTCAGATTTTGATTTTTGACCGTTTCCATGGAAACGCAACTTAGAATTTTGTTTCCGGAACAGAACTCGAAAACTATAAGACATATCTCAACGAAACTTGGTGTGTGGAACAATCTCCATGTGTAGATGTGCCTTTTGGGGTTTTCAACTTCTTCGAGTTATTATTTTTGACCGTTTCCATGGAAACGTAAGTTAGAATTTGTGTCCGGAACAAACTCGAAAACTATAAGACATATCTCAACTAAACTTGGTGTGTGGAACAATCATCATGTGTAGATGTGCCTTTTGGGGTTTTCAACTTCTTCGAGTTATTTTTTTTGACCGTTTCCATGGAAACGTAACTTAGAATTTCGTTTCCGGAACAGAACTCGAAAACTATAAGACATATCTCAACGAAACTTGATGTGTGGAACAATCATCATTTGAAGATGTGCCTTTTGGGGTTTTCAAACTTCTTCGAGTTATTTTTTTTGACCGTTTCCATGGAAACGTAAGTTAGAATTTGTGTCCGGAACAAACTCGAAAACTATAAGACATATCTCAACTAAACTTGGTGTGTGGAACAATCATCATGTGTAGATGTGCCTTTTGGGGTTTTCAACTTCTTCGAGTTATTTTTTTTGACCGTTTCCATGGAAACGTAACTTAGAATTTCGTTTCCGGAACAGAACTCGAAAACTATAAGACATAATATTATCTCAACGAAACTTGATGTGTGGAACAATCATCATTTGAAGATGTGCCTTTTGGGGTTTTCAAACTTCTTCGAGTTATTTTTTTTTACCGTTTCCATGGAAACGTAAGTTAGAATTTGTGTCCGGAACAAACTCGAAAACTATAAGACACATCTCAACGAAACTTGGTGTGTGGAACAATCATCATGTGTAGATGTGCCTTTTGGGGTTTTCAAATTCTTCACACTTTTTAATTTGTTTAATTTTTACGATTTCCATGGATACCTAACTTAATAATTCATTTCCGGAGCAGAACTTAAAAACTGCCATGGATGTATGTTTAGCTCATCTGGCCTGAAAGGCCCTTATGGGCTTATGGCATGGCAGGTTGTCCGGTTTCCGTCTGTCCATCCGTTCGTCTGTAAACTTTTCGCATTTTGTCATTCAATTCTGTAAGATACTTTGGGCTGAAGTTGAAATGTTACAATCTGCAGGAGAGTAAGATTAAATGTGAGACCAATATAGATTGCTTATAACTGGGCACTAGTTAGTTGAAAAAAGGTTCATAGTCACTGTTATTCAACAACTATTTTTCAATAAATTTTCCCAAAGGCGGGGGATATGGCCAACTCTGTCTGCTTGTTATTATTAGTGTAAACACTGTTAGAAGGAATTATAATGATTGTAAGCCCTAATTTATTTGCTAAGATGACGGTTTGAAAGTAAAGATCTGAAGAAAATAACTTAGACTAATTTTGAAAAATTTCTTAATTTTACGACAGAACATAAACAGCAAATGTTTTGCAAAAAGTGCGTCTTGAACCCGTATCCACTATCACATGTAGTAACTGAGCTAACGCCTTAGTCTACTGCGCCTACGGGGCAGACGATATTTCACGGTACAAAAACAACTCACATAGCGCAGCTGTTAACAGGCTGACATCAGCCAGGGATCCTCAATATAACGCCAGGGATCCTCAATATAACGCGATAATAAGTAAAAAGCCTGTATTACAGTTAAAACGGTTGATAACATGGATAAACCATTCTACCTCGGATATGGTAAGGTTGTATACCCTGATAGTCAGGAAAAACCCTCGGATGCTTCCTATCAGGGTTCACAACCTTACCATATCGTCGGTATCTTGGTTTCTTCTTATATTTGTATCTTGTATTTAGTAAAACATTGGAATTCGTTCATTCCTCCGAAGAAAAAACTTTCCAATCGATTACAGAAAAACTATTTATCGGATTGCAGGTGCAGTGCTGAAATACAAGCGATTTTATGAATTCATTATAATTTTTACAAAATTCTATATTTTTCGGAGATTTAATTTGTGTCCAACCGATTGCAGAAAAACTATGTATCTAATTCTATTCAAACTTTTGACAAATATTGTACGCTACCAGGAGAGTTGCACTGCTTAAATACAGCTGATGTTGTGATTTTGGGGGGGAATTTCTGTATATTGTGTACTAATGCCTTCTCACATCTCAATCATTGTCCGGCCGATTTCAAAGGGCAATACTTAGGTCTTCAGACCGTTGTGCAGTCGCCATGTCAATCTTTTCTCATAGTACTTAAATGGTCTCAAATGAGTTTTGGTTCAAAGGGTTTTTGAATTATTAGTTACTGAGAAAGAGGGATTTTGTAAAATTCAAAAGAGCGGCCAAACCACCCGACCTTCGAAGTCGCCTTTATTTACGTTTTTGTCACAATGACATTTTTTACTGTTTAAAACAGATCCAAGTTTCCAGGTGGATTTTGAAGCAATTTTCCAATGTTCAATTTGAAATACTGTACGACAAATCATACTGCGACCAAACCAAGCGACCTGTGAAGAAATCATAGTTGATTTTTTTGTCCCAATATAGTTGTCTCTCATTTAAAACAAGTTGCAAGTCTCCAGGTGCAATCGTCATGATTTATATTGTGGTCGTAAAAATATTACCTATTGTTATACTAATTTGCAAGTCTCTAGGTGTTGTTTGTATAAATAACCCCATTTCAAAATTGTATAATTTTACAGAAATTCAAAATGTCACCTAAACCACGTGATCTAAGAATTGGTCATGATTTACGTTTTTTCCGTTATCACATTTTCTTTCGTTTCAAACAAGTTGCAAGTTTTTAGTTTAATTATAAACATTTGTTCCATGTTCATAATTTAAATGTTGAAAAATATCAAGTGTTTAAAGTTTCTGCCGGCCGTAAAACATAGTTATCTTGCAGTCCTTCAACGATCCAGGTTTGTGAGTCATCTCACCTTCAAATGTTTTATTTGATTTCACTTTCAGACAACTTTGAATGCTCGTTGGATTTCCGTTTTCTGAGATGTAACATTTTGAGTGCAATACATAAGCTACATTATGTGAAATTGTCAGCTCTCTATAACATGTATCATTAGAGGGGAAGACTTTTGAAGCATTGAAAATTCACTAAAATCAAAATGGCATCTAATTCACGGGATATTATTTACTTACACATTTTACAAATTTAATTACACATAAAAAAACGATTTCCTTATAACAATTTAAATTTTACAAGGGCAATAACTCCGAAACGGGAAATGGCATCAATTTCAGCCTAGAGGTTATCATCCCTGAAAATCCATTAAAATCGTCTCAGCCATTTTTTCATTACGACTGTCATAAATATAGTCACATGCGACGATAAACGGATTCAGTGCAGAAAACATTCAATTTTTTTTATATTTGTTAAGACATGAATTAAGACATATTGCCGACATTATTGCGCATCTTTTACAAAAAGGTTTCAACTTTCAATGGCAAAATCTCATACATGTAAAGAAATTCAAAATGGCTGCTAAACCATGTGACTAACGACTTCGCCATGGCAATGTATTTTGCTTGTCTATATATTAAGAATCTTTTGAAACAAGCGAGTCTCTAGTATGTCTCTAGGATTATTTAGAGCGAAGTTTAACATGTCAAAATCAGATAATTTTAAGGAAAATCAGAATGGCAGCTAAACCATGAGAGCTACAATTGGTAATTTTCCCCATGTTAAAGTTTTTCTTTATAATGACCAGAAATGCCTGTACGCGAGCGCTTTTATTATTGATTCAGTAAGACGATAGCCCTGTCTTACTCTCCTGAAAAAATCGTTCAATTCAATGGGAAGGTTTTTGAATTATAGCCCCTGAAAGTTCGCAGTTTTCAAATTTTGCCTGACTTTGAAAGGTCACTGTATCAGGAGTTCACTAAAAAAAAGAACAAAGACCTTGTTATTCCCCAATGCTTCAGCTATATGTAAATAAAGTTTTAGCAAAAATCTTCGGAGTGTTGTTTCCGCAAAGGTACATGGGGTCCGAAAATTTGAAAAAGTTACAAAATCTAAGATGGTGGCTAAACCACGTGACTGACAACTTCGCTGTAATTAACTTTATTGCTTGCAAAATCATTGTGGATATTTTGGAAAAAAAATCAAATCTCTTGATGCATCTTGAAAAAAATTCCCATGATAAAAATAGAAATTTTGATGAGATGTTAGTTTTCAGAAATGGTGGTATCATTAAGGGAACAGAAAAATGGAAATATGGTGAAGTCGACATCTCTACTTAATACAATTATATTGGTCTGATGTTTTCATCAAGACATCGTGGAGCAAAGCTGTTGATGTACTTACATCGAAGGCACGCAATGCACTATTGAGTATCAGATCACTCCAGGGAAGTTGAAGAATTATCTTATTTAATAATTTCGACACTCAGATCAAACTTATTATTCTGTATGGATCTAAAATCTGGGGTTACGAACCAAGATACATTGTTGAAAAATCCCATTCCAGCTTTTGCAAATTCATCTTTCGTCTGGGAATCATGTCTCGAACGCTGGGGCTCTATGCGATTGTGGACACTATAGATTACACGTCGACTACCACGTTCGATGTAAACTATTGCAGCTATCCTCAAGCAGATACCCTAAACAATTTGAGTTCATCCGTTTTTCACAATTTTTAATGTCATCTTTAAGAACTTTAAATTTCATTTTGATTCGTATAGCTTCTTGTCAAATGAGTTGACATTTTCAGTTTTAAACCATCCTACAAATCTCATGAATCTGGGTTAGAATAAGTTCATTATAATTTCATTTTACTTCTTCGGACTATGTAATTAAGCGATAAATAATTGTTGTTGTCCTTCTATATAAAAAAAGAAAAGAATTGAATGTGATATTAGTGTGTGTTAATTTGCCTTTTAACATTAATATAAGAAAAAGTAGTCAATATTTTACATGATTGTTTTTGACAGCTAAGATAAATCCTTCGGGAAAAGGAATTGTTAGTGTTTTCATCTGCCCTTAAATTATCCATGACCTCTGCATATGTTGATGCTGGTTCGACATATTCTGGTTATGACATGTCAAAAGATATATCGGTAATACAGACTGAATTTCGTCAATGAGTAAATGTTAGTAAAACTTTTGAAGGTTCACATTGGTAGTGACTTTTTGTAAAACGTCAGTTACCAAAGGTTCATCAATTCAATCAGGACCATATAAACAAACTTGAGTCACCATGTAATTAAACAGTTAATCTGCAGTACTAATACCCTTCACCATTCATGTGTAACCTCTGCCTAGAAAAAAATCCTGTGAATCATTTCAAAATTTGAAATGGTTTCATCAGATTGACACATTTGTATAATGTATTATGTAATTATAAGTATCTTATTTAAAACAGAGTTGCATTTCGGCCATATTGAAGAAGGTAAGAGTATGAAATTTCATTTCTTTTGAAATATCATCTAATTCTGCTTTGAACCTCTGCTCATATGCAAAATCATAGTAGTAGATTTGGGGCGCAAATTTTGAAATATGAGCATATGCAGAGAACAAACATTCGTACTCAAAACAATTCGTAAAATTAGATATTACAACTTCGCCGTTTGAAAATAATTCGAAAAAATAGTTTTTCTGCAATCGGTTGGACTAAGACAATTAATAAAAAAAAATAAGGTAGAGAAATTGACCTCGTCGCATCTCTTTCCTTTTTTTATGATATTTGGGACTTTCTATTATTTTCTTCTAATCTCTAAATTTCAAATTTTGTGTCAGAGCTAATAACTCAATATTAATTAAATTCAAACTTCAAACATCATATTTTGATGTCAGATAGTATTTTTGTTAACACAATTTCTTCAGACATGTCTGAACCCTTACACTGTTTACGTTTTACATATACTAAATATTACAGTCAGCCAAAGTATTGCAATCCCCTTTCATTTATGGGGCCGACACCTCTCCTTTAAATTGCCATATTTTGGGTGTTAAAAAATGCAGGGCGTGTTGTCAAAGATTCCGTATCATAAAAGTATAAATCCTGACGACAACATGCTTGATAATGATTTTTTCAAGTAGCCATAAGCAATATAATTTATTGAAACGGGAGTCAAATGCTCTTTGGTATTGTTATGATATACCACACTTCCAATTGGATTGGTAATATTTCACGAGTTACTAGTCCTTGAAGGAAAGTGTAGACTTCACCCTATCACGACAAGAGAAGTACGTGTATTAAATTTACAATGCAAAGTGTACTACTGTGTATAACGACTGTGTATCTGTTGTGGAAAATCTTTTTTGAGTTCTTAATCCGGGTTTCAATAGCAACGAAAGTCAGTGGAAGACAGTTGTTTACTCTCAGCGCTGTTCAATAATTCTGCAGAATATAAAGTATCCGTTTCAGTTTAGAATCACATCATTGTTCGCCCGTAATGTTTTTTATTTTTAAGATGAATTACGTCTGGTGGTTGTATTTCTAAATTGGTACAACCTTACTAACTTGAGTTGCTCTTAAATGTACAAGTTAATTTGAAAAATAACCACTAGTGATTGCGGATATAAAGAAGAGTTTGTTGATAAACAAACAACCGAAATTGACCAAAATATTTCTCATTGAACTATATATACACTTACATTTTCAGGTTTGGTCCAAATAACAGGAGAGGTCGCACTTTCTTGTAAAGATGGTTTTCAGTCTAAATATAGACATTTACAAGGGCAAAGTATTGTGTTCAACTCGCTAACAGTAAACAAACAAACAAACAAACAAACAAAAGAGAAACAAAGTTTTATGAGTACTCACGGAATAAATCAGGAAATAAATCATGATGATTTTTTATGTTCACCTATATATCATTTGATTCATTATATTCTACATATAATAACATTTTATTTTTTCCCATCTAGGTTCTTTTACTCAAATCGTATAAACAGGATATATATGACCTTACGTTAAGAGACCAATACACTGGTCGAAATGAGCTCATCGTATTAAAGAAGATTGATACAGTCAAAAGCATCCCATGTTTTATTTTATTTTCTATATATAAACTTCATGTGAAAAGTTACTCGTCTTAGTTATATATATCTTCATATGTCATCATGGTGTTTTGACTGGATCAATCTTCTTGAATACGATTGGCTCATTTCAATCAGTGTACCGGTCCTTTCAAGTATGTTTTGTAGTTGTACATGAACAAGAACAATAAATCGTTATATTATCAACATATTTACGTGACAGTAATATAAGGTCACTGTCCGCCAATCACGCACATCAAAATTACCTAGAGAACTCAAGAACAATTCAGCCTTGTGAGGATTAATGGCCTGACAGTAAAGGAAGGGTTAGAATGACGAGGGTTCCATAATAAATGTTAAATGCAACTGACGTTAGGGATCATTCAAAGTGATCAAATAGCCGATATGATTTTCTATAATTTGACATATCATATACGACATCTAAACATTCGGTTGCAGGATATAAATGTACCTGAAACCTCGTATTTGACGAATTTGGTTGAAGTCCCCTTTACAGCAACCATTTCTTAACAGCAATTATTCATCATTGTTCCTACCTTGAAATATGGCAATTAAGTAGTGTGTTGACAAGCGCATTGGATTAGTTTGGTTGGATGAATTTGACGAAAACATGATTAAATAAACATACTCATTTGGCAAGTTCTCGCTCACTAAGTGTGTGACGTAATGAATCCGGTGTATGTAACACATCCTTCCATTGTCTCATTCTGTATCAACCATTTATAACAAAAATAAATAATTATTTTTTACTAATTATGGTTACTTTAAACTGTTTCACTGTAGAAACTTATCAGTAAATAACTTAATGTTGTTTATTTTCTTTCAAAATAATTTTGCAATCAAAGATATCTATGACAGCCAATGAGAATTGTGATGAGATTTGACAACAATTACATCTAGAATTCATCTCGGGGAAAACAAAATGGATAATAAGGCAGAGATTTCGACGAAATGTGTCAAAAGTACCTGTCATGATATGCCTCATGTTAGAAGATATTAAAGTAAACAAGGTTAGTGAGTAGTTTCTACCTATAGCATTAGAAATGTTAGCAACATGACATTGAGGAACATTGTAAATAAGACCAATTCAAGTTGTTTTTCAAGTAGGTTGTATAGATACCGTTGCAACTTATACGTAAGTAACATTATAAATTATGCTGTAAAATGTCTATAAAGTGAAGTGAGTCACTGTAAAACACTTATCGACAAGACACATACGCACGAAGTTACCATTACGTTTTACATTAAAAGTTTCTCTGACAAGAAACTCTTTTAAGAAATGTATATCTGATTTGGCTCTCTTGTATTTCAAATAGTTTAGTGACTTATTTAGTTTTGAAAAGTAGGAATACACTATTCATGCATAAAGACAGAAACTGTGAAACAGTATGGATGTGACTAAATGGATACTAGAGAACATTATGTGTGTTAGGGACTACGTACGATGCATTAAAATATCTTAGGTTGAAATTTAACGATAATGTTTCAAATGCAGTTTGATGTTTACTAAATTAAGAAATGTCAGTCTAAAAATTATTTTACCACTATGTATAGAAGTGTACCAACTTTTGTTATCATGTCAAAATCCAAATCTCTTAAGTATAAAATTGTGTGTTGAAATAAAAAAAAAAATGAATCTGAATTCCCAAATAGAGAGCCGTGTCAAGTTTCGTGTTGACACAAACATTAACAAATGGTCTCATTCCATTCCTTTCAAGTCCTCACTTCCATTCGTTTTAACGGTTTGCCAATGCTTACTTATCATCATTGGCTTTAACTTTAATTACGATTTCAAAAGAATATATAGTGCACGTGCGGCCCCTAGGAATAAAAAAATAAGTAGGATCTGAAGCATAGAGTGTTATGTCTTTCGAAACACATAAAGAGTCAATGTTTACAAAAAATAGCACTTTGTAAATGTTTATGTGTTAGTGTTCCTTCTCCTAAGACATCAATGTCAGAGCCTTTTCTGTGTAGGTGGACTTGATTCTCTGCATGTTGCAAGTGTTTCAACTGTGTATTCAGCATTTGCAAAGTCGCAGCCAAGTTTCATTCGATTATTTGAAGTCACACTCCTTTGAATGTTTGACCGTGATTGTATATCTTATTATATTAGTATATTAATGTGTATAAGGCGACCCCCTTTCTCAGACCCCTAAAATCCGGTAAAAAACATGTATCTCATATATAAGGGGGTCCCCTTCTAGTAATCGTAGAATCAGGTCGACATGCCATGAAGGAAAACACGTTGGTAGGTTTGGTACAGGAAGTTGATTCCGGTAATTTTTGTAAGGGACATGACAATTTTTTTTCTTATGAACGTTTATTTTTAAAAGACATTGTTTAAAATGTACCATGATAAAGAAACACATACGTTTACTTACGGTGTTTGTTCTTTTTTAAAAATAAACATGTCATTTTCTTGTCATTTCAAGCTAGATATTAGTCACACTACAGTCAACAAACTGCAATTTTACTGCGAGGTGCAGTGTGATCGGTGAATACTTAAATTGGTGCCTGGTAAAGTAAGACAAACGAAGACACTGGTTTCATTTCATTCCTCATTCTATGGTATGGTCCACTATAGAGTATGATTTTGCAGTATGGGGTACTTATGATTTTTCATGAATAAATGCTGTTCATACTAGGGCAATGCGTTTTTTCCTTGATTTGCGTAAGTTTGCCCCCAATAATGCAGTTATCGGAGACATGGGATGGTCCCCTACAGCTGTTAATCAGTGGAGGAGTGTGACGAGGTTTTTCAGACGTCTTTGTCATTTAGATTTGGATAGAGTAACCAGTAAAGTTTTTAGGTGGAGTCATGTCTTAGCAACACGGTATAAACGAAATTGGAATTTTAGAGTTTGTAAGAAGTTTTCAGATCTTAACCTCAATCATTTTACGGATGTTAACGTAGTTTATCATATTCCTTTTGGTGTGTCAAAAGTTACAGAAGGTGTTTTAATGAGTTTGTCGGTAGATGGAAATGCGAGTTATCGCGAGTTGAAAGTATAAATGGCCAGGGTGGTAATAAGCTGCGTACGTTTTGCACTTTTAAATTTGAGTTTGGCTGTGAATTTATGTTACTTGTAATATGTCCCGTGCAATGAGAAAAGCACTAGCTCTTTTTAGATGTGGAGTAGCACCGCTAAAAGTTGAAACTGGTCGGTACAATGGTTGTCCTTTAATAGAAAGAACCTGTTTTTACTGTAAAGATTTTATTGAAAATGAATGTCATGTTTTATTACACTGTCCTTTATATGCCAATGAGCGAGCTCAACTTTTATTAAAATGTACAAGTATTTTAGATATATTTTTATAGTTTAGATGATGGTGCAAAACTTAGTTATATACTCGGCTGTCCAGATGTGATTTTTTTATATGCCAAAACCTGTCTTAATATCCCTAAAAAGCGTACTGAAAATGAGTATATATCGTCTTAATTTATATTTCCCCTTTTATTTGAATTTGTAATATTTAGGTTTTTTATATTTTTTACTTTGTTTGTTCAAATGACATAATTGTCTCTCATAATTCCGAAGGGAATGGCTCAACGTTTTACTATGTAATTTTATTTTTTATGTATTATATCTATGTATCATGTTGAGGCGAGACTTGAATAAAAAAAATTGTCTGTCTGTCTTCAATGCATTCATTTCAGCAAACTTACCAAGCTAAAGACGTGTTTATTTAACGTTGACCATGTAAGCTATTTCCGTTAATCCAGAGAAGGATATACAGACCAATTACTGAGCTAAGATATATACCGGATACGTTAGTGAATCACTGCCCTGATTGGAAATTAACATTACGTCAATGACACGAGTTTATGGAGATAAGCTTGTCAATTTGTTTAACAATACAAAAAGAAATGTGAATTTCTCTGAAACTCACGTTTTATATTAATGTTCAAAAGCATAATATAATTATATTTCATTAACACTTGTTTTTTTCTATTACTTCTTAATTTATTATATCATGAAGCTGTATTTCGTTTAACATCGGTTCCTTTGCATTATTAAAAAGTAGTTTATGTCTGTGTCCTAAGTACAAACTGCGGGCCTGTTCATGCCTAAAAGACACCAACATAAAATACAATGATCAAATAAAAATATAATATAATATAATAAAATATAAAATAATGACAATACACAACACACAAGACAACCTCACACTTACATTATTTGGTTATGCATCCATTCATATAGTATACTAATTAATAAAATCACATCACACACAAAAGACAGTGACTCCATATCTGTTCACACATAACCATCCATACACTCATTTCAAACACACACAACACATGTGACGCTCTGTGTGCAAAGTACACACATCACTCCATACCTAACTCTCCATATTCATAGCGCATATGACGCTTCATACTTAGAGCACATTAGCCAATCCATGAAAACAACTCATACATACATCCCTTCATGACAATCTGTATACACACCACTCCACACAAAACATTTGACCCCCTAAACACACATCACTCAATACATAGTACACACTAGCCTATCCATACACAACACTCTCTCCACTTATGACCCTCTAAACACAACACACACAACGCTCAATACACAGAACACATTAGCCACTCTATACGCACAGAATGCGTAATGAATGAATGGGTTAGTTGTTAGATTTAATAGATCCACTTCATTGAATTTATCGATCGATTGCTTGCCTGCTTGTATCACTTTCGGTATGTCAAACTATTAAGTTAAATGAATTATCAAATATGTTTTATGTATTTAACTAACTATATATAGAAATTAAAAACACAACACTACATGATAATTATAATAAATAAAAAACAATAACCATTAACCAACTCGAAAAAGGGGAATGATATAATCTTTTACTTTGTGACCTTGATGTAGGTTGAATTTTGAGAGAAAAACAATAACCATGGCCCTAGCTATTGATTGTTGATAGGCCTCTGATACATGCTTAATATTTTGTTTCATTAGGTCATTCAGATACATGTCATATTTTTCAAGCTGATCAAAGACTGTCTCAGTTAAATGCAGATCTAGATGATAAAATCTAACCTTTGGAAAATTACCCTTATGTTTAAACTGCTTATATTTTTTGGGCAACAATGGAAACAAACTGGGTTTTTGTGCTCTCTGAACACTCTTGTTAATACTTTGTCTGATTCTCTCAGCCTTAAGTCTAGAATATTGTAGAGAATTGTTGGGGTTTTATCACTATATTTTATCAATGTACGTCAACCTTATTTCTTGTGAAAACTCACCCTCTCAAAGCTATCAATTGTTTAACCATCATGTACATCAATCAAATCGCATGTAAAACAAATATAGTTACCAAAAGTGTATATATTCTCCTGGTTGATAATGTATCACTTTCTTTTTAACGGTCGTACATACAGCAATAAAGAAGTTGACTAGCCATAGAACTTCACCATACCAGCTTCTAAATTGCCTCTCAAAGAAATCTATAATACGTTAATATAGAATAAACTTTAAAGCTGAAACGTAATACTTTATCAAGCGCATTTCATAATATCAACAATATTTATAGTAACACTTAGTGTTGAACGTATGGTGTGATGTATGACTAAAACGTACCACCAAATAAGGACAACTATAATTCATTTGCAAGGAGGAGCTACAGAATCACGTGAGGTTCATTTGTGACGTCAATATACCATATATAAATGTGTAAACAGTCGGGACGGCTTCACCCTTCTTACTAACTTTAGTCATCAAATGATTAACAATTTTAGCTAGGAAAAAACATGTGTTACATAAGAACAAACGACAGCGCCTGTTCGTGTGATTGCATGGAAAGGATCTGGTGTATATTCTGTGTATTCAATAACTGATAAAGGTGTAAGTACTTTTACTGTATCTTTTTGTCAACTGTTCTAAAAACGCAAATGTTATTTTGTCGTGTAGCTTTGTTATTTAGTTGGGACCACATTATCTGAAATAGTAGAAATTTCTGTTGGCGGTTGATGCCCGGCTCTTGTTGGTTCGAATCCCATGAGATATGCGTAACAGAGAAAATATCAAAATGTGTACTATGTCAGATAGCGTGATCCCACATGTAGCTGTAATGTAAATTTTAATGTTGTTCACTGTCTAAACGGCATGTATTTCTAATTCCCAATCTCTGTCTCAAATATTAAGAGACTAAAGCCCTAAGTACAAAACATACAAACACACGTGATGTTTAACCAAATGTCATATTTGTTAGCATGCAATAGCATACATTTCTTATTTTCAATTGTTGAATGTCGATGTATATAGGTTGTGGTAATTGTGGTAATAAGTTTTCGGTGTATGAAATTATTTCTTGTAGTAATGTACGTTTCATGTTATAATGTATACATCATGTCAACGTCACGGGGAGAGATATTTATAGAGGGGTAACCCTATTTATCAATCCCCCTTTCCATGTACCAACTGGAAATTAAATACCGTTTAAATCACAAAACAAACAAAAAGATTCACATGAAAACACAGTAACATTACACTTCTTATTACATAATATATTATATGATATAGACATATGTTACATACCATCATACATATGAGTTTATAATATTCCCTGCTAGATGAAAGGTTAGAAGTTTCGAATAAAAAAGTGATTATTTAACAGCAGCGAGAATTTCAGCCTATTTGGAATGTACAGTATAATATTTAGGAATGTTATTTGTTCTTAGGTTAGGATACAACCAACTAATTCAATGAGAATGATATTCGTCTTCCAACCATGGCCAAGCATTTGTTTGAAAGCGACAGCGATGCAGCCATTTCTTGTGTAAATATATCGTCCAGTCTTTGTGTATCATTGTTTACAAAATTTGAATTGAAATCAACTGACTGTGCCATTTCGACTCGGCCATACATATGTATATCCCCAAACCAATATACTTAAATAGTTCAACAATAACCCAACTTGACTTACCTTTCTTATCATAAAAAACATCATGTCATAACATTACCTACGTTATATATTAGAAAGGATATTTAAGAGACGTGTCGTAACTTATATCATTCTATCCTTGACATTTATGAACTAAAACATTCTCCATACAGGATATATCTCCGTGTGTTTGCCTTCACTTCAAGAAAATTTGTATGCGTTTCTTTTCAATAATGTCATAATGTCTGAAACTCATACCTTTGCTCCATACAATAAAGTAGCAAGAATTGTTGAGTCGAACATTTTGAAAAATGATTTGCAATCAGTCAACACACGTTTGTAAATACCTTTGAGAAAACCAATTACCTAAATATTGTTGATCAATTTTCCTTACATCTTATATTGCATGTAATTTTTTTATTGTCAATTCATGTGTTTGTTGAATTAGAATACTGTTTAAATCACATCGATAAAATATTGAATATGTATCATTCCCATTTTCAAATGAAAGAATTGGAACTATAGAACGTGACACGATTGATGTTGTTTTAACGAAATAAAACTAAAATGGTGCTGTATTCCATTATCGACAGTCAGTCGACATTACCGGAGATTAAACAATCTTAACACGTGTATAATTACAAAATGATTTTGTTACACTAATTTCCGCGATTCTGATTGGACGAGAGCAAAAACCTGCTGTCATTTCTCGATGAATGCAGATAAAATGTGCAACCATACCGCGTGCATTCGTACATACCTTGTGATGTCACAATCCATTCTAACAAACGGTCGGCTCTGCCTGTTCTTACAACTGATCGAAACATGTTTATCGAAAAGAAGAAAAAAATATGTCATATCGTCTTCACATCTGCGTCGATAATTGAAATATATACATTTCTTTTCCAAATGAGACAAATAACTTCACCGGGAACACTTCATTTTAATAGATACAAGCTTGTTTGCCCACGGCGCTTCCTAACAGTAGCCATGTTTGAACGTCGCGTGATATGCTTATGAGGGTTAATCTAAAAATGCGGAACTCGGAATAAATGAACTCTGATTGTATGAATGCGAATGCCGGGGGAAACGAAATTAAATCTTCTAAGTTTTAGATTAATGATTCTTCAAATTTGATTCAGTCATGTATTGTTGCGTGTAACAAGCTGCTGCCTCCCGTGATAAGTGACAAATATATTAGATTTGAGTAACTATTTAAAGAATAAAACGCGATGTTATCCAATATCTGTTGCTGTTATGCTTCGGTAGAGGCACAAAACATTTAAAACAATATTTAAACAACAATCAAAGATAATTAACGCTGGAACAGAATATGTCGACGTTGTTTTAAAAGGCTTTGATCACTTTGAGGCTTTTTCGACAGTACAATCAGTGAAAAATACGTAAGACTTGAGACTACAATGTAAACAATGACATAAGCCAGATACTCGTTTGGGCATTGGCTGAGTAACACGTCACACCTATAGCTACCATTAATTGCCTAATGAAACGGTTGGCGGCTGTGCTAATGAAGTACTTTTTAAACGTTTTTTTCTACTATTTTGAGGTGGATTTGAAACGAATCATTTTACGTGTTTATTCTTTACTGTTGTTAGAATCATTTCCGCGAAACAGGGTGGTTATGTGAGCTATAAAGGTGCATCCATTGTGTTTCATACACTTTTATTTGCCTTCGATACATGCCAACATGTACAATATGTGCTGATATAATTTCAAATAATTTCACTCAACTTGCATATTCATTCCCAATCGCCAAATATATCATTACTAATTTCCAATTAAAATCTAGCAACATCATTATACTTGTACTTGTGCAGAAACATAAACTTCACGTTCCATTCAATGAACAGTAGTTATAAGACCTATTAAACATGATCAACTTAAAGTTTTCTTTTGTCAGTTGTATATAGGTTTCCAAAATTACGTTCGACTAATTGACGTTCGCCACACGCAGTGTATTGTCCGGTTTTCAATCAGAAATCGATACTTTTTACTCTTTATATCGTCGATGTACTGAGTCGACTAAGATCAAAATGGCAATTTTCGGCAACAGTCAGTACTTCTCCATAATACAGTTTATAACGTTTAGCATATGTGACCCCAAACAACACAATGGATGTACCTTTAAAAACTAACAAAAGTTCAGTTTATCATTTTTTCAAGGATGTATATATATATATATATATATATATATATATATATATATATATATATATATATATATATATATATATATATATATATATATATATCCTTGAAAAAATGACAAACTGAAGATGGGTCTTCATATAAGTTCATTACCAACCGGTTTCACAACATAGTGATCATCAGGGTAGCTTATACATTGTGTTGCTAATGATGTAGCGTCATCAATGGCAATGGACGTAATTCATGACGTCATATGCATACCACTAAAAAATTATACAGTAAATGCGACGTCAACATGATTTCATATCATGTACGGTTTAATTTAGGGGCATAGCCTTCAATAAAGAATCATTCTTTTATTTTCCTCAGCTCTTCATTCTCTGTGCGCATTTTGTAAATTGGACAGCTTGTGAACTGGGGATTGTAATTCTTTGCGCATTCATCTATATGTGCGCTAAGGGGTATAATATATAAATTGGGGTTTTAATCTGTTGTTTATGTACTCGCACTCTCGCTCTTAGTACATCCCCCGTTTGACCAATATACTCTTAACCACAACCTGCGCATGTTATTACATATATTAGATTTCTAGAGGCGCAATACATATTTGCCATTATTTTGAATTTTGAATTATTCCTAAAGGTGAATGAATGTATCTCAAAATTTGTGAACATGTGCCGCAATTCGGTCTATTACATTTCGTGATATTTCCACCATTTCCGCGATGTAACCAAACTAATCTATTTAGTAGTCCTCAGTACTCAGTAGTCCGAAAATTTCACTATCCGAACGTTTTTGATGAAAAACGGAAACGTTCGGATTATCGAGGCCTGATATATATATACTCTTCACAATTCTGGATCAATTTTTCAACCCACTACAAGTTTATCATACATTGCCCATTTATTTTCAAATTCCTTAAACTTACACTTGTTCAAATATCTAACCTTTTCTATTAAATAATAATACTTTCTTCTTTTTTTTAATTCCTTCTTGAAATGTTGACCTGTTGGTGCTTTCTCCCCCAGCTTACATTTGTAAATAAAATATTTGCCTATGTATAGGTAATATCAAATCAAAAGTATCATCAGTATGAAATGTGAGTGAAAACCCGAAAAGGATCAAATCCCACTGAATAGATATAATGCCTGTGTGAACCGAGTTTAATTCCAGCCATTCTGAAAACTCCAGCCAAAAGGTCTTACTAGCTCTACAGTGCCAGAAAAGATGTGCTATTGATTCAGGTTCTGCTGCACAGAAAGTACAAACAATTTTTTCAACAAGGTGCAGTTTGCCCAAATATGTGTTTACAGGTAGAATTATGTGAAGCAGTCTGATTTGTATCAATCATAATTTGGGATCTAGTGTGGTTTGGAATGGTTTTTTAAATGTCTTAAGCCAGTTTATATTTATCAAAATGTATATGTCTAATCATTTTGTCATGTTGTCACATTAATGTAAATAATGTTAGATATTGCAAAACATAACAAAATATTAAATTTTATCAGATAACGAGCAATGAAATACTCGGAATTGTCAATATAATAAATTATCTACCAAGTTACAGTAATGATATCGAATATTTCCCACTACTTTCAACTACATAAACGAATGATAGTAACTTTGGAACATAAACGTTATTTTCTTTAAATATTATGTTAAATGTTAAAATATATATTAAATAGAATACTTAATTGATGTAGATAGGACGATGTTCCTACCCAAAGAGAAAACAGTTCTGTTTTATTTTAAAATAGTACATGTTCGACATTCATTTAATGTGTGAGCCTTGATGGTTTTTAATACGCTGGATTATGAGTGAACTTACCAAGATTCAAATTTGTTTATTCTTTAAGACCGCAAATGGTGGTTCATGATACATTTTATGTAGAGGAATTAAGATCATGTAGAGGAATTAAGAATTAAGAGCACATTAAGCTCCTTTCTTTTTTGAAATTTAAACTTGCATCGTACCAATGCACATATCAACTAATTAAGAGCCACCTTATTTTGAAAATATCATTTTATGCTGAAGAAGTTAGGATACTGGTTTATAAATGTAATAGAACAACTCAGGGTTAAATGGGCTTTCCATGTCCTAATCGTTTCCTATGTATTTAAAGACATGTTGACAAACTGTGAAGGTACCTATATTTACCACAAATAACGATACCTCTGTAAATGGCCTATTGGATATTTCAACAAATAAAGAAATTGTTAACTCGTTACTTATATCTTGACAACGAGCTGTAGAAAGGTAACATGTTATAGATTTTATTGGCCATTGAGGTTTAATAGTTGTTAAGTTGATGACCGTCGAAACTGTAATAATGGCCACAGTGGTTATACTTTAAATTCCCTTCTTTCTCAATGAAATGTTCAATTTTAGATGATAAATCATAACAAAATGAAAATACATTAATCTACAAAGAGGATCTCTCTATTATTTATCATCAACAACATTGTTGTGTTTGTTTTAACTTATCAGGCCTGAAAGGCTGGATGGGCTTATGGCATAACATTGTGCGGGCGTCTGCTGTCCGTCCAACCATGTCAGTCCATGTAAAAACGTTTTGCTTTTTCGATTTCTTCTCCAGAACCAGTGAGTTTAGAGAGCTGAAATTTGTTGTACTCCTTAAGTCGATGGGGATTCTATGTTATAGATTTGTTGGCCAAATGATTCCACATATGGGTCTCTTGGGTCATGACCTAAATCGCTATATCCCCCAACTTCTTCTCCAGTACAGAACATCCAAAAAGCTGAAATGATGTGTACAGAACCGTTGTCCAATGAGGATTCTAAATTGTAAAATTGGTGACCCTGTGACCCAGTGACCCCAAATATAAGTCACAGGGATAATGACCTAAAAATATATTTTCATCTTCTCAAGAAATTAAAGACTCAGAAAATTGAAATCTTTTCCACACACTCATTAGACAATGCCAATCTTAAATTTTACTTTTAATGAATCTGTCTCAAGTAAGGTCCTCAGAGCCAATGGTTCTAATATGTTTATGAGAATGTTATATCTGTCCATCATGTTTCCTTTCTGGATCATTACTTATTAGCCAATAATCCTACGGTGTCAAATATGTGTATAAATATGCCAAGATACCGTGAAGATACCATACAATATATTTCATGATAAGGTATTTTGGAACTATGTTAATCAACGTAAGTCTTTTGGGGCCAAACCAAACCTGTATTATAAATTTGTTTCGATTGGCTTGTAAATCCCTAAATGTACCTATGAGAAGTTTTATCATCATCAAAAAGCATTTTAATAATATATTGAATTTGGAGGCAGTAAGGATATGAATAAATGGTCGTGTCCATTTGATGATGATGGCTTGGTTGTTATCAAGTTTGAATTCAGAATGTTATGCATATGTCTCACATACAACTATGCAATGTTTTTTTCATATAAGTTTGTGTATTGATATAAAGACCTTCTTCACATTCTCTTTATGTTTCCAAATGTGACGTTTGACAAATAACTAATCAAATATCTGTTTTATAAAATGTTTAACGTATTGAACGGTAATGGATTGGATCTCACTCGAATGGGGTTACGGTTCCTGTTTAATAAATGAAATCAGTTTACTTACTTTTACACTTTTTATTATTAAAGTTTGAAGGATAACCGTAAATCACAATTGAAATCACAATTGAGATGAGGTGAGGTGAGTTGTGGTTTAACGCCGCTTCCAATAGTATTTCACTTATATCGCGGCTGCAAGTATTATTGCAGGGAGAAAGCCTGCAATGCCATGTGGCTATGCCTTGTGGTGAAACCTGCGAGCATCGGCTGGAACTAGCGAACCATGGGTGGTACTGCGTTGAAGTTCAGTGTAGCATTGCACCAAAACCTTACTGCCTTACTGTAGAACAGTTCTCTACTGCATACAAAGTTGTCGTGCCCCTGGCAGGATTCGAACTCGGGACCTCTTGATCCAAAGCCGAACGGGCTAACCACTGCGCTATCCCGCCCCCTGAAATCACAAATGAATTCCAATAAATTTCATTTTGACACCAAGACAGTCAAAGTCAAGGAATGGCAAAATCGCACGAATGGCAGCAGTTGTATCTAAATTCGTCATCCACAGATCAGCAGTTTGAATCTGATGAAGTATCAGGAGGTATTTGAGTTTGTCATATTGAGCAGCTTTATAAGTTTCAATATGAGTATATATTGGGGAAAAGTATTATACACTTGTTATTACCTTTCGAATTGTTATTGTAACCATTCTTCTATACACCATGCTCGTTAACAAGCAGAAGGACTCCGCCTCAAAGTATTACCACATTTCATTTTAAATGCATTTCCACAACAATAATACTACCAATTATTAAAGTAGCATTACACTAAAAATTACTTCATCTCACATCTAATAGATATATGAAAAATGTTGCACCACGTACACTTTTCTGGTTTCAGACACCTGTGACAGTGAGTGGAGTTCATGCAGACGTTTCTCATCAGGAATTCCTGTTAACCGTTCTGAAGGATTTATCCAGCCTTGTAACCAATCACCGACAGGTGAGAGGTAGAACATGATTGTGACCTTCACACTTCTGTTCATCACATGTGAACAGACTGAAGAGCATATAGCGTTGTGTCCCATCTGGAGTATGACACTCCAAAATAAGAATTGCATTTTTGATTTGTCAAAACATACTTTTTCAATTAAATTAATATCTTCTGAACTTTATTGACCTACCAGTTGCAGGAAATCATTTTGTCTAGTTAATTACACATTGAGTTATTGATACAATGGCTCTCACTACATGTTTCTTTTGACGAAGAGCTGTAGAAAGGTAACTTGTTATAGATTGTATTGGCCATTGAGTTGGTGACCGTCGAAACTGTAATAATGGCCACAGTGGTTATACTTAAAATTCCTTTCTTTCTCAATGAAATGTTCAATTTTAGATGATAAGTCATAACAAATTGAATAATACATTGAGCTACAAAGAGGATCTCTCTATTATTTATCCTCAACAACAGTGTTGTGTTTGTTTTAGCTTATCAAGCCGATGGGGATTCTATATTATAGATTTATTGGCCATATGATTTCACATATGGGTAAATGGGTCGTGACCTAAAATCGCTATATCACCCAACTTCTTCTCCAGTACAGAACATCTAAAAAGCTGACATATTGTGTACATAACCCTTTTCCAATGAGGATTCTAAATTGTAAATTTGGTGACAATTGACCCAGTGACCCCAAATATAAGTCAACATGATAATGACCTAAACATATATTTTCATCTTCTCAAAAAATTAAAGACTCAGAAAGTTGAAATCTTTTCTACACACTCCTTAGACAATGCCAATCTTAAATTTGACTTTAAATGAATCTGCCTCAAGTAAGGTCCTCAGAGCCAATGGTTCTAATATGTTTATGAGAATGATATATCTGTCCATCACGTCTCCTTTCTGGATCATTACTTATTAGCCAATACTCCTACTGTTGAAAATATGACATTGTGTATAAAAATGCAAAGTTACCGTGAATATACCATATATCATGATAAGGTATTTTGGAACTATGTTAATCAACGTAAGACTTTTGGGGCCAAACCAAACCTGTATCATAACTTTGTTTCGATTGGCTTGTAAATCCCTAAATGAACCCATGAGAAGTAATATCATTATCAAAAAGCATTTTTATAATATTTTGAATTTGGAGGCATTAAGGATATGAATAAATTGTCGTGTCCATTTGATGATGATTGCATGTTTATTATCAAGTTTGACTTCAGAATTGTATGCATATGTCTCACATTCAACTATGCAATGTTTTTTTATACAAGTTCATGTATTGATATAAAGACCTTCTTCACATTCTCTTTATGTTTCTAAATGTGACGCTTGACAAATAACTAATCAAATATCTGTTTTATAAAATATTTAACGTATTGTACGGTAATTGATTGGATCTCACTCAAATGGGGTTACGGTTTCTGTTTAATAAAGGAAACCAGTTTACTTACTTTACCACTTTTTTATTATTAAAGTTTGAAGGATAACCGTAAGTCACAATTGAAATCACAATTGAAATCCAATAAATTTCATTTTCAGACCAAGATAGTCAAAGTCAAGGAATGGCAAAATCGCACCAGTGGCAGCAATTATATCAAAATTCGTCATCCATTGATCAGCAGTTTGACTCTGATGAAATATCAGGAGGTATTTGGGATTGTCATATTGAGCAGCTTAATAAGTTTCAATATGAGGGTATATTGGGAAAAAATATTATACACTTGTAATTACCTTTTGAATTGTTGTTGTAACCATTCTTCTATACACCATGCTCGTTAACAAGCAGAAGGACTCCGCCACAAAGTATTACCACATTTCATTTTAATGCATTTCCACAACAATAATACTACCAATTATTTAAGTAGCATTACACTAAAAAAAAACTCATCTCACATCTAATAGATATATGAAAAATGTTGCACCACGTACACTATTCTTGTTTCAGAAATCTGTGACAGTGAGTGGAGTTCATGCAGACGTTACTCATCAGGAAGTCCTGTTCAACGTATTGAAGCATTTATCGTTCCTCGTAACCAATCACCGACAGGTGAGAGGTAGAACATGATTGTGACCTTCACACTTCTGTTCATCACATGTGAACAGACTGAAGAGCATATAGCGTGGTGTCCCATCTGGAGTATGACACTCCAAAATAAGAATTGCATTTTTGATTTGTCAAAACATACTTCTTCAATTAAATTAATATCTACTGAACTTTATTGACCTACCAGTTGCATTCAATTTTAGATAATAAGTCATAACAAATTGAACTAGGACTGCCGCGGCAGTACTTAGGTCTTCAGACTTCCGCTTTGACCTTCACGTCCATCTTTGATACTGTACTGTCAATTCTACATATGTAAGATAAATCTCTCATGCCAACGAAACTGTGAAAGTTCAAGAATTTCAATGTTAATCAAAATGGCGGTAAAACCACGGGACCTACGACTTGGTCATGATTGACTTTTTTCCTTGCATTGTTATTACGTATCTTCTAAAAAAGTTTCAAGTCTCTATGTCAATTTTGAAAATTTTCCCCATGTTAAAATTCGAAATGGTGATTTTCTGTCATTTTTAAGCCTTAATTGTGACCGGAAATGACTGTACGCGAGCGATGTTATTATCGATTCGTAAAGTCACTACATTGTTCTAGTAACCCTGAAAATTTCATGCAATTGTGAGATCGGGAAGATGGAGAAATGTCCACTTGTAGTAGGTCCCGTGTAAGAAGTCGCCCAACTTTGAAAGGTCATTGTGCAAAAAGTATTAATAGTACGCTCTTGAAAAACAACACCATGTATTCACCAATGCCTCAGCTGCATACATAAAGAAGTTTCAGCTTCGTGGTGCAAGTATCTTCAGAGGAGAAGATTGTCAAATGTACATGGGGTCGGACAATTTAAAAAAGTGACATAATAAAAAATGGCGTCTAAACCACTTGACGTACGAAATTGGCATGATTTACTTTTTTGCTCGCATTGTCCTTGCGCATCTTTTTTAAAAAAATGCATGTCTCTAAGTGCATTTAAAAAAAATTTCCCATGTTAAATTTCAAAAATTGGAATCGACCTGGACCTTTAATGAGGAAAAAAATCAAAATTCCGCCACGACAAAAGTCAAGATCTTGATGAATTCTACCATCCCTGTAACTTTCATAAAAATGGGATCAGCCGTTACTTCAGAATAAGAATCTCGACAATAACAATAGGTCTTTTAGACTAGTCGTCTGAAGACCTAATAATACATTGAGCTACAAAGAGGATCTCTCTATTATTTATCCTCAACAACAGTGTTGTGTTTGTTTTAGCTTATCAAGCCGATGGGTATTTTATATTATAGATTTGTTGGCCATATGATTCCACATATGGGTCAAATGGGTCGTGACCTAAAATCGCTACATCACCCAACTTCTTCTCCAGTACAGAACATCTAAAAAGCTGAAATATTGTGTACATAACCCTTGTCCAATGAGGATTCTTAATTGTAAAATTGGTGACAATTTGACCCAGTGACCCCAAATATAAGTCACAGGGATAATGACCTAAACATATATTTTCATCTTCTCAAGAAATTAAAGACTCAGAAAGTTGAAATTTTTTCTACACACTCCTTAGACAATGCCAATCTTAAATTTCACTTTAAATGAATCTGGCTCAAGTAAGGTCCTCAGAGCCAATGGTTCTAATATTTTTATGGGAATGATATATCTGTCCATCACGTCTCATTTCTTGATCATTACTTATTAGCCAATAATCCTACTGTGTCAAATATGTGTATAAAAATGCAAAGATACCGTGAAGATACCATATATCATGATAAGGTATTTTGGAACTATGTTAATCAACGAAGTCTTTTGGGGCAAAACCAAACCTGTATCATAAATTTGTTCGATTGGCTTGTAAATCCCTAAATGTACCTATGAGAAGTTATATCATCATCAAAAAGCATTTTAATAATATATTGAATTTGGAGGCAGTAAGGATATGAATAAATTGTCGTGTCCATTTGATGATGATGGCTTGGTTATAACCAGGTTTGAATTCAGAATTTTATGCATATGTCTCACATACAACTATGCAATGTTTTTTTTTTATATAAGTTCGTGTATTGATATAAAGACCTTCTTCACATTCTCTTTATGTTTCTAAATGTGATGTTTGACAAATAACTAATCAAATATCTGTTTTATAAAATATTTAACGTATTGTACGGTAATTGATTGGATCTCACTCAAATGGGGTTACGGTTTCTGTTTAATAAAGGAAACCAGTTAACTTACTTTACCACTTTTTTATTATTAAAGTTTGAAGGATAACCGTAGATCACAATTGAAATCACAATTGAGATGAGGTGAGGTGAGTTGTGGTTTAATGCCGCCTCCAAGAGTATTTCACTTATATCGCGGCTGCTAGTATTATTGCAGGGAGAAAGCCCGCAACGCCATGTGGCTATGCCTTGCGGTGAAACCTGCGAGCATCGGCTGGAACTAGCGAACCATGGGTGGTACTGCGCTGAAATTCAGTGTAGCATTGCACCAAAACCTTACTGCGTGTAGAACTGTTCTCTACTGCAGACAAAGTTGTCATGCCCCTGGCAGGATTCGAACTCGGGACCTCTTGATCCAAAGCCGAACGGGCTAACCACTGCGCTATCCCGCCCCCTGAAATCACAAATGAAATCCAATAAATTTCATTTTGAGACCAAGACAGTCAAAGTCAAGGAATGGCAAAATCGCACGAATGGCAGCAGTTGTATCTAAATTCGTCATCCACAGATCAGCAGTTTGAATCTGATGAAGTATCAGGAGGTATTTGAGTTTGTCATATTGAGCAGCTTAATAAGTTTCAATATGAGGGTATATTAGGGAAGAGTATTATACACTTGTTATTACCTTTCGAATTGTTGTTGTAACCATTCTTCTATACATCATGCTCGTTAACAAGCAGAAGGACTCCGTCACAAAGTATTACCACATTTCATTTTAAATGCATTTCCACAACAATAATACTACCAATTATTAAAATAGCATTACACTAAAAATTACTTCATCTCACATCTAATAGATATATGAAAAATGTTGCACCACGTACACTATTCTCGTTTCAGACACCTGTGACAGTGAGTGGCGTTCATGCAGACGTTTCTCATCAGGAATTCCTGTTAACCGTTCTGAAGCATTTCTCGTTCCTCGTAACCAATCACCGACAGGTGAGAGGTAGAACATGATTGTGACCTTCACACTTCTGTTCATCACTTGTGAACAGACTGAAGAGCATATAGCGTGGTGTCCCATCTGGAGTACGACACTCCAAAATAAGAATTGCATTTTTGAATTGTCAAAACATACTTCTTCAATTAAATTAATATCTTCTGAACTTTATTGACCTACCAGTTGCAGGAAATCATTTTGTCTAGTTAATTACACATTGAGTTATTGATACAATGGCTCTCACTACATGTTTCTCTTGACAAAGAGCTGTAGAAAGGTAACTTGTTATAGATTTTATTGGCCATTGAGGTTTAATAGTTGTTAAGTTGGTGACCGTCGAAACTGTATAATGGCCACAGTGGTTATACTTTAAATTCCCTTCTTTCTCAGTGAAATGTTCAATTTCAGATGATAAGTCATAACAAATTGAATAATACATTGAGCTACAAAGAGGATCTCTCTATTATTTATCCTCAACAACAGTGTTGTGTTTGTTTTAGCTTATGAAGCCGATGGGGATTCTATATTATAGATTTGTTGGCCATATGATTTCACATATGGGTCAAATGGGTCGTGACCTAAAATCGCTATATCACCCAACTTCTTCTCCAGTAAAGAACATCTAAAAAGCTGACATATTGTGTACATAACCCTTTTCCAATGAGGATTCTAAATTGTAAAAATGGTGACAATTTGACCCAGTGACCCCAAACATATGTAACAGGGATAATGACCTAAACATATATTTTCATCTTCTCAAGAAATTAAAGACTCAGAAAGATGAAATCTTTTCTACACACTCCTTAGACAATGCCAACCTTAAATTTCACTTTAAATGAATCTGCCTCAAGTAAGGTCCTCAGAGCCAATGGTTCTAATATTTTTTATGAGAATGATATATCTGTCCATCACGTCTCCTTTCTGGATCATTATTATTAGCCAATAATCCTACTGTGTCAAATATGTGTAGATACCATATATCATGATAAGGTATTTTGGAACTATGTTAATCAACGTAAGTCTTTTGGGGCCAATCCAAACCTCTATCATAAATTTGTTTCGATTGGCTTGTAAATCCCTAAATGTACCTATGAGAAGTTATATCATCATCAAAAAGCATTTTAATAATATATTGAATTTGGAGGCAGTAAGGATATGAATAAATTGTCGTGTCCATTTGATGATGATGGCTTGGTTATTATCAAGTTTGAATTCAGAATTTTATGCATATGTCTCACATACAACTATGGAATTTTTTTGTTTTATATAAGTTCGTGTATTGATATAAAGACCTTATTTACATTCTCTTTATGTTTCTAAATGTGATGTTTGACAAATAACTAATCAAATACCTGTGTTATAAAATATTAATCGTATTGAACGGTAATGCATTGAAATGGGGTTACGGTTCCTGTTTAATAAATGAAACCAGTTTACTTACTTTTACACTTTTTTATTATTAAAGTTTGAAGGATAACCGTAAATCACAATTGAAATCACAATTGAGATGAGGTGAGGTGAGTTGTGGTTTAACGCCGGCTCCAAGAGTATTTCACTTATATCGCGGCTGCTAGTATTATCGCAGGGAGAAAGCCCGCAAAGCCATGTGGCTATGCCTTGCGGTGAAACCTGCGAGCATCGGCTGGAACTAGCGAACCATGGGTGGTACTGCGCTGAAATTCAGTGTAGCATTGCACCAAAACCTTACTGCGTGTAGAACTGTTCTCTACTGCAGACAAAGTTGTCATGCCCCTGGCAGGATTCGAACTCGGGACCTCTTGATCCAAAGCCGAACGCGCTAACCACTGAGCTATCCCGCCCCCTGAAATCACAAATGAAATCCAATAAATTTCATTTTGAGACCAAGACAGTCAAAGTCAAGGAATGGCAAAATCGCACGAATGGCAGCAGTTGTATCTAAATTCGTCATCCACAGATTAGCAGTTTGAATCTGATGAAGTATCAGGAGGTATTTGAGTTTGTCATATTGAGCAGCTTAATAAGTTTCAATATGAGGGTATATTAGGGAAGAGTATTATACACTTGTTATTACCTTTCGAATTGTTGTTGTAACCATTCTTCTATACATCATGCTCGTTAACAAGCAGAAGGACTCCGCCACAAAGTATTACCACATTTCATTTTAAATGCATTTCAACAACAATGATACTACCAATTATTAAAGTAGCATTACACTAAAAATTACTTCATCTCACATCTAATAGATATATGAAAAATGTTGCACCACGTACACTATTCTGGTTTCAGACACCTGTGACAGTGAGTGGCGTTCATGCAGACGTTTCTCATCAGGAATTCCTGTTAACGGTTCTGAAGCATTTCTCGTTCCTCGTAACCAATCACCGACAGGTGAGAGGTAGAACATGATTGTGACCTTCAAACTTCTGTTCATCACATGTGAACAGACTGAAGAGCATATAGCGTGGTGTCCCATCTGGAGTATGACACTCCAAAATAAGAATTGCATTTTTGATTTGTCAAAACATACTTCTTCAATTAAATTAATATCTTCTGAACGTTATTCACCTACCAGTTGCAGGAAATCATTTTGTCTAGTTAATTACACATTGAGTTATTGATACAACGGCTCTCACTACATGTTTCTCTTGACAAAGAGCTGTAGAAAGGTAACTTGTTATAGATTTTATTGGCCATTGAGGTTTAATAGTTGTTAAGTTGGTGACCGTCGAAACTGTAATAATGGCCACAGTGGTTATACTTTAAATTCCCTTCTTTCTCAGTGAAATGTTCAATTTTAGATGATAAGTCATAACAAATTGAATTATACATTGAGCTACAAAGAGGATCTCTCTATTATTTATCCTCAACAACAGTGTTGTGTTTGTTTTAGCTTATGAAGCCGATGGGGATTCTATATTATAGATTTGTTGGCCATATGATTTCACATTTGGGTCAAATGGGTCGTGACCTAAACTCGCTATATCACCCAACTTCTTCTCCAGTAAAGAACATCTAAAAAGCTGACATATTGTGTACATAACCCTTTTCCAATGAGGATTCTAAATTGTAAATTTGGTGACAATTTGACCCAGTGACCCCAAATATATGTAACAGGGATAATGACCTAAACATATATTTTCATCTTCTCAAGAAATTAAAGACTCAGAAAGTTGAAATCTTTTCTACACACTCCTTAGACAATGCCAATCTTAAATTTCACTTTAAATGAATCTGCCTCAAGTAAGGTCCTCAGAGCCAATGGTTCTAATATTTTTTATGAGAATGATATATCTGTCCATCACGTCTCCTTTCTGGATCATTATTATTAGCCAATAATCCTACTGTGTCAAATATGTGTAGATACCATATATCATGATAAGGTATTTTGGAACTATGTTAATCAACGTAAGTCTTTTGGGACCAATCCAAACCTCTATCATAAATTTGTTTCGATTGGCTTGTAAATCCCTAAATGTACCTATGAGAAGTTATATCATCATCAAAAAGCATTTTAATAATATATTGAATTTGGAGGCAGTAAGGATATGAATAAATTGTCGTGTCCATTTGATGATGATGGCATGTTTATTATCAAGTTTGAAGTCAGAATTTTATGCATATGTCTCACATTCAACTATGCAATGTTTTTTATACAAGTTCATGTATTGATATAAAGACCTTCTTCACATTCTCTTTATGTTTCTAAATGTGACGTTTGACAAATAACTAATCAAATATCTGTTTTATAAAATATTTAACGTATTGTACGGTAATTGATTGGATCTCACTCAAATGGGGTTACGGTTTCTGTTTAATAAAGGAAACCAGTTTACTTACTTTACCACTTTTTTATTATTAAAGTTTGAAGGATAACCGTAAGTCACAATTGAAATCACAATTGAAATCCAATAAATTTCATTTTCAGACCAAGATAGTCAAATTCAAGGAATGGCAAAATCGCACCAGTGGCAGCACTTATATCAAAATTCGTCATCCATTGATCAGCAGTTTGACTCTGATGATATATCAGGAGGTATTTGGGATTGTCATATTGAGCAGCTTAATAAGTTTCAATATGAGGGTATATTGGGAAAAAATATTATACACTTGTAATTACCTTTTGAATTGTTGTTGTAACCATTCTTCTATACACCATGCTCGTTAACAAGCAGAAGGACTCCGCCACAAAGTATTACCACATTTCATTTTAATGCATTTCCACAACAATAATACTACCAATTATTTAAGTAGCATTACACTAAAAAAAAACTCATCTCACATCTAATAGATATATGAAAAATGTTGCACCACGTACACTATTCTTGTTTCAGAAATCTGTGACAGTGAGTGGAGTTCATGCAGACGTTACTCATCAGGAAGTCCTGTTCAACGTATTGAAGCATTTATCGTTCCTCGTAACCAATCACCGACAGGTGAGAGGTAGAACATGATTGTGACCTTCACACTTCTGTTCATCACATGTGAACAGACTGAAGAGCATATAGCGTGGTGTCCCATCTGGAGTATGACACTCCAAAATAAGAATTGCATTTTTGATTTGTCAAAACATACTTCTTCAATTAAATTAATATCTACTGAACTTTATTGACCTACCAGTTGCATTCAATTTTAGATAATAAGTCATAACAAATTGAACTAGGACTGCCGCGGCAGTACTTAGGTCTTCAGACTTCCGCTTTGACCTTCACGTCCATCTTTGATACTGTACTGTCAATTCTACATATGTAAGATAAATCTCTCATGCCAACGAAACTGTGAAAGTTCAAGAATTTCAATGTAAATCAAAATGGCGGTAAAACCACGGGACCTACGACTTGGTCATGATTGACTTTTTTCCTTGCATTGTTATTACGTATCTTCTAAAAAAGTTTCAAGTCTCTATGTCAATTTTGAAAATTTTCCCCATGTTAAAATTCGAAATGGTGATTTTCTGTCATTTTTAAGCCTTAATTGTGACCGGAAATGACTGTACGCGAGCGATGTTATTATCGATTCGTAAAGACACTATATTGTTCTAGTAACCCTGAAAATTTCATGCAATTGTGAGATCGGGAAGATGGAGAAATGTCCACTTGTAGTAGGTCCCGTGTAAGAAGTCGCCCAACTTTGAAAGGTCATTGTGCAAAAAGTATTAATAGTACGCTCTTGAAAAACAACACCATGTATTCACCAATGCCTCAGCTGCATACATAAAGAAGTTTCAGCTTCGTGGTGCAAGTATCTTCAGAGGAGAAGATTGTCAAATGTACATGGGGTCGGACAATTTAAAAAAGTGACATAATTAAAAATGGCGTCTAAACCACTTGACGTACGAAATCGGCATGATTTACTTTTTTGCTCGCATTGTCCTTGCGCATCTTTTTAAAAAAAATGCATGTCTCTAAGTGCATTTAAAAAAAATTTCCCATGTTAAATTTCGAAAATTGGAATCGACCTGGACCTTTAATGAGGAAAAAAATCAAAATTCCGCCACGACAAAAGTCAAGATCTTGATGAATTCTACCATCCCTGTAACTTTCATAAAAATGGGATCAGCCGTTACTTCAGAATAAGAATCTCGACAATAACAATAGGTCTTTCAGACTAGTCGTCTGAAGACCTAATAATACATTGAGCTACAAAGAGGATCTCTCTATTATTTATCCTCAACAACAGTGTTGTGTTTGTTTTAGCTTATCAAGCCGATGGGTATTTTATATTATAGATTTGTTGGCCATATGATTCCACATATGGGTCAAATGGGTCGTGACCTAAAATCGCTACATCACCCAACTTCTTCTCCAGTACAGAACATCTAAAAAGCTGAAATATTGTGTACATAACCCATGTCCAATGAGGATTCTTAATTGTAAAATTGGTGACAATTTGACCCAGTGACCCCAAATATAAGTCACAGGGATAATGACCTAAACATATATTTTCATCGTCTCAAGAAATTAAAGACTCAGAAAGAAATCTTTTCTACACACTCCTTAGACAATGCCAATCTTAAATTTCACTTTAAATGAATCTGGCTCAAGTAAGGTCCTCAGAGCCAATGGTTCTAATATTTTTATGGGAATGATATATCTGTCCATCACGTCTCATTTCTTGATCATTACTTATAAGCCAATAATCCTACTGTGTCAAATATGTGTATAAAAATGCAAAGATACCGTGAAGATACCATATATCATGATAAGGTATTTTGGAACTATGTTAATCAACGTAAGTCTTTTGGGGCAAAACCAAACCTGTATCATAAATTTGTTCGATTGGCTTGTAAATCCCTAAATGTACCTATGAGAAGTTATATCATCATCAAAAAGCATTTTAATAATATATTGAATTTGGAGGCAGTAAGGATATGAATAAATTGTCGTGTCCATTTGATGATGATGGCTTGGTTATAACCAGGTTTGAATTCAGAATTTTATGCATATGTCTCACATACAACTATGCAATGTTTTTTTTTAATATAAGTTCGTGTATTGATATAAAGACCTTCTTCACATTCTCTTTATGTTTCTAAATGTGACGTTTGACAAATAACTAATCAAATATCTGTTTTATAAAATATTTAACGTATTGTACGGTAATTGATTGGATCTCACTCAAATGGGGTTACGGTTTCTGTTGAATAAAGGAAACCAGTTAACTTACTTTACCACTTTTTTATTATTAAAGTTTGAAGGATAACCGTAAATCACAATTGAAATCACAATTGAGATGAGGTGAGGTGAGTTGTGGTTTAACGCCGCCTCCAAGAGTATTTCACTTATATCGCGGCTGCTAGTATTATCGCAGGGAGAAAGCCCGCAACGCCATGTGGCTATGCCTTGCGGTGAAACCTGCGAACATCGGCTGGAACTAGCGAACCATGGGTGGTACTGCGCTGAAATTCAGTGTAGCATTGCACCAAAACCTTACTGCGTGTAGAACTGTTCTCTACTGCAGACAAAGTTGTCATGCCCCTGGCAGGATTCGAACTCGGGACCTCTTGATCCAAAGCCGAACGTGCTAACCACTGCGCTATCCCGCCCCCTGAAATCACAAATGAAATCCAATAAATTTCATTTTGAGACCAAGACAGTCAAAGTCAAGGAATGGCAAAATCGCACGAATGGCAGCAGTTGTATCTAAATTCGTCATCCACAGATCAGCAGTTTGAATCTGATGAAGTATCAGGAGGTATTTGAGTTTGTCATATTGAGCAGCTTAATAAGTTTCAATATGAGGGTATATTAGGGAAGAGTATTATACACTTGTTATTACCTTTCGAATTGTTGTTGTAACCATTCTTCTATACATCATGCTCGTTAACAAGCAGAAGGACTCCGTCACAAAGTATTACCACATTTCATTTTAAATGCATTTCCACAACAATAATACTACCAATTATTAAAATAGCATTACACTAAAAATTACTTCATCTCACATCTAATAGATATATGAAAAATGTTGCACCACGTACACTATTCTCGTTTCAGACACCTGTGACAGTGAGTGGCGTTCATGCAGACGTTTCTCATCAGGAATTCCTGTTAACCGTTCTGAAGCATTTCTCGTTCCTCGTAACCAATCACCGACAGGTGAGAGGTAGAACATGATTGTGACCTTCACACTTCTGTTCATCACATGTGAACAGACTGAAGAGCATATAGCGTGGTGTCCCATCTGGAGTATGACACTCCAAAATAAGAATTGCATTTTTGATTTGTCAAAACATACTTCTTCAATTAAATTAATATCTTCTGAACTTTATTGACCTACCAGTTGCAGGAAATCATTTTGTCTAGTTAATTACACATTGAGTTATTGATACAATGGCTCTCACTACATGTTTCTCTTGACAAAGAGCTGTAGAAAGGTAACTTGTTATAGATTTTATTGGCCATTGAGGTTTAATAGTTGTTAAGTTGGTGACCGTCGAAACTGTAATAATGGCCACAGTGGTTATACTTTAAATTCCCTTCTTTCTCAGTGAAATGTTCAATTTTAGATGATAAGTCATAACAAATTGAATAATACATTGAGCTACAAAGAGGATCTCTCTATTATTTATCCTCAACAACAATGTTGTGTTTGTTTTAGCTTATGAAGCCGATGGGGATTCTATATTATAGATTTGTTGGCCATATGATTTCACATATGGGTCAAATGGGTCGTGACCTAAAATCGCTATATCACCCAACTTTTTCTCCAGTAAAGAACATCTAAAAAGCTGACATATTGTGTACATAACCCTTTTCCAATGAGGATTCTAAATTGTAAAATTGGTGACAATTTGACCCAGTGACCCCAAATATATGTAACAGGGATAATGACCTAAACATATATTTTCATCTTCTCAAGAAATTAAAGACTCAGAAAGTTGAAATCTTTTCTACACACTCCTTAGACAATGCCAATCTCAAATTTCACTTTAAATGAATCTGCCTCAAGTAAGGTCCTCAGAGTCAATGGTTCTAATATTTTTTATGAGAATGATACACAGCAAAAATGAGCTGGTTTCCAGAACACTGAAACTAACAGGATACCCAATGGAAACCAGTATTTCCAGTTGGTATCCAGACAGTTTTTAACAGTTTCCATGTGGTTTCCAGCAACACTGAAACTGAATTTTGCACCAGTATCCGGATGGTATCCAGTGCGAATAATTACCCACTCCTCCAAGTGGTATCCATCTGGTTTCCATGAATAACTTTTCTTGTAGGTTTCAACTCAGTTTCCATGTGATAGTTTCCACTTGGTTTCCACTTGGTTTCCATATTTCTTAGTTTACACTTGGTTTCAACTTGGTTTCCATGTTCAGGTTTACTGTAGGTTTCAGTCTGGTTTCCATGTTTAGGTTTACTGTAGGTTTCAGTCTGGTTTCCATGTTTAGGTTTATTGTAGGTTTCAGTCTGGTTTCCATGTTGAGGTTTACTCTTAGTTTCAGTGTGGTAATAGTATAATGGTTTACTGTAGGTTTCAGTCTGGTTTCAGTGTAATGGTTTACTGTAGGTTTCAGTGTGATTTCAGTGTAATGGTTTACTGTAGGTTTCAGTGTGGTTTCCATATTAAGGTTTACTGTACGTTTCAGTGTAATGGTTTACTGAAGGTTTCAACCTGGTGTCCATGGTTGACATTTGCATGTTGTGCTAAACACGCATAACAAGCATGTTATGATTTAAATGAATACAGTGTTAACACCTACAGCATCAACTGCTATCTTCATTAAGAGCAATAATGCTTCGGAGAAAATAATTCTAGTAATGACAAAAATAATTGTACTTTGCTATAAAGTTTATTACATAAAGTTCCAATAGAAAAGTCAATCTTGGAATGTTATTTCAACTAATTGCAAAAAAGAAAAGACATTTTGCCTGTTGTACTTGTAATTGGTACAACCTCAGCTTTACTTATTTGGAGTGTTTTAGTAAGATACACAATCATAAATTCTGATTTGCCAGATATTATTATTTTGTATACTGCAAATATTAAATTAGTTCTTAGGTTAAGTTTTGAAACACATGTACCTGTTATAGGCTAAGGTGAGAGGTCATCTATCGCCTTCTTCAAGTTTCCCATGTGCAAGAATGCTGAAATGTTATAAAAGTATCAAATTAATAAAAGAAACATGAATATTCAAAGGAGTATTTCATATTCTAACTAAACATAAAGGTCATAATATGATATTTAAAATTATACATCAGTACAACAACTTTTACTTGGTCGTTTTTTAGAATGTAATTTTTATGTATTCGTATGTTATAATGAATCAAGAAAGTAGAGACTGTTTGTCTTGATACAATAAACATTGACATCGTTTAATAATAAATTTTAAAGATTCCATTATGCTTTCATAACAAACATCACAACAAAATCTGTCTGATATATATCATGCGGCAGAGTAAATATAAAGAAATGTTCTACGTAATGATATTTGTATAATTTAGTAAAATGGTACATATTCTCATATATAATGTATTTGAAGTCTGTTAATTCTGAACGTTGTATGGTATTAACATTCTAACATATTCCCTTGTCCCTATATTTGTTATCAATTTGGAAGATACGTGATGTTGTTTTGAATAATAAATTTGTTATATTTGAATTTTAGTTTCAAACCTTTAGAAAAAAGTCCATTGTCAAAAATCAATGAGGTTGTCTATATAGAGTTATGACTTATGTGTATTACTTCTGATTTTTATTCGCATGGTTAACGTTTTAAAATAAATTTAGTATTGTACAGTTTTGCAAGTTTTGATTTATTTTATTCTGTAAGAATGAAAATGTGTCATACAGGGTGTGCCCGGACTGCTTTCAGAAACACAATTAGTTTATTTTCAATGTTACAATATTTCGAAGGTATTTGATCAACTTTATTTAATTAGTTATTTCAATCATTAGCATATTGGACACACAATAAGAAAAAAATGAACTGTAAGTATTACATGAAATGCGCACGGTACCTGCATGCAGTTGTAGAAACATCATGTTGTTTTCCCTCCGTGAATGACAACAGTTGTTGCCACTGAAGTTCACGTACACCCGGCAGACAAGATTCTGTTTCTTCAATCAGTCACGGGTTATACTGGAAATTTAATCGCGCCAAAATGTGGATGATGAACAAAGCTCTTTGTCTGAGAGAGCACATGGTCTGGCTATTATATAACACCATATGGTGGACAGCGAGCGTCCGGGGATACGGCGCATACATTTGACCTACATCTAATTAACAAATTAAGGCTAACTGAATCTTAGGGTTTGTAATTGATATTATTGTTTGGATGTTAAATAGTAAGTCCAACATTACACACGCAATACAATGAATAATACAATCAAAACATATCATGGTTGATATAAGTTATGGTATTGTCGAAATGAAAAGCAATACGGTAAATATCATATCATATCAAACAAGGGTTTCAGTTATTTAGTTGTTTATATAAATATAACATTTGCAAGACTTTATTTTTCTCAAAAGTATAGTTAACCATTCTTTGTAAAGCTTCATCTGAAAAATTTATTTGAACATGTGTATCATAATAATTAATATTGAATTACTTTGCTTTGAATACATGTGCAATTTTAAATAATGGATAACTAATCTGATTTCTATGGGTCTTTTGATTTGAACAAATGGTGAACAAATGGATACACGGGTTCTTAATTATTTCATTATCTGTTTCCATTACACTACATTACACTGCATGACACTTGATAGTTTCATGTTGGTTTCCAATTAATGGAATCAGTAATTGTAAATTTCAGGTAATGAAACCAACATTAAACTACACTTGATAGTTTCATGTTGGTTTCCATTTTCGGGAAACAATAATTGTTATTTACACTAATGGAAACCAACATGAAACTTCACATTATAGTTTCATGTTGGTTTCCGTTACGGAAATATTACATATCATAGAGTCCAAAATGGATTCTAATTGGAAACCAGGTTGCCAAGTTTCAGTGATAGGATAGCAAGTGGATACCCCTATTACCAAATTAAAAGTTGGTTTCCCGATTTCAGGATACTCAGTCATGTGTGCTGTGGTAGTTTCATGTTGGTTTCCATTTAATGTAATCTTTCAATGCAGATATCCAGGAATGGAAACCAACATGAAACTTCACTTGATAGTTTCATGTTGGTTTCCATTTTCTGGAAACAATAATTGCAATTTACAGGAATGGAAACTAACATGAAACTTCAGATTATGGTTTCATGTTGATTTCCATTTCATGGAAACATTGATTGCAATTTCCAGGAATGGAAACCAACATGAAACACATAATCAATGTTTCCAGTTGGTTTCCATCACGGAAATACTTAATGTTATAGAATCCAAAATGGATTCTAGTTGGAAACCAGGTTACCTAGTTTCAGCAGATGGATACCAAGTGGATACTCCTATTACTCAGTTTCCAGTTGGTTTCCAGATTGCAGGATACTCAGTCATTTTTGCTGTGATATATGTGTCCATCACGTCTCCTTTCTGGATCATTATTATTAGCCAATAATCCTACTGTGTCAAATATGTTTAGATACCATATATCATGATAAGGTATTTAGGAACTATGTTAATCAACGTAAGTCTTTTGGGGCCAATCCAAACCTCTATGATAAATTTGTTTCGATTAGCTTGTAAATCCCTAAATGTACCTTTGAGAAGTTATATCATCATCAAAAAGCATTTTAATAATATATTGAATTTGGAGGCAGTAAGGATATGAATAAATTGTCGTGTCCATTTGATGATGATGGCTTGGTTATTATCAAGTTTGAATTCAGAATTTTATGCATATGTCTCACATACAACTATGGAATTTTTCTGTTTTATATAAGTTCGTGTATTGATATAAAGACCTTATTTACATTCTCTTTATGTTTCTAAATGTGATGTTTGACAAATAACTAATCAAATACCTGTTTTATAAAATATTAATCGTATTGAACGGTAATGCATTGAAATGGGGTTACGGTTCCTGTTTAATAAATGAAACCAGTTTACTTACTTTTACACTTTTTTATTATTAAAGTTTGGAGGATAACCGTAAATCACAATTGAAATCACAATTGAGATGAGGTGAGGTGAGTTGTGGTTTAACGCCGCCTCCAAGAGTATTTCACTTATATCGCGGCTGCTAGTATTATCGCAGGGAGAAAGCCCGCAACGCCATGTGGCTATGCCTTGCGGTGAAACCTGCGAGCATCGGCTGGAACTAGCGAACCATGGGTGGTACTGCGCTGAAATTCAGTGTAGCATTGCACCAAAACCTTACTGCGTGTAGAACTGTTCTCTACTGCAGACAAAGTTGTCATGCCCCTGGCAGGATTCGAACTCGGGACCTCTTGATCAAAAGCCTAACGCGCTAACCACTGCGCTATCCCGCCCCCTGAAATCACAAATGAAATCCAATAAATTTCATTTTGAGACCAAGACAGTCAAAGTCAAGGAATTGCAAAATCGCACGAATGGCAGCAGTTGTATCTAAATTCGTCATCCACAGATCAGCAGTTTGAATCTGATGAAGTATCAGGAGGTATTTGAGTTTGTCATATTGAGCAGCTTAATAAGTTTCAATATGAGGGTATATTAGGGAAGAGTATTATACACTTGTTATTACCTTTCGAATTGTTGTTGTAACCATTCTTCTATACATCATGCTCGTTAACAAGCAGAAGGACTCCGTCACAAAGTATTACCACATTTCATTTTAAATGCATTTCCACAACAATAATACTACCAATAATTAAAATAGCATTACACTAAAAATTACTTCATCTAACATCTAATAGATATATGAACAATGTTGCACCACGTACACTATTCTCGTTTCAGACACCTGTGACAGTGAGTGGCGTTCATGCAGACGTTTCTCATCAGGAATTCCTGTTAACCGTTCTGAAGCATTTCTCGTTCCTCGTAACCAATCACCGACAGGTGAGAGGTAGAACATGATTGTGACCTTCACACTTCTGTTCATCACATGTGAACAGACTGAAGAGCATATTGCGTGGTGTCCCATCTGGAGTATGACACTCCAAAATAAGAATTGCATTTTTGATTTGTCAAAACATACTTCTTCAATTAAAATAATATCTTCTGAACTTTATTGACCTACCAGTTGCAGGAAATCATTTTGTCTAGTTAATTACACATTGAGTTATTGATACAATGGCTCTCACTACATGTTTCTCTTGACAAAGAGCTGTAGAAAGGTAACTTGTTATAGATTTTATTGGCCATTGAGGTTTAATAGTTGTTAAGTTGGTGACCGTCGAAACTGTAATAATGGCCACAGTGGTTATACTTTAAATTCCCTTCTTTCTCAGTGAAATGTTCAATTTCAGATGATAAGTCATAACAAATTGAATAATACATTGAGCTACAAAGAGGATCTCTCTATTATTTATCCTCAACAACAGTGTTGTGTTTGTTTTAGCTTATGAAGCCGATGGGGATTCTATATTATAGATTTGTTGGCCATATGATTTCACATATGGGTCAAATGGGTCGTGACCTAAAATCGCTATATCACCCAACTTCTTCTCCAGTAAAGAACATCTAAAAAGCTGACATATTGTGTACATAACCCTTTTCCAATGAGGATTCTAAATTGTAAAAATGGTGACAATTTGACCCAGTGACCCCAAATATATGTAACAGGGATAATGACCTAAACATATATTTTCATCTTCTCAAGAAATTAAAGACTCAGAAAGTTGAAATCTTTTCTACACACTCCTTAGACAATGCCAACCTTAAATTTCACTTTAAATGAATCTGCCTCAAGTAAGGTCCTCAGAGCCAATGGTTCTAATATTTTTTATGAGAATGATATATCTGTCCATCACGTCTCCTTTCTGGATCATTATTATTAGCCAATAATCCTACTGTGTCAAATATGTGTAGATACCATATATCATGATAAGGTATTTTGGAACTATGTTAATCAACGTAAGTCTTTTGGGGCCAATCCAAACCTCTATCATAAATTTGTTTCGATTGGCTTGTAAATCCCTAAATGTACCTATGAGAAGTTATATCATCATCAAAAAGCATTTTAATAATATATTGAATTTGGAGGCAGTAAGGATATGAATAAATTGTCGTGTCCATTTGATGATGATGGCTTGGTTATTATCAAGTTTGAATTCAGAATTTTATGCATATGTCTCACATACAACTATGGAATTTTTTTGTTTTATATAAGTTCGTGTATTGATATAAAGACCTTATTTACATTCTCTTTATGTTTCTAAATGTGATGTTTGACAAATAACTAATCAAATACCTGTTTTATAAAATATTAATCGTATTGAACGGTAATGCATTGAAATGGGGTTACGGTTCCTGTTTAATAAATGAAACCAGTTTACTTACTTTTACACTTTTTTATTATTAAAGTTTGGAGGATAACCGTAAATCACAATTGAAATCACAATTGAGATGAGGTGAGGTGAGTTGTGGTTTAACGCCGCCTCCAAGAGTATTTCACTTATATCGCGGCTGCTAGTATTATCGCAGGGAGAAAGCCCGCAACGCCATGTGGCTATGCCTTGCGGTGAAACCTGCGAGCATCGGCTGGAACTAGCGAACCATGGGTGGTACTGCGCTGAAATTCAGTGTAGCATTGCACCAAAACCTTACTGCGTGTAGAACTGTTCTCTACTGCAGACAAAGTTGTCATGCCCCTGGCAGGATTCGAACTCGGGACCTCTTGATCCAAAGCCTAACGCGCTAACCACTGCGCTATCCCGCCCCCTGAAATCACAAATGAAATCCAATAAATTTCATTTTGAGACCAAGACAGTCAAAGTCAAGGAATGGCAAAATCGCACGAATGGCAGCAGTTGTATCTAAATTCGTCATCCACAGATCAGCAGTTTGAATCTGATGAAGTATCAGGAGGTATTTGAGTTTGTCATATTGAGCAGCTTAATAAGTTTCAATATGAGGGTATATTAGGGAAGAGTATTATACACTTGTTATTACCTTTCGAATTGTTGTTGTAACCATTCTTCTATACATCATGCTCGTTAACAAGCAGAAGGACTCCGTCACAAAGTATTACCACATTTCATTTTAAATGCATTTCCACAACAATAATACTACCAATAATTAAAATAGCATTACACTAAAAATTACTTCATCTCACATCTAATAGATATATGAACAATGTTGCACCACGTACACTATTCTCGTTTCAGACACCTGTGACAGTGAGTGGCGTTCATGCAGACGTTTCTCATCAGGAATTCCTGTTAACCGTTCTGAAGCATTTCTCGTTCCTCGTAACCAATCACCGACAGGTGAGAGGTAGAACATGATTGTGACCTTCACACTTCTGTTCATCACATGTGAACAGACTGAAGAGCATATAGCGTGGTGTCCCATCTGGAGTATGACACTCCAAAATAAGAATTGCATTTTTGATTTGTCAAAACATACTTCTTCAATTAAAATAATATCTTCTGAACTTTATTGACCTACCAGTTGCAGGAAATCATTTTGTCTAGTTAATTACACATTGAGTTATTGATACAATGGCTCTCACTACATGTTTCTCTTGACAAAGAGCTGTAGAAAGGTAACTTGTTATAGATTTTATTGGCCATTGAGGTTTAATAGTTGTTAAGTTGGTGACCGTCGAAACTGTAATAATGGCCACAGTGGTTATACTTTAAATTCCCTTCTTTCTCAGTGAAATGTTCAATTTCAGATGATAAGTCATAACAAATTGAATAATACATTGAGCTACAAAGAGGATCTCTCTATTATTTATCCTCAACAACAGTGTTGTGTTTGTTTTAGCTTATGAAGCCGATGGGGATTCTATATTATAGATTTGTTGGCCATATGATTTCACATATGGGTCAAATGGGTCGTGACCTAAAATCGCTATATCACCCAACTTCTTCTCCAGTAAAGAACATCTAAAAAGCTGACATATTGTGTACATAACCCTTTTCCAATGAGGATTCTAAATTGTAAAAATGGTGACAATTTGACCCAGTGACCCCAAATATATGTAACAGGGATAATGACCTAAACATATATTTTCATCTTCTCAAGAAATTAAAGACTCAGAAAGTTGAAATCTTTTCTACACACTCCTTAGACAATGCCAACCTTAAATTTCACTTTAAATGAATCTGCCTCAAGTAAGGTCCTCAGAGCCAATGGTTCTAATATTTTTTATGAGAATGATATATCTGTCCATCACGTCTCCTTTCTGGATCATTATTATTAGCCAATAATCCTACTGTGTCAAATATGTGTAGATACCATATATCATGATAAGGTATTTTGGAACTATGTTAATCAACGTAAGTCTTTTGGGGCCAATCCAAACCTCTATCATAAATTTGTTTCGATTGGCTTGTAAATCCCTAAATGTACCTATGAGAAGTTATATCATCATCAAAAAGCATTTTAATAATATATTGAATTTGGAGGCAGTAAGGATATGAATAAATTGTCGTGTCCATTTGATGATGATGGCTTGGTTATTATCAAGTTTGAATTCAGAATTTTATGCATATGTCTCACATACAACTATGGAATTTTTTTGTTTTATATAAGTTCGTGTATTGATATAAAGACCTTATTTACATTCTCTTTATGTTTCTAAATGTGATGTTTGACAAATAACTAATCAAATACCTGTTTTATAAAATATTAATCGTATTGAACGGTAATGCATTGAAATGGGGTTACGGTTCCTGTTTAATAAATGAAACCAGTTTACTTACTTTTACACTTTTTTATTATTAAAGTTTGAAGGATAACCGTAAATCACAATTGAAATCACAATTGAGATGAGGTGAGGTGAGTTGTGGTTTAACGCCGCCTCCAAGAGTATTTCACTTATATCGCGGCTGCTAGTATTATCGCAGGGAGAAAGCCCGCAACGCCATGTGGCTATGCCTTGCGGTGAAACCTGCGAGCATCGGCTGGAACTAGCGAACCATGGGTGGTACTGCGCTGAAATTCAGTGTAGCATTGCACCAAAACCTTACTGCGTGTAGAACTGTTCTCTCCTGCAGACAAAGTTGTCATGCCCCTGGCAGGATTCGAACTCGGGACCTCTTGATCCAAAGCCGAACGCGCTAACCACTGAGCTATCCCGCCCCCTGAAATCACAAATGAAATCCAATAAATTTCATTTTGAGACCAAGACAGTCAAAGTCAAGGAATGGCAAAATCGCACGAATGGCAGCAGTTGTATCTAAATTCGTCATCCACAGATCAGCAGTTTGAATCTGATGAAGTATCAGGAGGTATTTGAGTTTGTCATATTGAGCAGCTTAATAAGTTTCAATATGAGGGTATATTGGGGAAGAGTATTATACACTTGTTATTACCTTTCGAATTGTTGTTGTAACCATTCTTCTATACATCATGCTCGTTAACAAGCAGAAGGACTCCGCCACAAAGTATTACCACATTTCATTTTAAATGCATTTCCACAACAATAATACTACCAATTATTAAAGTAGCATTACACTAAAAATTACTTCATCTCACATCTAATAGATATATGAAAAATGTTGCACCACGTACACTATTCTCGTTTCAGACACCTGTGACAGTGAGTGGCGTTCATGCAGACGTTTCTCATCAGGAATTCCTGTTAACCGTTCTGAAGCATTTCTCGTTCCTCGTAACCAATCACCGACAGGTGAGAGGTAGAACATGATTGTGACCTTCACACTTCTGTTCATCACATGTGAACAGACTGAAGAGCATATAGCGTGGTGTCCCATCTGGAGTATGACACTCCAAAATAAGAATTGCATTTTTGATTTGTCAAAACATACTTCTTCAATTAAATTAATATCTTCTGAACGTTATTGACCTACCAGTTGCAGGAAATCATTTTGTCATGTTAATTACACATTGAGTTATTGATACAACGGCTCTCACTACATGTTTCTCTTGACAAAGAGCTGTAGAAAGGTAACTTGTTATAGATTTTATTGGCCATTGAGGTTTAATAGTTGTTAAGTTGGTGACCGTCGAAACTGTAATAATGGCCACAGTTGTTATACTTTAAATTCCCTTCTTTCTCAGTGAAATGTTCAATTTTAGATGATAAGTCATAACAAATTGAATTATACATTGAGCTACAAAGAGGATCTCTCTATTATTTATCCTCAACAACAGTGTTGTGTTTGTTTTAGCTTATGAAGCCGATGGGGATTCTATATTATAGATTTGTTGGCCATATGATTTCACATATGGGTCAAATGGGTCGTGACCTAAACTCGCTATATCACCCAACTTCTTCTCCAGTAAAGAACATCTAAAAAGCTGACATATTGTGTACATAACCCTTTTCCAATGAGGATTCTAAATTGTAAATTTGGTGACAATTTGACCCAGTGACCCCAAATATATGTAACAGGGATAATGACCTAAACATATATTTTCATCTTCTCAAGAAATTAAAGACTCAGAAAGTTGAAATCTTTTCTACACACTCCTTAGACAATGCCAATTTTAAATTTCACTTTAAATGAATCTGCCTCAAGTAAGGTCCTCAGAGCCAATGGTTCTTATATTTTTTATGAGAATGATATATCTGTCCATCACGTCTCCTTTCTGGATCATTATTATTAGCCAATAATCCTACTGTGTCAAATATGTGTAGATACCATATATCATGATAAGGTATTTTGGAACTATGTTAATCAACGTAAGTCTTTTGGGGCCAATCCAAACCTCTATCATAAATTTGTTTCGATTGGCTTGTAAATCCCTAAATGTACCTATGAGAAGTTATATCATCATCAAAAAGCATTTTAATAATATATTGAATTTGGAGGCAGTAAGGATATGAATAAATTGTCGTGTCCATTTGATGATGATGGCTTGGTTATTATCAAGTTTGAATTCAGAATTTTATGCATATGTCTCACATACAACTATGCAATGTTTTTGTTTATATAAGTTTGTGTATTGATATAAAGACCTTATTTAAATTCTCTTTATGTTTCTAAATGTGATGTTTGACAAATAACTAATCAAATATCTGTTTTATAAAATATTAACCGTATTGAACGGTAATGGATTGGATCTCACTCGAATCGGGTTACGGTTCCTGTTTAATAAATGAAACCAGTTTACTTACTTTTACACATTTTTATTATTAAAGTTTGAAGGATAACCGTAAATCACAATTGAAATCAAAATTGAGATGAGGTGAGGTGAGTTGTGGTTTAACGCCGCCTCCAAGAGTATTTCACTTATATCGCGGCTGCTAGTATTATCGCAGGGAGAAAGCCCGCAACGCCATGTGGCTATGCCTTGCGGTGAAACCTGCGAACATCGGCTGGAACTAGCGAACCATGGGTGGTACTGCGCTGAAATTCAGTGTAGCATTGTACCAAAACCTTACTGCGTGTAGAACTGTTCTCTACTGCAGACAAAGTAATCATGCCCCTGGCAGGATTCGAACTCGGGACCTCTTGATCAAAAGCCGAACGCGCTAACCACTGCGCTATCCCGCCCCCTGAAATCACAAATGAAATCAAATAAATTTCATTTTGAGACCAAGACAATCAAAGTCAAGGAATGGCAAAATCGCACGAATGGCAGCAGTTGTATCTAAATTCGTCATCCACAGATCAGCAGTTTGAATCTGATGAAGTATCAGGAGGTATTTGAGTTTGTCATATTTAGCAGCTAAATAAGTTTCAATATGAGGGTATATTGGGGAAGAGTATTATACACTTGTTATTACCTTTCGAATTGTTGTTGTAACCATTCTTCTATACATCATGCTCGTTAACAAGCAGAAGGACTCCGCCACAAAGTATTACCACATTTCATTTTAAATGCATTTCCACAACAATAATACTACCAATTATTAAAGTAGCATTACACTAAAAATTACTTCATCTCACATCTAATAGATATATGAAAAATGTTGCACCACGTACACTATTCTGGTTTCAGACACCTGTGACAGTGAGTGGCGTTCATGCAGACGTTTCTCATCAGGAATTCCTGTTAACCGTTCTGAAGCATTTCTCGTTCCTCGTAACCAATCACCGACAGGTGAGAGGTAGAACATGATTGTGACCTTCACACTTCTGTTCATCACATGTGAACAGACTGAAGAGCATATAGCGTGGTGTCCCATCTGGAGTATGACACTCCAAAATAAGAATTGCATTTTTGATTTGTCAAAACATACTTCTTCAATTAAATTAATATCTTCTGAACTTTATTGACCTACCAGTTCAAGAAATCATTTTGTCTAGTTAATTACACATTGAGTTATTGATACAATGGCTCTCACTACATGTTTCTTTTGACAAAGAGCTGTAGAAAGGTAACTTGTTATAGATTTTATTGGCCATTGAGGTTTAATAGTTGTTAAGTTGGTGACCGTCGAAACTGTAATAATGGCCACAGTGGTTATACTTTAAATTCCCTTCTTTCTCAGTGAAATGTTCAATTTTAGATGATAAGTCATAACAAATTGAATAATACATTGAGCTACAAAGAGGATCTCTCTATTATTTATCCTCAACAACAGTGTTGTGTTTGTTTTAGCTTATGAAGCCGATGGGGATTCTATATTATAGATTTGTTGGCCATATGATTTCACATATGGGTCAAATGGGTCGTGACCTAAAATCGCTATATCACCCAACTTCTTCTCCAGTAAAGAACATCTAAAAAGCTGACATATTGTGTACATAACCCTTTTCCAATGAGGATTCTAAATTGTAAAATTGGTGACAATTTGACCCAGTGACCCAAGATATATGTAACAGGGATAATGACCTCAACATATATTTTCATCTTCTCAAGAAATTAAAGACTCAGAAAGTTGAAATCTTTTCTACACACTCCTTAGACAATGTCAATCTTAAATTTCACTTTAAATGAATCTGCCTCAAGTAAGGTCCTCAGAGCCAATGGTTCTAATATTTTTTATGAGAATGATATATCTGTCCATCACGTCTCCTTTCTGGATCATTATTATTAGCCAATAATCCTACTGTGTCAAATATGTGTAGATACCATATATCATGATAAGGTATTTTGGAACTATGTTAATCAACGTAAGTCTTTTGGGGCCAATCCAAACCTCTATCATAAATTTGTTTCGATTGGCTTGTAAATCCCTAAATGTACCTATGAGAAGTTATATCATCATCAAAAAGCATTTTAATAATATATTGAATTTGGAGGCAGTAAGGATATGAATAAATTGTCGTGTCCATTTGATGATGATTGCTTGGTTATTATCAAGTTTGAATTCAGAATTTTATGCATATGTCTCACATACAACTATGCAATGTTTTTGTTTATATAAGTTCGTGTATTGATATAAAGACCTTATTTAAATTCTCTTTATGTTTCTAAATGTGATGTTTGACAAATAACTAATCAAATATCTGTTTTATAAAATATTAACCGTATTGAACGGTAATGGATTGGATCTCACTCGAATCGGGTTACGGTTCCTGTTTAATAAATGAAACCAGTTTACTTACTTTTACACATTTTTATTATTAAAGTTTGAAGGATAACCGTAAATCACAATTGAAATCACAATTGAGATGAGGTGAGGTGAGTTGTGGTTTAACGCCGCCTCCAAGAGTATTTCACTTATATCGCGGCTGCTAGTATTATCGCAGGGAGAAAGCCCGCAACGACATGTGGCTATGCCTTGCGGTGAAACCTGCGAGCATCGGCTGGAACTAACGAACCATGGGTGGTACTGCGCTGAAATTCAGTGTAGCATTGCACCAAAACCTTACTGCGTGTAGAACTGTTCTCTACTGCAGACAAAGTTGTCATGCCCCTGGCAGGATTCGAACTCGGGACCTCTTGATCCAAAGCCGAACGCGCTAACCACTGAGCTATCCCGCCCCCTGAAATCACAAATGAAATCCAATTAATTTCATTTTGAGACCAAGACAGTCAAAGTCAAGGAATGGCAAAATCGCACGAATGGCAGCAGTTGTATCTAAATTCGTCATCCACAGATCAGCAGTTTGAATCTGATGAAGTATCAGGAGGTATTTGAGTTTGTCATATTGAGCAGCTTATTAAGTTTCAATATGAGGGTATATTAGGGAAGAGTATTATACACTTGTTATTACCTTTCGAATTGTTGTTGTAACCATTCTTCTATACATCATGCTCGTTAACAAGCAGAAGGACTCCGCCACAAAGTATTACCACATTTCATTTTAAATGCATTTCCACAACAATAATACTACCAATTATTAAAGTAGCATTACACTAAAAATTACTTCATCTCACATCTAATAGATATATGAAAAATGTTGCACCACGTACACTATTCTCGTTTCAGACACCTGTGACAGTGAGTGGAGTTCATGCAGTCGTTTCTCATCAGATAGTCCTGTTCAACGTTTTGAAGGATTTATCCAGCCTCGTAACGAATCGCCGACAGGTGAGAGGTAGAACATGATTGTGACCTTCACATTTCTGTTCATCACATGTGGACAGACTGAAGAGCATATAGCATGGTGTCCCATCTGGAGTATGACACTCCAAAATAAGAATTGCATTTTTGATTTGTCAAAACATACTTCTTCAATTAAATTAATATCTTCTGAACGTTATTGACCTACCAGTTGCAGGAAATCATTTTGTCTAGTTAATTACACATTGAGTTATTGATACAATGGCTCTCACTACATGTTTCTTTTGACAAAGAGCTGTAGAAAGGTAACTTGTTATAGATTTTATTGGCCATTGAGGTTTAATAGTTGTTAAGTTGGTGACCGTCGAAACTGTAATAATGGCCACAGTGGTTATACTTTAAATTCCCTTCTTTCTCAGTGAAATGTTCAATTTTAGATGATAAGTCATAACAAATTGAATAATACATTGAGCTACAAAGAGGATCTCTCTATTATTTATCCTCAACAACAGTGTTGTGTTTGTTTTAGCTTATGAAGCCGATGGGGATTCTATATTATAGATTTGTTGGCCATATGATTTCACATATGGGTCAAATGGGTCGTGACCTAAAATCGCTATATCACCCAACTTCTTCTCCAGTAAAGAACATCTAAAAAGCTGACATATTGTGTACATAACCCTTTTCCAATGAGGATTCTAAATTGTAAAATTGGTGACAATTTGACCCAGTGACCCAAGATATATGTAACAGGGATAATGACCTAAACATATATTTTCATCTTCTCAAGAAATTAAAGACTCAGAAAGTTGAAATCTTTTCTACACACTCCTTAGACAATGCCAATCTTAAATTTCACTTTAAATGAATCTGCCTCAAGTAAGGTCCTCAGAGCCAATGGTTCTAATATTTTTTTATGAGAATGATATATCTGTCCATCACGTCTCCTTTCTGGATCATTATTATTAGCCAATAATCCTACTGTGTCAAATATGTGTAGATACCATATATCATGATAAGGTATTTTGGAACTATGTTAATCAACGTAAGTCTTTTGGGGCCAATCCAAACCTCTATCATAAATTTGTTTCGATTGGCTTGTAAATCCCTAAATGTACCTATGAGAAGTTATATCATCATCAAAAAGCATTTTAATAATATATTGAATTTGGAGGCAGTAAGGATATGAATAAATTGTCGTGTCCATTTGATGATGATGGCTTGGTTATTATCAAGTTTGAATTCAGAATTTTATGCATATGTCTCACATACAACTATGCAATGTTTTTGTTTATATAAGTTTGTGTATTGATATAAAGACCTTATTTAAATTCTCTTTATGTTTCTAAATGTGATGTTTGACAAATAACTAATCAAATATCTGTTTTATAAAATATTAACCGTATTGAACGGTAATGGATTGGATCTCACTCGAATCGGGTTACGGTTCCTGTTTAATAAATGAAACCAGTTTACTTACTTTTACACATTTTTATTATTAAAGTTTGAAGGATAACCGTAAATCACAATTGAAATCAACATTGAGATGAGGTGAGGTGAGTTGTGGTTTAACGCCGCCTCCAAGAGTATTTCACTTATATCGCGGCTGCTAGTATTATCGCAGGGAGAAAGCCCGCAACGCCATGTGGCTATGCCTTGCGGTGAAACCTGCGAACATCGGCTGGAACTAGCGAACCATGGGTGGTACTGCGCTGAAATTCAGTGTAGCATTGTACCAAAACCTTACTGCGTGTAGAACTGTTCTCTACTGCAGACAAAGTTGTCATGCCCCTGGCAGGATTCGAACTCGGGACCTCTTGATCAAAAGCCGAACGCGCTAACCACTGCGCTATCCCGCCCCCTGAAATCACAAATGAAATCAAATAAATTTCATTTTGAGACCAAGACAATCAAAGTCAAGGAATGGCAAAATCGCACGAATGGCAGCAGTTGTATCTAAATTCGTCATCCACAGATCAGCAGTTTGAATCTGATGAAGTATCAGGAGGTATTTGAGTTTGTCATATTTAGCAGCTAAATAAGTTTCAATATGAGGGTATATTGGGGAAGAGTATTATACACTTGTTATTACCTTTCGAATTGTTGTTGTAACCATTCTTCTATACATCATGCTCGTTAACAAGCAGAAGGACTCCGCCACAATGTATTACCACATTTCATTTTAAATGCATTTCCACAACAATAATACTACCAATTATTAAAGTAGCATTACACTAAAAATTACTTCATCTCACATCTAATAGATATATAAACAATGTTGCACCACGTACACTATTCTCGTTTCAGACACCTGTGACAGTGAGTGGAGTTCATGCAGTCGTTTCTCATCAGATAGTCCTGTTCAACGTTTTGAAGGATTTATCCAGCCTCGTAACGAATCGCCGACAGGTGAGAGGTAGAACATGATTGTGACCTTCACACTTCTGTTCATCACATGTGAACAGACTGAAGAGCATATAGCGTGGTGTCCCATCTGGAGTATGAAACTCCAAAATAAGAATTGCATTTTTGATTTGTCAAAACATACTTCTTCAATTAAATTAATATCTTCTGAACTTTATTGACCTACCAGTTGCAGGAAATCATTTTGTCTAGTTAATTACACATTGAGTTATTGATACAATGGCTCTCACTACATGTTTCTCTTGACAAAGTGCTGTAGAAAGGTAACTTGTTATAGATTTTATTGGCCATTGAGGTTTAATAGTTGTTAAGTTGGTGACCGTCGAAACTGTAATAATGGCCACAGTGGTTATACTTTAAATTCCCTTCTTTCTCAATGAAATGTTCAATTTTAGTTGATAAGTCATAACAAATTGAATAATACATTGAGCTACAAAGAGGATCTCTCTATTATTTATCCTCAACAACAGTGTTGTGTTTGTTTTAGCTTATGAAGCCGATGGGGATTCTATATTATAGATTTGTTGGCCATATGATTTCACATATGGGTCAAATGGGTCGTGACCTAAAATCGCTATATCACCCAACTTCTTCTCCAGTAAAGAACATCTAAAAAGCTGACATATTGTGTACATAACCCTTTTCCAATGAGGATTCTAAATTGTAAAATTGGTGACAATTTGACCCAGTGACCCCAAATATATGTAACAGGGATAATGACCTAAACATATATTTTCATCTTCTCAAGAAATTAAAGACTCAGAAAGTTGAAATCTTTTCTACACACTCCTTAGACAATGCCGATCTTAAATTTCACTTTAAATGAATCTGCCTCAAGTAAGGTCCTCAGAGCCAATGGTTCTAATATTTTTTATGAGAATGATATATCTGTCCATCACGTCTCCTTTCTGGATCATTATTATTAGCCAATAATCCTACTGTGTCAAATATGTGTAGATACCATATATCATGATAAGGTATTTTGGAACTATGTTAATCAACGTAAGTCTTTTGGGGCCAATCCAAACCTCTATCATAAATTTGTTTCGATTGGCTTGTAAATCCCTAAATGTACCTATGAGAAGTTATATCATCATCAAAAAGCATTTTAATAATATATTGAATTTGGAGGCAGTAAGGATATGAATAAATTGTCGTGTCCATTTGATGATGATGGCTTGGTTATTATCAAGTTTGAATTCAGAATTTTATGCATATGTCTCACATACAACTATGCAATGTTTTTTTTATATAAGTTTGTGTATTGATATAAAGACCTTATTTGAATTCTCTTTATGTTTCTAAATGTGATGTTTGACAAATAACTAATCAAATATCTGTTTTATAAAATATTAACCGTATTGAACGGTAATGGATTGGATCTCACTCGAATCGGGTTACGGTTCCTGTTTAATAAATGAAACCAGTTTACTTACTTTTACACATTTTTATTATTAAACTTTGAAGGATAACCGTAAATCACAATTGAAATCACAATTGAGATGAGGTGAGGTGAGTTGTAGTTTAACGCCGCCTCCAAGAGTATTTCACTTATATCGTGGCTGCTAGTATTATCGCAGGGAGAAAGCCCGCAACGCCACGTGGCTATGTCTTGCGGTGAAACCTGCGAGCATCGGCTGGAACTAACGAACCATGGGTGGTACTGCGCTGAAATTCAGTGTAGCATTGCACCAAAACCTTACTGCGTGTAGAACTGTTCTCTACTGCAGACAAAGTTGTCATGCCCCTGGCAGGATTCGAACTCGGGACCTCTTGATCAAAAGCCGAACGCGCTAACCACTGCGCTATCCCGCCCCCTGAAATCACAAATGAAATCAAATAAATTTCATTTTGAGACCAAGACAGTCAAAGTCAAGGAATGGCAAAATCGCACGAATGGCAGCAGTTGTATCTAAATTCGTCATCCACAGATCAGCAGTTTGAATCTGATGAAGTATCAGGAGGTATTTGAGTTTGTCATATTGAGCAGCTTAATAAGTTTCAATATGAGGGTATATTGGGGAAGAGTATTATACACTTGTTATTACCTTTCAAATTGTTGTTGTAACCATTCTTTTATACACCATGCTCGTTAACAAGCAGAAGGACTCCGCCACAAAGTATTACCACATTTCATTTTAAATGTATTTCCACAACAATAATACTACCAATTATTAAAGTAGCATTACACTAAAAATTACTTCATCTCACATCTAATAGATATATAAACAATGTTGCACCACGTACACTATTCTCGTTTCAGACACCTGTGACAGTGAGTGGAGTTCATGCAGTCGTTTCTCATCAGATAGTCCTGTTCAACGTTTTGAAGGATTTATCCAGCCTAGTAACGAATCGCCGACAGGTGAGAGGTAGAACATGATTGTGACCTTCACACTTCTGTTCATCACATGTGAACAGACTGAAGAGCATATAGCGTGGTGTTCCATCTGGAGTATGACACTCCAAAATAAGAATTGCATTTTTGATTTGTCAAAACATACTTCTTCAATTAAATTAATATCTTCTGAACTTTATTGACCTACCAGTTGCAGGAAATCATTTTGTCTAGTTAATTACACATTGAGTTATTGATACAATGGCTCTCACTACATGTTTCTCTTGACAAAGAGCTGTAGAAAGGTAACTTGTTATAGATTTTATTGGCCATTGAGGTTTTAAAAGTTGTTTATTTGGTGACTGTCGAAACTGTAATAATGGCCACAGTGATTATACTTTAAATTCCCTACTTTCTCAGTGAAATGTTCAATTTTAGATGATAAGTCATAACAAATTGAATAATACATTGAGCTACAAAGAGGATCTCTCTATTATTTATCCTCAACAACAGTTTTGTGTTTGTTTTAGCTTATCAAGCCAATGGGGATTCTATATTATAGATTTGTTGGCCATATGATTTCACATATGGGTCAAATGGGTCGTGACCTAAAATCGCTATATCACCCAACTTCTTCTCCAGTACAGAACATCTAAAAAGCTGAAATATTGTGTACATAACCCTTTTCCAATGAGGATTCTAAATTGTAAAATTGGTGACAATGTGACCCAGTGACCCCAAATATAAATCACAGGGATAATGACTTAAAAATATATTTTCATCTTCTCAAGAAATTAAAGACTCAGAAAGTTGAAATCTTTTCTACACACTCCTTAGACAATGCCGATCTTAAATTTCACTTTAAATGAATCTGCCTCAAGTAAGGTCCGCAGAGCCAATGGTTCTAATATTTTTATGAGAATGATATATCTGTCCATCACGTCTCCTTTCTGGATCATTACTTATTAGCCAATAATCCTACTGTGTCAAATATGTGTATAGAAATGCAAAGTTACCGTGAAGATACCATATATCATGATGAAGTATTTTGGAACTATGTTAATCAACGTAAGTCTTTTGGGGCCAAACCAAACCTGTATCATCAATTTGTTTCGATTGGCTTGTAAATCCCTAAATGTACCTATGAGAAGTTATATCATCATCAAAAAGCATTTTAATAATATATTGAATTTGGAGGCAGAAAGGATATGAATAAATTGTCGTGTCCATTTGATGATGATGGCTTGGTTATTATCAAGTTTGAATTCAGAATTTTATGCATATGTCTCACATACAACTATGCAATGTTTTTTATATAAGTTCGTGTATTGATATAAAGACCTTATTTACATTCTCTTTATGTTTCTAAATGTGACGTTTGACAAATAACTAATCAAATATCTGTTTTATAAAATATTTAACGTAATGAACGGTAATGGATTCAAATGGGGTTACGGTTCCTGTTTAATAAATGAAACCAGTTTACTTACTTTTACACTTTTTTATTATTAAAGTTTGAAGGACAACCGTAAATCACAATTGAAATCACAATTGAGATGAGGTGAGGTGAGTTGTGGTTTAACGCCGCTTCCAAGAGTATTTCACTTATATCGCGGCTGCTACTATTATCGCAGGGAGAAAGCCCGCAACGCCATGTGAGTATGCCTTGCGGTGAAACCTGCGAGCATCGGCTGGAACTAGCGAACCATGGGTGGTACTGCGCTGAAATTCAGTGTAGCATTGCACCAAAACCTTACTGCGTGTAGAACAGTTCTCTACTGCAGACAAAGTTGTCGTGCCCCTGGCAGGATTCGAACTCGGGACCTCTTGATCCAAAGCCGAACGCGGTAACCACTGCGCTATCCTGCCCCCTGAAATCACAAATGAAATCCAATAAATTTCATTTTGAGACCAAGACAGTCAAAGTATAGGAATGGCAAAATCGCACGAATGGCAGCAGTTGTATCTAAATTCGTCATCCACAGATCAGCAGTTTGAATCTGATGAAGTATCAGGAGGTATTTGAGTTTATCATATTGAGCAGCTTAATAAGTTTCAATGTGAGGGTATATTAGGGAAGAGTATTATACACTTGTTATTACCTTTCGAATTGTTGTTGTAACCATTCTGCTATACATCATGCTCGTTAACAAGCAGAAGGACTCCGCCACAAAGTATTACCACATTTCATTTTAAATGCATTTCAACAACAATAATACTACCAATTATTAAAGTAGCATTACACTAAAAATTACTTCATCTTACATCTAATAGATATTTGGAAAATGTGGCACCACGTACACTATTCTCGTTTCAGACACCTGTGACAGTGAGTGGCGTTCATGCAGACGTTTCTCATCAGGAATTCCTGTTAACCGTTCTGAAGCATTTATCCAGCCTCGTAACGAATCGCCGACAGGTGAGAGGTAGAACATGATTGTGACCTTCACACTTCTGTTCATCACATGTGAACAGACTGAAGAGCATATAGCGTGGTGTCCCATCTGGAGTATGACACTCCAAAATGAGAATTTCATTTTTGATTTGTCAAAACATACTTCTTCAATTAAACTAATATCATTTGTACAACTTTATTGACTTACAAGGAAATCATTTTGTCTAGTTAATTTCACATTGAGTTACTGATACAGTGACTGTCATTACGTTTTTCTCCCGTGAAGGGTCGTAGATAGATAACATGTTATAGGCTATTTTCGCTGTTATGGTTTAATTGTTGTTAAGTCCGCCGGAACTGTAATAATGACCACAAATCCATTCTTCCTCAATTAACAATATTTTGTAAATAAATAAATTAATAAAAACGCCTACAAACGATATTTCAAAATGCAGTTAGATAAATGAAACCTGGTTCAAAAGATGCACAAGCAATCAATTTCATCGAAAAAGGTCGTTTAATTATTTACTTGACTTGTTCTATCATCAGGCAAACTTCCTGATTATTGGATGAGTTGAGTTATATTGCCAATATTCAAAAATAAAGGTCGCCAACTGGACCCAAGTTCATACAGACCTATAACTGTTTTAATCTGTGTTGGTAAATTTTTCACCTCTATCCTAAACGCTTGTCTAACAAATTTTCTTAAAATCAACAATATCATTACCCCGCTCAAGCAGGCTTCAGAAAACAATTTACAACATCTGATTAAATATATTAAACAACTAATAGTCTAATGTCATCACAAAAGTAAGAGCTCTACTGTGCCTTCATCGATTTCACAAAAAGGTAATTTTGATACCGTCTGAATAATCGGTTTATGGTCGAACATGCAAACGTTCGGCACACATGGTGGATTGTTGATCTCTTGAACAATATGTATCCTGACATTTAGTCAAAAGTACGTATACAAAACGGTAAATCCAAATAATGTCAAAAGAGAGTTCCACAAGTAGAGAACTTTTCTCAACTATTATTCCCAATTTTCCTGAACGATCTAGAGAACAGTCTGTATATAAATGGTTGTGGTGGAGTAAATTGTGAACTATATATGAGAATGACTATCCTATTTACCTGCAACTCTTATTATTACTTTATGATGTCAGGATACCAAGTTAAGTAAAATATGCCAGGGTATGTTTTACTGTTGGCACAAGCTAATGATACATTAAAGTATTCATTGTGTTATATTATTAGGTCTTCAAGACAAAGTCTGGAAGACATATTGTTTTTATCCGAATCCTTCTATTATTATTATTATTTCCACACTGTTTTGTTCGCCGATTTCTGAAGTAACGGCTGAACCGATTTTGATGACACTTTCAGGGGTGGTGGGATTCAATGGGATCTGAAAAGTGGTCGAACGGATTTTCGATTGCTTTCCTCATTAAAGATCCAGTTCGATTCAAAATTTCGATTTTTAACATGGGATTTTTTTTCAAAATGCACCTAGAGACAAAAGATGCGCAATGACAATGCGAGCAAAAAAGTAAATCATGGTAAATCATAGGTCACGTGGTTTAGCCGCTATTTTGATTTGTGTCACTTTTTAAAAGTATCCGATCCCATGTACCTTTGACAATCTTCTTCTCTGATGATACTTGCACCACGAATCTGACATTTATTTTTGTAAGTAGCTGAAGCATTGGTGAATACATGGTGTTGTGTTTTCAGGAGTGAACTCCTAATACTTTTCCCACAGTGACCTTTCAAACTTGGGCGACTTGTTACACAGGACCTACTTCAAGGGGACATTACTTACACTTCCCGAACTCACAATTGCATGATTTTTTTTAGGGCTACTAGATCAATATAGTGTCTTAAGGAATCAATAATAAAATCGCTCGCGAACAGTCATTTCCGGTCACAAATAAGGCTGAAAAATTACAGAAAATCACGATTTCGAATTTTAACATGGGGAACAAATTTTAAATTGACTTGAAACTTTTTTTAAAAGATGGGCAATTACAATGCAAGCAAAAAAAACAATCATGACGAATTCGTAGGTCACGTGGTTTTGCCGCCCTTATTATTTAAAATGAAATTTAAGATTTTTTGAGTTTTTCTCAGTGTATTATAAGATGTTACGAATGGAAGTTTTGACAGAACAATGTTTGTGACATTCCTCGATCAAACATGGAGCTGAGGGTCAAGCAGAAATCTTGAAGACCTAAGTATTGACGCGACAATCCTAGTAATAATTGGATTTAATATAAGGACAACTTTAATTCGGATCCACTTCATAAAAGTTAAATACATTTGGATTATCACATGTATTCGTAAAACCCTCGGTATATTCCACTCTTTTCCAGTTTTGAAAGCTGGACAAACTCTCAGAGATAAGTTAACCCAAAGTCCAAAGGAAATGTATTATCAACACTAAAACAAACACCAGTTTTTGAAAAAAACACCTACTTTTATCTAAACAAGTTTTGAAATTCAGCACTTTAAACCTCAACTTACTAATTAAAACTGGAAGATGGGGTGAAATATATCGTAAGCTTTGTAACTTAAGTGTAATTGGTGATGAATTACACTATATATATTAAACTGCCCAATGCTTAATTCAATTCGCAAACGATATGTACACCAAACAAAATGCTTAAATAACAATGTATCTAGATTAATATACGTTCTATCGCCAACAACTATCGTACATAATAAATATTATTTACTCATTGATATTCACTATTACACAGTGAAGAGTTATTCAGCTTCCTTGTCCCTATCTCCAAAACCCGGATTATCATTTTCTTCCTCATGTCGGCAAGCTATTCAGAAATGTGATGACAAGTCTCACGTCTTCGACTTGCTAATTGAAATTTGCTCATTAAAGTTTGTTTTCTCTATTGAGTGTTCTGGCAATTCTGTGTCAGGTTATCTCTGTAGTGTATTCCTCGTGGAATAGACTACTTCGGGTCATTCACATTTCTGTTTGACTGGGCCAACAGCTAGCTGACTGTGTGTCAGTGCAGTTTATTTCAGCACGGACTGTGCGTGGGTCTCTTGGGGACTTGGGTGGCTTGTCAGCCGGGCGTTGGCTTTCTCTCTTGTTCGCCTATCATACTTTAGGCCGCTAGTCTTCCTGGCGGCAAGCTGTTGTTTGTTTCACCTGAGGTGATTCATTGGATTTAGTCGCCTGTCCTTTGGCGGTGTGGCGCGACACAGGAGTGGACGGGGTCGCGCCTAGCGCTTGATCCCCAGATGTACCTCTAATCCCGCCTTAACTCTTAGCGCGGACATACCACCTGGCTTATTACTAATGACTTGTGTCTTGTCTCCGTGCCGCCGTTACTGAGGTTACTGAGGTTACCGCTATACCGCTTGTTGGGCATACCTCCGGATTTGTCTTTGTCTCCATAAGGTTGATAACTAGTTGGGACCCCGTTATACCGCTGGGTTCGTGTAGTGCTTGGATTACTTTGTTTCCATACCGCCGGCTGGCGGGAGGAGTCTTAATTGTTGGATCACGTCCTCGCTATAGCGTGTAGTGTGCCTCTTGAGTTTGGGCATCATTGGAATGGATAACCAGTGGACATTCTTGCATGCCGACGGGCTTGCCGCTTGAGTGTAGCAGGTTTGATTGGATATCCTGTGGTCTTCCTGCCCTTCTTGCTTACCGCTCACCGTCTCTCTTAGATGGTCTTTCGGACTTAGAAGTACTTGGACTTACTCTGTTTGGGTTAGGGGCTATCCCTACCTTTGGATACCTCGGTAAGGGTGAAGTAGTTGGACCATGTCTCGACAGTATGCTTCTTTCTGTGGAGGTTGCGGCTCAAGGAAGTCAGGTGCCTTTGACCCCCACTCTCTTTGCCGTTTGTGCCGCAATCTCTGTCCAGGGGATGACAGATGTCAGGAATGTCCCAGCCTCTCAGTGTCAGAACATCGGGACTACCGGAGTGAGGTGAAGAAGAGCGAATCTCAGGGCAAGCTGAGAGCTTCCAGGCGCTCTTCTTCGGCTGCGGCCACCTTTACAGGACCAAGGAGCTCCTCACCTGGGTCCGATCTCATTATCTCAGAGGTCGCGGCAGAATTTGACATGCCGGACATGTCAGCAGGATTGGGTCGAAAGGCGGTGTGATAGTTTTTCCGCAGGGTTGAGTTGCGGCGATGCTTCTCCGAGGTGAGAGTGTCTTCTCCTGATCGCCCCCACCCGCGGAAGAAGAGGAAGCAGTGACTGATTTAGCCCTTGCAGTATTTCCCTAGGTTTGCCGTGCATAGATGGTGGATCTAAGCACCGGAAATGCATAGTTGACCCCGATTTCATAGCACAGTCATCTTAAGGAAATACTGTTAGGCTTAAAGCAGTCAATGTCTCAAAATTCACTACCTGCAAATGCGAGTGCGAGGTCTAATGTTAAGGAAATTTAAGTACCCTAGCAGTGCAAAGTGATTTTAACAACTGTAGTTTAACAGACGACATCAATATTTTCTGGATAACATTCTAATTTGTTGTGTGTAGATACACAATATTTCGGAGTATATATGCTCATCGGAGGTCACCTGTTAGAGGAGAAAGCATATACTCGGAGCCGTCGTGCAACTGAACAATAAAGAAGTTGTTATCCAGAAAACATTGGTGTTGTATATATTCCACATCTAAATGCCCCTTAAATAATACATAGTTTACCATGAGGGCTGATTCTGAAAACATATGCATTACATAGATGATTGCTTTTGCTTGATTTTTTTGCTATTGAAATTTCCGTTAAATTATTGACGGTCAATGTTTTGTTTTCTATTCTGTTGTAGATGAGTACTGGACCTGTTTGAGATGTCCTCGGATGAACTATAGTCATGAGCAGCAGTGTATGGCATGTAAATCATACAGACCCAGAAGTCAGCCATATTCAACGTTCTCTGATGCAAATAACACCAACCCACTTTACTCCAGACAACCACAAAATGGTGATAACATATTACATTTTTTTCACATGTTTGCCCACAGAGGTTGTTATTCATTACATGACCTCAAATTCCATATTTTCCTAAGATTCGTGTTTTTCTGCATTCAAGTTTTATATACGTAGTTAAGGCCTGATATGTTCATTGAGACGTAGTTTTAGAAACCAATCTAATTGAAACGTTTTAAATGTTATTCAAAGTTTCATTTGGATAATTTAATACATACGAGTATTTGGTTTAAATGCATCACGTATTGAAATTGAATTTTGAGAATTTGTCAGCAAAGATTTAATTCATGATGATTATTTTTATTTTTTTATTTTACACCCAGTTATAACCTGAAAACATGTTTGTGTTTTTTATGTTTAGCTACACAAGTCGGATGGGCTTTACAGAGAAGAATAGTATTTCTCGGAAGAACAGGATCGGGCAAAAGTGCTTCTGGAAACAACATTTTGGGCAAGAAAGTATTTGAATCAAGTGCTTCTGGATCGTCAGTGACTAAGAAATGTCAAAGAGGAACTGCCGTCAGATTTGGACACATCATACAAATAATTGACAGCCCTGGTCTATTTGACACTGGCATGACCAATGCTGATATTACAAGGGAGATTGTAAAATGTGTTGGAATGACGGCACCCGGTCCCCATGCCTTCGTTCTGGTGGTCAGAATCGATCGCTTCACACAAGAAGAACATGCAACAGTTCAACACTTCATACAAGTTTTCGGCGAGGAGATGGTGGATTATTTGCTGGTTTTATTCACGAGGAAAGATGACCTTATCCATGACAACAAAACCCTTGCTGAATACGTACAAAACGTTCCCCAGGAACTTAAGGATCTTCTCCAGGCTTGTCACAACCGATGCATAGCTTTCAACAATAGAGGGTCGACATCTGAACGCGATCAGGAAGTCAGTGAGTTCATGGACTTGATTGATACCATTCTGATGCAAAACGCGGGCACCTGCTACACCAATGAGATGTTCGTAGAAGCGGAGAAGAACATGCAACAGCGGGAAGAACAGCTGAGAAGGGAAAACGAGCTAAAACGGCAGAGGGAGCGAGAGCAAATTAGAAGAGAGTTCGAGCGTAAAATGAGGTCTAAAAATAGGAGACATGAACTTGAGGCAGCACAACTCCAAAACAGAATCAAACAGATGGAGGATAAAACAAGACAGAAAGCCTCGGTTGATGCAAGCAACTCTATTGTACAGGAGATAACAGACCTGAAGGCCGTTGTCAAACAGCGTGCAGAAGAGAATGATAAGGCGAAGAAGGAACTCGAGGCTGAGCGGCTGAGGATGGAAAGAGAGGCTGAGGAGATGGCGAGAGAGGTAGATAGAGAGAGGGCAAGGGATGAAGTTAATAAGGAAAGTTCTGGAGTCATGGGTTTACTGTTCAAAGTCCTGCCCCATGTTATTGGAGCTGGTATGCCGGGGATTGTTGGCAAAGCTGTTGGTGTTATCGGTGGCGCTGTTACCAAATTGTTCACAAAGAAATAGACAAAAAAGTTGCTGTGCTCAATTTATCGAGAACTTCCTTTTCTAAATCAAATGGACATACATTCATTCAACATCTGCATCTAGATACGTTTTAAAGGCGTTATAGTACGACGTTCTCAGTCTAATAAAGTGATCTCACGAAAAGGTTTACATAACAATGGCTGAATAATACTCCCCAATGAAGAATTCCAAACTAAATGAACATGGTTCGGTTAAACCATGATAATCCAATTCCAATTTAGCGGCCATTTTAATGTGTTCACATTTTATGGCTGCTCGAAGGTAGTTCAAATGATCTAACTGATGTAGCGGTACATAGACACTCCGACTATTGTTATTGCACCATTATTATTAACCATCTAGGTTGTTACCTACAAATCTCATTCCCACTCTACTGTCGCTGTTTACGTAGCACCATTTTATTCTAATACGTTAATACGGATAACCATTTTCTATGGATGCGGATGAGGAGGTCTTGTAATTACATGTTTCACCATCTGTAACCATATATTCTATAAACATCAAAGATAAATGGCAAATTTGAGAAAACATAATATTATTGCCAAAAAAAACCATTAAGACGTGCTACTGCGCCATTTAAAATTCAAGCCCGATCTTTTCTGGCCATTCTTAATTGACGCGTGATAAACACATATACAAATGGTTAATAATTTTACTTGAGAGTGAACATTTGCTGTGATAATACGTTCGCGTTTGAATAAACACAGACGTTTTCATCAAAGTGATTGGTACACCTACAGAATACCGGATACCTTACAGCCATTTTGTTTAATGTCACGTGCACTTCCTAAAATAGAGAAGCGCGAGCAGTTAAATTCGAAAAAAGAAGGCGTCATTAAAAATAAAAATAAACCATATAATCGTATTCCTTGGTGTTACTTCCGGTTAGTATAACTAACCACCGAATTTTAAAGCGAAAGGTAAGTTATCAAAAATAAAGAAATTATATGTCTTTGAAAAAATGGAGCTGTGGAATTCTGGGAGTTGGAATGATTGACCGTGGGAAAAGTTCAACAGGTAAGTGCTCAGTGATTGGTCAATTTTCATCTTACGTCACGCCCTAGTAACAACCATATTTGGAAGTGTAGTACAAATGTGTGTTTTCTCAGCGTTCGGAATATGAGATTGTGGGACGTGTTTAGAATTTCAGAAGACAAAGAGGAACTTTTTCGATTTTTAAGAAACATGGTTCTATTCGGGAACTGGGAAGGAAAACTATGTGGTAAATGTTGTATTGGAAAATTTTATTTTTGTAAGGACAGAAGCTTTGAAAAGGTCACTTCCTCGATCGGGAACCACAAAGGTACTTTATTCATCGTATTTTGAGGAATTTTGTGTCCGTAGAAAATATCTGTGTGACAGGGAGGACAAGTTCCTTGCATTCTTGGAACTGATTGTTAGGATTTATAATCCTCACGACAGAGATATCGAAATTGTTTATTTGAGACGCCCCCTTGCAGCCCGACAAACCGATGCTTACGACAGTGCGGACGATTTCGTTCTATAAAGGTAAGAATGATGGGAATGATCGTCAACATAATGTCAATTTAATGTCTAAAGACAGTTTTATGCTAAGACTGAACCAAAATGTAAGTATACAACGATAGCAGAGTACACGATGCATCTGCAGCGTAAACGATAGACCGTTGCTAGGGAGGTCAGGTACGCACAGATTATGTGCAGTTCTAAAATTAACTTGCATGCTTTCCAAGATGGTCGATGGTATCCGGTATTCTGTAGTCTTTCCAAGTTATTTGTCATAACATATGTTTTGTAAGTCCTTCATGTTGTGATTTATAAATAATAAAATTTACTGTGAAGTGAAACGTGTCATGTTTCTAATTTTTTTCAATTTCAATGTCATTTGAAAAATACGAAAATTTAGTGAAAACGTCCATCTTAACCAACTAAAAATGCACAAAATGAAGGTATAAAGGAAATGAGGTTAACATAAAATAAGTACACTATCACACAACTACAACATGTAAACACAGACAAATGGCGACTTCTCAAACTGATACATCAACTCATTCCATGGACGTCAAATCATCAACAAGCCAAGTCAGCAGAGCGCCCAATTGAATTACAGGTGCAGCGCCACTACACTAGCACAGAAAAGTTAAGGGTGTATGGCAAGTCTTACATTAGCCAGTAATGGAGACTGTTAGAGTTGTGCCTTGCGGTGTAAGTGGGTTGTTTCTATGTGTCCAATCCTGAATGATGCTAAGCGCCAAATAATAGCCAATAATATGATGTTATACTCTGTGAGATTTAAAGTTTGTTGAAGGATTGGGGAGGGGAAGGGGATTGATGGGGGCACAGCTATCCTGTCCCTTATCATTTTGACGATTTACATGAAAATTCGATGAGTGTAACCGGCCCCTCCCAAACAAAAACGCGCTTGTGCTACTCGTTAAAATTCTAAGATATTACCCAATTAGATGATAAACGTACAATTAAATTATATTTAAACAAAACTCGGTGTTATATAATTGTTTCAAAAGTCATGTATATTTTTTTTATTGAACCATCACTACAGTTTCATAATCAGACTTAAATTCCACTGTGTGCTAACCTGAATATGTATATTTGCCTTAACTTGCGTTATATTACACGCTTGGGTTCAGGAAGATACGCCTAGTATGTAAACGATCGATTTACTATCGATTGAAGGGAGGTAACCCTACATTTGAAAATGACACATGCTACACGCTACAAATATCAGTTATACAAAAATGTCCTTATCACCTTATCAAAGTATGTTTCACTCGAAACCTGAAATATTCACACACACAGTTGTTGGAAATCGGGACGTGAACAACAAGCGTAACGAAACGATCGTTAAATAATATTACAATGACGACACATGAACACGAGCGCTTGATATAGTGTCATGAGCTGATACACGTACTAGATGCTCGTTCTTTAGAGAACAATGGTGGCCACCAACGACAAACTGAGTATGGACACCAAAATTTCGGAGACAAGAGTTCTTAATACTATATATAACCTCTGTAAAGTTTACAAGACTTGCATTAAGAGTGAAGTTAAACTGTCTGGCTTTAAAGGCACAAGTGCATGTTTTTTCGTGGCCAAATTAGCTATTCTAGATCATTTGACTGCAAACTTTACCTTCTTAGTTATCGACAATAACACATTTACATTCTTCACAATTAATTAATCTTCAATCGATAATTAAAACATTGAAACAGCCGAAGTCACTCAGGGATTAGAAAAATCTTAAATAGTCCTTTGTGAACAAAATGAGAATTCAGATTGTTGAAAACGGTTGAACTAGAGATGCTGTGCAGCTTTACACTTTACTTTAATCTCCTAACTGACAACAAAGAATGAAATTGTCTTCATTAAAGATAATAGAACCGCTCAGTTTTGTTTTGTTGTTAATTCGTTTATTCATATAGACAATACTTTCAAGTAAACAAAACACAAACTATTATTTCGAAGCCTCACCTACTTAGCCAGATATCGCGGTTCAAAGTGAGTAAATTTGGCCTGCTCATTATATCATTCTTCAAACAGTTTTCCGCGGCCCCTCAGTGTAGCATAACCTTCGTAAGCGATGTGACGTCATACACAGGAGTTGCTACAATGAAATCCTTAGGCGATTTGTCGATTTTCGTCGATGAATCGTTTAAAACACAATAACAACTTTTGACATTGTAAGTTTCCGATAGAATGGGTATTTGTGCGTCTGTAGGGAGTAATTTCAGAGTTTTGAAGCATTTTTCGATATTTAATCGCTGGTTTTAGTTTTGTTCTTTTCCCAATCGAGTGAAGTGTTACAATATGTTTTGAAATGAATAACTGACAAGTTAAAAATAAAAAAGATCATGCAATAATTTTAAAATTATAAACGTAGTTATTATTTCAAGTGTTGTTGTGCTTGATTTTGTGTTTGAAGTGGCCTATAATTTGAGGTCTTCTGTGTCCATAGTTCTCACAGTGAGTTTTTTAATTATTGACAGTAGAATAATTGCATTATAACTGTTACTGGTTTACAGTTTTTAGAAAACATCATTCGGGATATCTTTAAATATATAATCGTGTACATTTACAATCACTTAAATTCACCTTAAATTGACCTAAAATATACATTTATAGATACAGCATCGCATGAGCATTACTGAAAAAAATCAGGCTTTATCATTTTCCTAACATGATATAAAAAGGCATACATTATTTAAACATTAACATTGGTTGAGGACATCAGATTTAGAAAACTGTATTGTGATATGGGATATTTCAAATATTTACCAAGAATAGAACTTAGTCTAGGTATGCTTTACAGTAACAGGAGAACATGTATTCATCTTCAATCAGATTAAGATAAGGTAATTTTCAAAAAGGAAAAATCTTAAAACATTGTTATATCTAACAGTCTCTAAACTAAGATTAAATTAACCACGAAACTTAGATTTTATAAGGAACATAAATCATCACTTCATCATTATATGTAACAATGTTTTTAGGAGAATCTGCTGGTCCATTTTCCTTACATTTATATTGCAAGTAGGTTTTACTTAACTGTTTAAAACGCATCGATAACTATATGGCATATGTATATTTCCCATTTTTAAATGAATGAATTGTAACTAAAGAAATTGTATCATCTTACCATCGCCATGTGTTCGTTTTAACATCGGTACAATTCCGAATGTGCAAGAGGGGGTGTGACAGGATGTTACGTAACAGTCAGATGGGGCCTAAGGTTTAACTGATGATGATGAGTACGGAGATTTAACGAGCGATTTTCAGCGGAGCTGTTCTCTCACTCGGGTCGCAAGGACCATTAATAAAGTTTCGACTGATTCCAAAGGAGGATAATTTTGATGCCGCGGTCGAAAAGAGTGGAGGCAAATTTTGAAATTTGGAATAGTACCAAGGTAAGATTAAGCCGGGGTGGCGGAGGGGGAAGAGGGAGAGGGGGTAGGTTTATTGGTTAATTTTGCAAGTGTTTTTAGTTATGTTGGTGTTTTTAGATTCGGTCCAAAAGGCCCGAATCCTTTATGTAAGTGCCAACTGCATGGAAGGTACTGTTATTATTGAGTGGGTTTAGAATTTGGTAAATGTTATGTGTTTGGATATTATTGGCCCTTAGTTTTAGGTTCAGTATTTGGCGGAAGGCCGCATACTGTGGGCATTCAATAAGAATGTGATGTATTGGTTCTGCCTGCGGGCAGTGTGGGCATGTTGCTTGGGTATTTGTAAAGTTAAGTTTATGGATATGGTTATTTAATTTTGTGTGCCCCGTTTGGAGCTTAATTATTGCCCTATCAATATTTTTATTTTTGAATAAATTTTTTGTTTACTTAGGGGTTTTGAGAGAAGTTGTTTGGTGTGGTGTGCTGTTTTGGAAGTTGCATATTGCAGATGCCATACTCGCTTTGCATGAGATTTTTTATAGGCTTTTTGCCTCTTGTTTCGAATTGAAAAGGGGAAGGAATTTAGGTAATTTAAGGCCCTCCTTGGCAGCTTTGTCGGCTTTTTCGTTGCCAAATATGCCGACGTGCGCTGGTACCCATAGGAGCTTTACTGCCTTGCCTTGATTATTTAAGTTTTGGATAGAATTTAGAATTTTGGAGATTAGATCAGGGCGGTTTTTTGTTGATTTGTTTTGAAGTGCCTGAAGGGCACTAGGAGTGTCCGAAAGGATGAGAATTTTGCCCTGATCTTTAGTTTTAGGGTTGGATAAAACGAGTGCTATGGCCATAAGCTCAGCAGATAAGACCGATTGGTCGTTAGGGAGCCTATTGGAATATGATAGTTGTTTGGGGTGTTGCATGTGAATACCTACACCTGTTGTGCGTGCATCGGGGTCTCGGGACCCGTCTGTGAAGATGTGACACCAGGCAGACCAGTGTTCTTGAATGTAGTTGAGTGTGGTGGTTTGCGCGTGTTTGGGGTTTTGTTTGGAGGTTATTTTGCTAAGATGGAGATTTATTTTGGGGTGGGTAGGGGGGCAATAGGGTGATGCACCGTATTTTTTGGGGGGAGGTTGATATGCTCCATCTTAGCTTGGGATAGTAGTATTTTCACACGGTGAGATATTGGAGCGCGAGTTGGATATTTATTAAAAATAGCCTTGTTACGTTTAGAGGTACTCCTAGTAAGCAGTTCCCTGATAAGGGGGTCCTCCGAAGATCCAGCCCAGAAGTTTAAGGTGAGTTGGTCCCTTCTCAGTTCGAGGGGAATTTCACCAGTTAGGGCTTGGAGAGCTTCGAGTGAGGTACCCATTTGGGTGCGAGTAGCTACCCTTAATGCCTGATATTGAATAGAATTTAGGGTTTTAATTTTGGGTTGGTTGAAGAGAGTTATAAATAGGTGCGCCATAGTCCAATTTGGACCTTATAAGGGAGGAGTATAGATGGAGGGTTTGCCTATTTGCACCCCAGCCTGTGCCGGAGATTGCTCTCATGACATTAAGGTCTTTCGAGCATCTAAGTTTGAGTTCTTTGACATGAGCTTCCCATGTGAGATGCTCGTCAAAGATAAGCCCTAAAAATTGAGTTTGTTTTGGGAATTTAATTAGGTTATTTTTGAGATATAAGTTAGGGGAGATAGGGCGCGAATATTTATTTTTAAATACTACCCCTATAGTTTTTTTCCGCATTTAGTTTAAAGCCCCATTTATCGGCCCAGCGGCCGATTTTATTTAATGCGGTTTGTAATAAGGAAGTAGCTTAAGTTGGATTTTTACAACGTGCCCAGAGGGCGCCGTCGTCTGCAAATTTGGAGGTTTTTATATTTTTGTTGATACCCTCGAAAAGGTCATCAACCATTATGTTGAATAGTGTGGGGCTAATGATGCTGCCTTGTGGGGTACCGTTTTCTAAAAGGTGGTTTCCAGATTTTTGGTTTTCGACCCCGACAGTTATTTGCATGTTGATGTAATTAATTATGTTGCCTGAAAGGCCTTTTTTAGTTAATTTTTGGATGAGCCCGTTGTGCCACACCATATCGAAAGCTTTGGACAAATCCAGGAATATTGCGAGTGTATATTGCTTGTTGGTTTGTGAAAGTTTAATATCTTGCTCGAGGCGAGCAAGATTGTTTAGAGTGGAACGACCAGGAGTGAAGCCACTCTGGTCGCTATTTAATGGATTGATGTTTCGACGAGCTTGGAGGCGATGTTTTACCATTGCTTCCATTACTCTACATAAATTAGATGTGAGGGAGATGAGCCTATAGGAGTTGGGGTCCCCGGGGGATTTATTGGGTTAAGGTATTGGTATTACTAAAGCTTTTCCTACTTGCCAAATGGTATTGTATAAGTTTAATAGTATAGTAAGGGTGGAGGTTGGTAGCTTCTTAATTATTTGGTAGGAGGTCAGGTCTAGCCCTGGGGCTGTTCCCTTTTTCCTATTATTTAATACAAATTGAAGCTCCTCCATTGTGAATGGTTGGTTGATTGGTTTGTTATATGTGGGTTGTTTTGCAGTGGGTGTGGATTTGTTTTTGTTTTTCGTAAACTCCGGAGAGTTATTAGTGTTGCTGCTTGCCGTAGCAAAGTGTGCTGCGATTGCATTAGCTTTATCTTTAGGGTTTTTAAGGTTATTTATAGGTGGGATTTTACTACTGCATTTTCCGCCACGAATGACTCGAAGTTTATTCCAGACTTGTCTGAGAATGGAATAGCTTGTTTTGCAGCATTGATAATAGCATTAGTGAACTTATCAGAAAATGTTTGAGGGTCTTTATTTTCAAGGTCTGCTGGGTTAAGTTGGTTGCAAAGTGCATTAAATTTATCCCAGTCACCCTTGTTGTAAAGAAATTTAGGATTTGGGGGTGAATTTGGAATATTTGAGTTATTGGTAGGTAGAACATTATTTAAAGTAATGAATATAGGAAAGTGATCACTTCCCCACGGATCATCAGATACCTGCCACTCGGTATTTATAGCGATGTCCGGGGTAGTGGTCGTTAAATCGATAGCGGACATAACGTCCCTAAAGCTATCGTACCTTGTTGGAAAATTATTATTATGGATTACAAGATTGTTATTTATGACCCAATCGGCAATTAGTTTGCCGTTGGGATCTACCTTATCTTGTACTCCCCGATTCGGGTGGTGGCTGTTAAAATCGCCCAAGTACATGGAACGACCATTAGAAGAATTTAGAAGGGCCTAAAGGTCCTCTGTTTGAAATGCCAAATCTGGTTTTTTGTAGATATTATAAATATTAACCCTATCCTTTTGGTGAATGATAGTTATGGCATGTGCCTCTAAAGAATTTAGGGTAATATTTAGTTTTTGGAAGTTTAATTGTTCCTGGATAAATATAGCTAGGGTGGGGGGGGGGGGGGAGTAGCGGGTTTGGAGTGATTAGGTTTGGGTGTGGAGGAGGTAAGTGGTTTTGGTAGGGTTAGGGTGGCGGGGTTGGTGTATTGCTTGCAATGTGTCAAACATACTTAGCTCGTATTGATCAAAGCAAACAGCCAATGGAATTTCCAAAGTGCAGAAATCCATAGAAGTAAGAAACAGATATGTCCATAATGATTAATGACAACAGATTACCATGGAATGAGAAAGTAACCTAACACAGTAGGTTTTGTTGCATTTCTCTTTCTTAAAATAGTAAAGTAAGTTTCATTGTGTCCTGTACTTGCTGAGAGTTAAACAATTCCCATAGTTATACATCGTAAGTTTCACTTTCTAGAATCAAAATACTTTGAGATAGTATCATACCTATGTGCTTTCGTTTCATTTCAAATATTAAATAATGGAATAGATAAACGTGAGACATAGAAACGAGATGTGTTGGTGCTAGCAAGCTGATACCGAATGTATATCAGCTAGTTCTCCATACAAATCCTCGTTATCACTAGACTAATTTGTTCAAAGCGAGATCTTATTGCTAGAATCATAGTCTGACATAGCGGAAAATGGTCAGTGATAGACAAACTCACGAAGTTACGCAATAGAATTAACACTTCAAAATGATACAAAGAAAAGACAATCACGGTGGATTTACGTTGGGATCCACTCGGCATTATCGGAGATTAAACAAACTAAACACATTTTTACAGCAGCCAAAGTTAATTAACGACTGAGCAGAATATGTCGACATTGTTTATAATAACTTTGATCACTTTGAGGCTGTTTAGACAAGTGATCTCAGCGAAAAATACGTCACGGCTATACGAGTGTATCATGTAAACAATAACATGAGCCAGATAATTGTCAGGGCACGACTCCTGAGTAACACGTCACACCTCCGCTAGCAGCTGAAACGTTTGGCGGCTGTGTTAGAGAAGTTGTTTTTAAAAACGTTTTTTCTTCTTTTTTTAGGTGGATATTTTATCCAATACTTTTGCGTATTTAATCTTTATTGCTGTCAGAATCATTTCCGCGAAACCTACCCCCTGAGATATACAATACAATATCTTTAAGGTATATATGTAACTTCATCGATTTCTAATACACAGCATTAGAATTGCTGTTGCATTAACTATAGCGTCTGCCGTTTTTATTCTTCAGGTTGTTTGCAAAAATTGAAATAATGCCATTTTGTATAGTTCATGCGGATTTAATGCAACGTTGCATTAATAGCCTCCGTTTTAAAAAAACAAAACCTTTAAAACCTGATAATGTATTTGGTATATTACCGTTAGGACAGATCGTTTGTATAAAGGGATATTTCATCTGTGCGTTAGTTATATTTTAAACAATTGGTCTGCAACTTTAAGTAACCACAATTTTCTAGGTAACAAATGATTTAAATGTTAACGCTTTCCGGGGGATATTTACTAATTCAAAACACTTTATCATGCACTTTCTATTCATCTCTTAGTTTGTAGGATTTTGCTGAAACCTTGAAATTAAGGCCATGTAGAACAGAGGTTAGGATCGAACATCTGAAGGGAGTAACCTCTGTGGGAAGAGACAGTTATTAAACTTACTACATGGAGTAACAGGAACATATACAAAAGGAATAAAGTAACTGAAGTGAACATAAAATAAGTACACTATCTCACACACCTGAATCAATATGTAGACAGAACAAACATCTTCACACAGTGACACAATCATTACAAACATGAACATCTAATCAATACAAATCAAGTCTTAGAGATATCATGACGTGTTTATTAAAATCATTCGGTCGAAAAGCAAAGGTCCCCTTTTGAACGACACCCACCAACCAACGAATTATGTTAAGGGCTTACTTTGCGATATAGTTTAGCAAAGGTTTCCAACAGTGAGTAATCAATTTGCTAGCCTTGTTGAAGAGATGTCCATTAAAGGGAGGTAACTCCATATTGTAAGAGCAATCCGTTTACCTTGTATCATAACTGATACATGCTTCAACCATTTGGATGTTAGTTGTCTTATCACAAGATTTCAAGATCCCAATGCAAGGCATAACTCTTGCCAGTCTCAATTACTGACAGATTTAGGCCTTGCAGTATTTCCCTAGCTTTGCCGTACATAGATGGTGGATCTCAGCACCTGAAATGCATAGTGGACCCCGATTTCCTAGCACATAGATCTAGATACTTCTAGGATTAAAGCAGTCAATATCGCAAAATTCACTACCTACTAAATGCGAGTGCTCAATGTTGCGCTACGTACGGGGCGAAAAAGTTAACAAAGATTCCCCCCTTTGATTAACGAGTATATACAATAGCTTATTGAAAACACGAGTTTGAAATACAATGTTCTTAATTTTCATATCAGTTGCATCAAGATTAAATTCACATTGCATGACTTTGATTGTCCGCCATCTTGCTTTTTTAGCAAAATAAAAAAGCGCCATATTTCCTTTTTTTACAAATATAAACCATGTACGTTGATGGAATATTAACAAAGTAACACAATTGTATAATTAAATTTATCAACAATGTCATGTTGTGCCGTAAGAAATCGTTTCACACTAAAAGCGCCAGTGAATGGCTTTACTACTCATTGTTTTTATTTTTGAAACAATGTGCGTTCGCCTTTATCAAAATTTCAAATATTAAGTCATTACCCTCAGTAAAATGTTTCACATGGATTTTGCAATAAGCATGGATTAATACCATATAAGAGTAAACAGAAATTCCTCCCCTCTTAAAGGGAGTGTTTGGTCGCCATCTTGGAATTTTTTAATCATATGAAATTAAAACACGCCATATTGTACCTTATTTTGAATCTTTTGAATAAGTAATGACATACACTATGCACATAGTAACACATAACATGTCATAAAACTAACAAAAACTTTGCTTTTATGCTGTAGAGAAGTTTTCCCCACTCGCAGCGCCGATGAATGGCTTCAGTTCTCTCTCTGGTTTTATTATTCAACAAATTTATGCTTGTGTTTATCAAGTAGTGAAATACAAATTAAACAAAATATATCCTTCATTAGTATATTTCAATTTGTTTTAATCATCTATTAATAAAATATATGTGTAAACAGGAATATCCTCTCGAATTTCGTTTCCACAAACAATACCCCAATAGAACCCTCCTTTTAAGGAATCACACAAACATTTGATTGTAAAGACTAAGAGTTCAACCGTATATTTTTTAAAACCACGACAGGAGAGGAGTAACTTCAAGAAAAAGTCAAATTATCTCTCTACTCCCTATCCCTATTTTTTTCCCCACAGAACTTCCTTCAGATTTCCTATCATAACCTCTGTTCTAATGCGAACAGTGTTTCCACTCAAGCAAATCCCCGAAAAACGTACCACATTTTGTATCCCTGCTTTTTATCCAATGAAATGACATCTTAAAACGACTATATCGACCTAGTTACTTACAGTATTTTAGCTGTTTACTGAAAAAGGATTTTCTAATTAGCTTATGTTTTATATAAGTACTAGACATGAAGTGTCTTATGTTTTTGTCTTCGTTATTATCAGCATGTGTATGCTCAATTTTGTTTAAAAAAAATTGAAATCGCATATCATACTGATAATCTCTTATAGTCTAATCGCTGACAGTCCGCTCTATCAGGGGATCTCAATGCACATGACTACATCAATCCCTGACCCCATAACAGCGTTTTACTAGTATCGCGCTATAAACAGGCTCAAGCCAGACTGTATATTCAAGCAATACTGGCAGTTTCCGGATTAGGACACCGATGAGCGACCTTCAAATGTCACATCAAGACATCAATGGCTGAAAACAATGTTATATATAGCGATGAATAACCAACCTTCAGTGGTACGAAGTAGAATATACTAATGGAATCAGGGGATTGAAGCAGCCTTGTGGATACACATGTCCTGATGGATACGTCGCATATTGGAGGTAGCGTAGAGGGTAACATGTCCACTGTCGATTAGTTGTCAGGGCTAAACATAGCGAGTTACTATTAGTGTAGCTAAGGTCTAATTTTAAGGAGATTGAAGATGTCCTAGCAGTACAAAGTGATTTTAACAACTGTAATTAAACAGACGACATCATTATTTTCTGGATAACAACTTATTTGTTGTGTGTAGATACACAATATTGCGGAGTAAATATGCTCATCGGAGGTCACCTGTTAGAGGAGAAAGCATATACTCGGAGCCGTCGTGTACCTGCACAATAAAGAAGTTGTTATCCAGAAAACATTGGTTTCGTATATATTCCACATCTAAATGCCTCTTAAATAATTCATAGTTTATCATGAGGGCTGATTATAAAAAAAATGTATTACATAGATGATTAAATTGCTTTTGCATGATTTTTACTATTGAAATTTTCGTTTAATTATTGATGGTCAATGTTTTGTTTTCTATTTTGTTGCAGATAATTACTGGACCTGTTCGAGATGTCCTCAGATGAACTAATGTCATGTTCAGCAATGTATTGCATGTAAATCATACAGACCGAGAAGTCAGCCATTTCAACGTTCTACGATGCAAGTTACAGTAACCCACTATACTCCAGACAACCACAAAATGGTGATAACATATTGCATATTTTCACATGTTTACCTCAGAGAAGTAATTCAAAACATGCCCTCAAATTCCATATTTTTCAACGATTCGTGTTTTTCTGCATTCATGTTTTGGGAGATACATGGTTAAAGCCTAATATGTTCATTAAGAAGTAATTGTAGAAACCGATCTATTTGAAACGTTTTCAATGTTATTCAAAATTTCATTTGGATAATTGAATACATATTTGGTTGAAATGCATCACGTATTGAAATTGAATTTTGAGAAAAGGTCAGCAAAGACTTAATTCATGATAATTAATTGTTTTACCCAAAGTAATAACCTGAAAAATGAATTTTTTATGTTTAGCTGCACAAATCGGATGGTCTTCAAAGGTCTGTCCCGCAGGTCAAAGAAGAATTGTATTTCTCGGAAGAACAGGATCGGGCAAAAGTGCTTCCGGTAACAACATTTTGGGCACGAAAGTATTTGAATCGAGTGCAGTGACAAAGAAATGTCAAAGAGGAACTGCCGTTAGGTTTGATCGCAACATACAAATAATTGACAGCCCTGGTTTATTTGACACTGGCATGACCAATGCTGATATTACAAGGGAGATTGTAAAAGGTGTTGGAATGACGGCACCCGGTCCTCATGCATTCGTTCTCGTGTTCAGAATTGATCGCTTCACCACAGAGGAGCAAGCAACCGTTCAACACCTTATACAAGTTTTCGGCGAGGAGATGGTGGATCATTTGCTGGTTTTATTCACGAGGAAAGATGACCTTATCCATGACAACAAAACCCTTGCTGAATACGTACAAAACGTTCCCCAGGAACTTGAGAATCTTCTCCAGGCTTGTCACAACCGATGCATAGCTTTCAACAATAGAGGGTCGACATCTGAACGCGATCAGGAAGTCAGTGAGTTCATGGACTTGATTGATACCATTCTGATGCAAAACGGGGGCAACTGCTACACCACTGATATGTTCGTAGAAGCGAATTACTACTGCTAGAGGTCGTTTTCAGCTGATCTTTGGTGAACTTGATACGATCATTTGAAATAAGGACAGGAAGTCATATTTCAACCAATCACAAGCGCGGTTCTAGCTCACATACATTTCTGCAGGAACCACCGATTAGTTTTTTAAAACGGGTTTTAAGGATATTTTCATAGCCTTTTCATCGCTACTTGCATAATTTTGGGGCATAGTGAACACATGTAGACATCTTACCTCACTAGAAACAAATTATAAAGTTCGCTATACATGAAAATACTGTTGCTAGGCAACATTTCAGCAATACTGAAAACGTATGTCAAACATCTACAGTTTAGTTAAAATCGATGTCACATAATAACCCTGTTTGAAAACAATTAACGTTACGTTATACTTAACGACCTCTACAAAGGTTTAAGTTGATTGTCAATATTTTAAATATTCGTTTCTGAAAATAAATGTAAAGGGCTACGCAGACAACGGGTCAAACTGTAAAAAAAAGGATGAATTATATGAATGGAATATTTATTTTTCATCTATTGAATTGCAATTAGTGCAATTTCTCCTTTTATTTGGGGTCGAAAAAAATTTGGAAAGATTAAGTGTATATATTTCACGGAGATAGATTTTTGGCAATTTTCCCATTTGTCCATCAACATCCTTGATAGCTCTTTAAGATAAGCATAAGGTCATAGGCCTATAATATGTTGATTAACCAAAATCTTTAAACTAAATTTTAGATATATTGTTAGAGGAAAGTTAAAAGACGAAATGGGTTTACCACCGACCGAGGGTATACAGAAATACCAACGATTTCGTTCATCCTTCTAGCTGTCTGTCCCACAAACATCTTATCCATCCAATGAGAGAAAAAGTATACAATTCTGTAACATTTGGCACATGTTTTCCACCTTATTCAGAGGAGTGCATTGGCAATTGCCAAGTTGAAACAACTTTCGTTAATTTATGATTTATTTTATTTATGACTTAGTCCGACCTATTACAGTCACATATTACAAATCTAGTCGTCTGATTTTGTTTTGCAAAACTATTCTACATTAGGGCCTATTCATAAGGATGCAATGCCAAACAACACATTCCTCAGCGAGTATCTACATTTGTATGGATATTTATGTATACTGAACTTAGCCATTTTAATGAAACAAACTATTGCGAAAAAAATATTAGTCCGATTCTGTTAAATTGTTGCGCATGCCTTCTGCATTACTCTGAGGGATAGTGTCAAGTGTAAACCACGAAATCCAGATAATACAACACAATTTCTTACCTATTTCCAGTTTCACCAAAACAATAAGAGCTTTATTCTGATGTGATCATGTTAATTTGACCTTATGACAGACATTTCTGTATTCATTGTCAGAAACACAGTTATAATGGGGGCAACTTGATTTAAATGATAAACAATTCTATTGAGAGTTTGATCAAGTTGAAAATCAATTCATAATAATACTATTCATAAACACATTTCCTTTTAAAAGAGTATCAGATGTAAGAGTAAAAGATGTATCACCAAGAGCAAAGCAAAATCAGTTTCTATCATAAAGGCACCACTTGGTCGTATAAAACACGTCTTTTTAAAAAAAATCTAAACTATTGATTTGAATTAACCATTAATATAAATCATGTACATGTACAACTTTATTTGTAATGTTACTGACATATATAAACCAAATTTTCAATCGCGTAATGGTATTTTATTGTACTAGTGATGTTTAAATGCTGACTAGCATAAACGGACTACTCCGGAAGTATGTACCTGTAACGTAGCGGTCACTAAGAACGCTGTTACGCTGTAGACTTTAATGAACCTTTTTCGAAGAAGCGAACATAAAATATCTACTATAGCAACAGCAGGACTGATTCAAAATAAGTGATATGCAGCATAAACATCTGCTCCGACCATGTGGCACCTTTTTGGTACCTTCTAGTATCAATGTTTTTCGAGATTTTATACAAGCCAAGAGGGCAATTAGAGACTTTTCACATGAAGAAGAGATGTTAAGTAACTCTTAAAGGACAAACAACACAAACTGAAAATTTCAAATTTAATGCACAAAAAATCTTTCAGAGCCTATATCTCCTAAACCAGAATCGACCATGTGGTCCCATTTCCGGTAGCCTTCCCCATGCCTTGATAATAATTATGAATACAAGACAAGTACATAGACACTCACGTTACGTCAACATCACATACAAAGACATGATAAAATGTTTTGTAAAATTTTGAAACATGATTTTTGAAAAGGATATATGAATATATTGACAGGAAGAATAAGATAAGAATTACCTTTAATATGCTAAAATAAATTAAAATTCTGTAATATGAACACTGTAATATAAACGAATGATTGGAAACAGGATCAATCTTCAAAATTACTTTGATATGGTAGTCTCTAGACGGGAGATAACAAATATTGAAAACATGACGAGCTACAGAGCCAATGGCTCTATTTTCTACTCCTTCTCCAGAACAAGTGACACTAGACAGCTGACTCCTTGGCCAATGGAAATTCTATATTGTAGATATGGTCATACTGTGACCCAAAATATGGGTCACAGGGGTCATGACCTCAACACCTATTTTAATCTTCTTCTCCAGTACTAAAATCTGTATAAAGCTGAAATGTTTGTACATACCTCTTGGCCAATGTCTCAATTGTATTTAATTAGGTGATCCTGAGACCCGAAATCTTCCTCAAAGTCACTTGGACGGAAATCGCTTAGAACAATGACTGATGATTCCATTGGTAGCAAACTAACAGAGACTTAAAGATTGCACAAACATGACTATTTAGCAAGATTGTTTTGTGGTTGAGAGTTGTTTACCTCTGTGATGTTTGGAGTTAAATATTAATTATGCAGATTTTGCTCCAAAGTGTAGCTTTGATTTAAGAGAATTGTGTATGCCTTTTGTGATAAGCATCATTAATGAGCTTGGATAATGTTGTTTCTGACAGTGTTATAGAAGATGGCGTTGAAATACACTTGTCAATCATTTTCAGGACATTATTGAACTTGTTCAGGCCGTAAAATGCCATAACTGAGAACGTTAGCAAGTTTATTTCAACATCATCTTCTTTTTTTACATGTTTGACAAAAATGAGTACCGTAATTTATTCTTATTTATTCTTATATTAGATTTAAATATCTATTGACTGAATAATCATATATCTATTGATTTCTTGTGTTTATATTAATTGAATAATACTTATTTCAATAAAGTGTCTATATTATCTTAATAATTTTACATCAACAGTTTTGTATTGTGTTATGCTAATTTATCAACCTATTAGCCATACTGATTTAAATATCTATTGACTTAATAATCATATGTCTATTGATTGCTTGCGTGTCTATTAATTGAATAATACTTATTTCAATAAAGTGTGTATATTATCTTAATAATTTTACATCAACAGTTTTGTATTGTGTTATGCTAATATCAACCTACTAGCCATATAACGTGATACTTGAAACGACCTTTCTAAACCGTATCACGCGATACGAGGGACTTACCCTCCTCCAGGAAGTTGTTAACCCTGTCTCTTAAAGATTTTATTCTCAAAATTTGAGATGACTAGCTTAAAAGACACACAAAGATTTAACAGTCGACACCATGGCTCACTTGAGGGGATCAAGGCTAAATGAACAAACTTAGGTCTCCATGTCACAAAGGTATTATTTTGAAAGTTTCAACATCCTGTTTCACCTGGTTTAGGAGAAGTTGTTCAAGGTTTTTATGAACAAAAAGACATAGTCATCAACATCCCCCGCCAGCGCCAAGAAATTGGAAAAAGGGCAATAATTCGAATTAATTGTGCATTACTCATTTTCGAACTCCATCAAGGCATGTGTGCCCTCAAGCAACATACCAATGTTGCTTCTCCTATTGTAAATAGTTTCTGAGAAAAACTGTCGACTTTGGAGAAAAATACGGAACAAGGGCAATAACTCCGAAAAAAATAATTGCACGCTTCTCATTTTCGAACTCCGTTTAGGTATTCATGCCTTCTAACAACACATTAAATTTGATAACCCTATCTTAAACGGTTTCTGAGAAAAGCTGTCCCCTTTGGAGATACCATGAACAAAGCCCAAAAATACGGAACAAGGGCAATAACTCCGAAAAAAGTATTTGCACGGTTTTCATTTTTGAACTCCATCAAGGTATTCATGTCCTCAAGCAACTCATCAAATTTGGTAATTCTATCTTAAACAGTTTCTGAGAAAAGGTGTCCCCTTTATCTCGGACAGATGGACGGACGGACGGAGCCGAAACCTATATTCCCCTTCCACTTCGTGGCGGGGGATAATAATGGACACAAATGAAAAATTGTTGATACCCCAGATGCAAGGTATAACAACAAAAGATTTTCGCTTTGAGATTGCAGCATTACAGAAGTTAAAAATGTGAAAAGATCATGGACAATGTTTGAAACTGGCATATGCAATATATCCATCTGGTCTTATAACGCCTGATTAGCTAACAATTTGAAAAGTTGCAAAACTTCTGGACTTATAGGCCTGGTGATAGCCATCACACATGTTAACCTAATTGGATTGCCAATGAACAAACTGATTCGCATTTACAAACTTTCGAATTATTTCAAGAATATGAAAGATAAAGCATTTTTCTTTCTCTCCGAACATCATATCATGCAGTTAAAACTTGCACTTGTAAAAGAATACTACTTTCTACTCAATGAGATTGTAGTTTTCCACAAGATATTTAAAATACAGTCAAACCCTGTTTATCCGCATGATTTGGTTGCAGTTAAAATTCATCCGGAAAGTGAGTTATGCGGTTAAGTGAATCATCATTTGAATAAAATTAATAATAATATACATGTTAATGCCTTATATACAGTGCAGGCACTGCTCAATGGCTGTACATTATTACCCTGAAGGAATTGTACTTTTGGTGCCCCTACTCAGCGCTCGGCGCGACCATATAAGCCCGTATCTCCCGTGTTCAGGTACCCATTTTAACAGCTGGGTGGACTGAGTGCAATGTGGATGAAGTGCCTTGCATAAGGGCACAACACAGTATAAGACCAAAATCACACATTTTTAGTGTCTCCACTGGGATTCGAACCTGGCCATCGCCGTGAGAGGCCAGCATGCTACCCACTACACAACTGTGCTCCATGAATAGAAATGCACAGAGAACATTTGTTATACTACTCTGCGGATTGCCAGGTTTCTGGATATACTGGGTCCGGTACATGAGATCCGACCGTATCCTACATCATATAGCTCCAAAGGAAAACAAAACACTTGATTTATTAAGAAGTTATAGAGTTTATTTATACAATGAGCAGACTACCAAGACAGTAATCAATGTACAGAGTTGATAAAATATGAATACTTACATATGAACAAAGATATATAATGTAGGTAAATATTGAATATTAGTACATGGCAGCACCCTGTTTTCTGACAACAATACAATAGTTCTATAACAATAAAGGTCACTTCATTTGATAATTTTACATTTTGTAAACATCAAAAACTGTCGCTCTATTGAAATAGAGTTTATCAAAATTCAACATTTCTAATAGAATAATTAACAGAAGGATTTTTGTCTTAAGCTATTTAGGTTTTAAAAAAAAACGTTTAATTTAACGATTAAAGTTCAACTGTAAGGCATTTTTGTAAAGAATGACACAGATTATTATCTCTATGTACATTATAAATCGGATTTAATGAACATAAAAATTGAGACAATTTACACTTGCAATTAAATATTAACACAAATTTTATAACCCGGTTTGTGTATAACTTCAAATTTAGTCCAACGATTGGCCACCTGTTCGCCTGTTGCACTGGTTTTCAGATATTCAAATCAGCTATTCATCAAATTGCAATCCCCTTTTAATGAATCCCGAAAGTGAGCATGGAACAACACACCCTACCTTTAATACAGTGACTACCGATGTTATCCTTAAGCCAAACTCAAATTCTCAATTCAAATGTACATTTAATTTGATAAGCATTGTCAATTTTTATTTAAAAAAACTTGAATATATACTATGTCTTTACCATATATTACAAATAATTTAACATTTTTGAGTAAATGTCATTTTTTATACTTACCTGGTTGAAAAACCAACATTGCCCAACGCTTCCCCTGAAGCGTTCCTAAACATATATCACACAGAATTAAAAAGGGACGCTACCCGGTAAGGGTGGCGCTCGTGCCACGTGACATCGGTGACGTCATCATTCCCTAGTACAAGCGAGCACAAAACCCAAACCCAGGAGGGGAGGTAGGGCGGGAACTAACGAGCGTTGGTTTTTCAACCAGGTAAGTATAAAAAATGACATTTACTCAAAAATGTTAAATTTTTTACATACTTATCAGGTTTGAAAAACCAACATTGCCCAAATTACCACAGCAAGGAGGTGGGCTGAACCGAGTCACGTGCGCCACCGAGACGCGTCGCTTTACCCTTAGGCTGGCACGCCGGAGCACTGGATGGTGTGAAACCATGAAAGGTGCAAAACCATCCATGCTGCGTGCGGCCCAAGAGAACTCACGCGGATTCTTAAATTGAGTGTACAGAGGTCGACGCCGTCCTAAAAAAGACAAACCTACACTCAACCTCTATGTGTCCGCCCCTCACTCGTTAAGTAGGGGGGGTAGAGTAAGAATCCTGGTACTGCTGTCATGCAAATACCCCGGTTGGGTTAACAACTGCACTCATAGGCAAAAAAACAACCAACCACAAGTATAATAACAACAAGTTTTATTGTACACAACCAAGTGAATACCAAAACAAGTACATAACAGCGTGGATGCGCCCACCCCCGCTAGGGGTAAGGTGCGTTCCGTCGTACGACTGAAAGAGGTGCCGCGGTCCGCTGCTGGGCGAACACCTGAGGACCCAACCTTGACACACCTGCCAAGTCCTCTGTGGACACTTCCCGTAAGTAGTGGTCAGCAAAGACCAACCCCGACTTCCAAAAACATCCAGCCAGAATGTCTGACCCGGCGATGTTGCAATGAAAAGCCATCGTAGCAGATACTGCTCTGATCTCGTGGGGATTAGCGCGAGACGGGGGAGGGAGGTCAGCCGCCTTGTAGGCGTTGATTACTGCTGACCGCAGATACACCCCCAAAGCCCGTCTGTCAAGCTCCTTCACAGTCCGTGGTGAGTGAGGCAGAAAAAAACCGACGCCTCCCTTGTCTGATGCCCCTTGTCCGTTCTGCATAAATGCGGAGCACGCGGACAGGGCAAGGGGGAAAGGTCTGTGACCTCTGACGAGTCGGTTTCAGGACCTAATGACGGTATATTAAAGGTCCTTCCCCTCTCATCCGCGGCCTGGTTTTTACAGACAAAGTCTGGGGCCAGGCCCAACGTTGCAGACCCTCCGACTCGGCGCTCGAACCTTAAAAGGTCAGCGTGAAGAGCGTGGAGCTCTGATATCCTCGCAGCTGAGGCCATTGCGACCAGGAAGGCCGTCTTGACCGTGAGACGAAGGAGGGTGGTATCCGACAGGGGTTCATAAAAATCTGAACGTAAGTGCCCAAGCACTATCGCCAGATCCCACTCGGGTGGTCTAGGCTTGCGTCGACCGTCGACCTGACGAAAGGTCTTGACCAGGCCCTTCAGAACCGAGATGTCGAGTCCTGGGGAGCGTTTGCGAACTACCGACATGATCGCCGCCAGATTGGTATTGATCGAGGAGGCTTTGAGCCCTCTCTCGTTCCTCATGTACACCAAGTACTCGGCAATCTGGGGCAGTGAGGCCGCCTCCGCTTCAAAGCCCTGCTCCTCGCAGAACGAGGCGAAGGCACGCCACTGGAAGTCATAGAGCTTCCTTGTGGTCGGCCGTTGAGCTGTTGCTATGGCCTTGGCCACCCGTTTAGAGTACCCGCTCCGCCTTAACCCCTTTTTGATACAAGCCAGGCGTGAAGATTGAGGACCTACAGGTTCTCGTGTACATGTCCGCTTGGGTTGCTCCGGAGCAGGTCCCCCCCGGAGGGGTATCGGAACTGGCTCCTGCAGAGCTAGTCTGCACAGAGGAACGAACCAGGCACGAGGCCACCAAGGATCTTAGAGCGGTGCATACCTTACGCATCTGTCCACGACAGCAAGAGGCAGCGAAGGCGAGGGTATAAGCCCCGAACACCCTATGAAGACCTATCCGCAAAGAGGAGCACGGGACCACCAGAGGCGTACGCCGGCAAGGCGTAGCCTACACAACTCCCGAGGCAGGCCGTGTAGCGAGACGGTAATCCTCCAGTTGAAAGCTAACGAAAATAACACTCACAAGACAACCCGCCCACTACAGGCGGACACTCGCCAGGCGTACCCTCACACTCTAATGCAACTCATTAGACAGGCTGCGTAGCAAGACCCTGACCCACAAGTTGAAAGCTAGAGTGAGTAACACACACTCGCAATGCAACCCACCCCAAGGCAGACGCTCGCAAGGCGTACCCTCACATACTAACACAACTCACAAGGCAGGAAGCGTCATGAGGCAGACATCGAGATGCTGATCCTCAAGTTGAAAGCTAGCGAGAGTGAGACTCATTCACAAAGAAAACTCACTTGCAAGGGACAAACTAGCACAAGGCACGTACTGAGACGCTGAACCTCAATTAAAAGGCTCGCCGGAGAAACACTTACTTGCAAGGCGTGCCTTCATATGCTAACACAACTCATGAGGCAGACAGCGAGATGCTGACCCTCAAGTTGAAAGCTAGCGAGAGTAACACTCGCTTGTAAGGCTCATACCAACACAAGGCAGCGTAGTGAGAGGCTAAACCTCAAACAGAAAGTTCGCCTGAGTAACACTTACTCGCAAGGCGTACACTCACAAGCTAACACAACTCATGAGGAAGACAGCGGGATGCTGACCCTCAAGTTGAAAGCTAGCGAGAGCAAAACTCGCTTGTAAGGCGCAAGCTAACACAAGGCAGCGTACTGAGGTAGAAGGCTAGCGAGAGTAACACTCACTCGCAAGGCGTACCCTCACATGTTAGCACCACTCACGAGGCAGACAGCGTAGCGAGACGCTGACCCTCATGTTGAAAGCTAGTGAGAGTGACCCTCGCAGGACAACCCGCCCTATAGCAACCTGTGACACACCCACAACGGGCCAGCGTAACAAGACGCTAAGCCATAAGGATAGGGCTGACGAACGCATCACTCACCCGCAGACGAGCCCGATCCTGGGAGCCAACACTTGCGTGTCAGAGGACGGACCCCAACCTTCTGACACAACCTGCAATCAACTCCGCGAATCGGAGAATCATAGTCGCAAGGTTGGGTGACAGGAGAAGACTCGCTCACACGCGAGCATAACCCGCCAAGCGGGTTAAGGCATGACTAACGAGAGTCAGCACTCTTACGCAATCAAGCTCGTCCCTGAGGTCGACGCTCGCAAGGCGGAGAGCGAACACTCCCACGCAAGCATAACCCGGCAAGCGGATCAAGTCATGACTAACGAGAGACAACACTCACTCACAAGCAAGCCCGACACTGAGGTCGACGCTCGCAAGGCGGAGAGCGAACGCTCACACGCAAGCATAACCCGCCAAGCGGCATGGCATGTTCCGCTGGCATGACTAACAGGTCGTTAAGTGCCGACTTGCTGAACCCGTATCGGCAACAAAAACCCGCGAAAAGCCCAGGCGGAGCCATCACTCACTGATGAAACCATCAACTAATGCGAGTGAGTGAGACAGAAAGTGAACCCCCAAGCGTAACTCAATTCGTTAACCCGAGACGGCAATGAATGAAACCTATTCACAGGCGAGTTCACGCCTGACAAGTGTACGACTGTACACTTAATCACTTAACCACCTGCCACACACTCTCGTCACCTGACAGGCGAAAGCAGGTGAGTTGACACTCACTCGCTAAGGAACTCACGCTTGGCGAATGTACGTCCGTACAAACACACTATCACCTGACACGCGAGAACCGGTGAGTAACCACCCACTCGCTAAAGAGTTCACGTTTAGCGAATGTACGCCTGTACAAACACACTCGTTACCTGACACGCGAGAACCGGTGAGTAACCACCCACTCGCTAACGAGTTCATGCTTAGCGAATGTACGCCTGTACAAACACACTCGTCACCTGACAGGCGAGAGCAGGTGAGTTGACACTCACTCGCTAAGGAACTCACTCTTGGCGAATGTACGTCCGTACAAACACACTATCACCTGACACGCGAGAACCGGTGAGTAACCACCCACTCGCTAACGAGTTCACGTTTAGCGAATGTACGCCTGTACAAACACACTCGTTACCTGACACGCGAGAACCGGTGAGTAACCACCCACTCGCTAACGAGTTCACGCTTAGCGAATGTACGCCTGTACAAACACACTCGTCACCTGACAGACGAGAGCAGGTGAGTTGACACTCACTCGCTAATGAGTTCACGCTTAGCGAACGTACGCCTGTACAACCACAGGTGAGGAGACACTCACTCGCTAGCGAACACACGCTAGGCGAATGTACGCCTCGCTAGCGAGCTCACACTAGGTGAATGCTCGTTCACCCGCTTGGCGAGTGCTCGTTCACACGCGTATGCTCGCACAGCGGAGGGCGTACCCCCACCCCGTTCACTAACCCACCAGGTGAGCAAACCAAGATGAAAGCGAAGGCTAGCGAGAGCCTACGCCAACCGAGAGGCGAAAGACCAACCGACAGTCAGTCAAGCAATATACACGTGCACGACTAGCACGACTAGCACGTGCAGCCCGAGCAAGACAGGCAGCCTGGCAAGGCGAGAAATGCACCAAACTGACAACTCCAAACCCGACCCAAAAGTCAACTAATTGGCGAAAATTAGTTCAGCAGTTGGTCAGGAAAGGACAGAAAAGTACTTATAACAACAACTCTGAAGATATGAGGAACTAGGAAGACTTAAAAAGCCTATAAAGTAGCGAAATTAGTCGAGAACAGAACACACGCGTGACCGTATGCTCGCTCAACAAATAAGGGAATGATGACGTCAGAGATGTCACGTGGCACGAGCGCCACCCTTACCGGGTAGCGTCCCTTTTTAATTCTGTGTGATATATGTTGAGGAACGCTTCAGGGGGAAGCGTTGGGCAATGTTGGTTTTTCAAACCTGATAAGTATGTAAAAATAATGGAACTACTTGAATATATTAAACATTTAACAATAATATTTTCACAGATTGCATATTGCCCAAATACGTATATAAATATGTACAAAAAAAGATCATCACTATTAAAGAGATTACTACACATTAGGATTAAATTGATAGATGGTAAACATTTCATTATTTACATTAATTTGTAACACATAGGACACTCAGCTATTAGACATAATCTTGTTTCACATCAACATAATTTAAAGGCACTGTTGCACACTTCAGAAACCAAAGTTTTTGTATACTCACTAATGATTTATATTATTATAAATGAAGTTATTTTTTTATATTTAACTTCCTTATAAATGATATTTTAAAACTGGAGCTGAGCAGCCTTCATACTGGGTACATGGAATTGCCAAATCCTGCACAACGTGAGACTACAATGCACACTTTTGAACAACTTCACACACATTGAAACAATGGCATCTGTATTCTGAAAACGAAACCCTAAACTGAGGGCACAGGTGTTGATTGAGGAAGTTGCAATTTAAAGGCACATCCATAGTGTTGTTGGGGGTCACATATTGCAAACGTTATAAATAGTGTTACTTGATCGAGAATTACCGACTGTTACCGAAAACTACCATTTTGATCATAGTAGACTTAGCATATTGACAATATGAAGGTAAAAGTAGTGATTTTTGTTATTGAAAACCGGACAATACACAGCGTGTGGTGCGTGTCAATGAGTCAAACGTAATTTTGAAATCTTATTTATAACAGACAAAGTGCCAAATTTGAGTTGATAATGTTTAATAGGTCACATAACTACCGTGCATTTAAATTGGACGTGCAGTTTCGGTTTCTGCACATGCATAATGATGTTACTCAATTTTAATTGGAAACTTAGTAATTATGATATATTTGGCGATTGGGGATAAATACGAAATTTGAGTGAATGTATTTGTATTGTAAACAGCACATGTGGTGAGTTTGATTGATTAAAGCCAAATAATATATTATGAAACACAATGGATGCACCTTTAAACAGCAGTATGACTTGTAAATGAGAAATGCTTTCAATTTTGGTGGTGCACTTTTCAATTTGGAATTGCTACTTTGGGTTGAAGTAGTTTGAATTAGTGGTGGTATAAAAAGTTCATGTGTATTTGATACTCAATTGAATTCATTTTTACAAACTATACTAATTTGTGACCTTAGGTACATACTTCTAGAGTAAACAGTTATGGAATATGTAAGCAAGTTATAATTTGTAAGAGAATTTCATTCAATGTGCAATAGAGCCTTTAAGTGGTTTAAGTTTTCATATTTCAGTACAAGAAAACAACTCTATGATATGGTAATATCAATGAACATTTTGACTTTTGAAAAATTATCAATATTTTGTATTTAAATTATCACATGATGACATAGAGTAAAGTCCTACAATTTCGTCCAGTCCTAATATTTCGTCCACTTTTCAAATAAAAGCGCATTTACAGCCTGTCCTACCCTCAAATCGTTGTCTTGTTTTTTTTTATTTTTCTTACTAAAAATAGCAGTCAATTGATATTAGTCACATGATACATACAGCAATGTTGAATGGTCGATACAACATGACGAAGCTGTTACGTCACGACCTTCCCGGCTGGAAACGACGTAAACAGGTGAACGAAATTACAATACACAGTCTCAGATACTTAAATCTGTGTGGACGAAATTACGAGATTGGTGGACGAAATAACCCAATCCATACCCTTGCGTTTCATTCATTTCATTCATAAGAGTTACCCCCCTTTATCAACCAATCACTTTTCCTATAACAAAGACTCTTCGCTTCGGGCTTATTGTTGACCGAGAAGTGCCGAGAAAGGCCAGTGAGGGCTAGAATTCCGGCGAGCGTCGTCAACTGGTAAAGTGGACGAAATTTGAGAACTTTACTCTACTGAACAAACAACAAATTCAATGTTAATTTTTTTATTCTTGAAGCTTTTGGTATTAATAAACAAACCAAAATTGATGATAACACACTCCCATCACATTTCTATCATTAAAACATTCCTCAAAGCAAATGGAAAGAGTAAGAAATGAGCTCAGAAAACAAAACGAAACACAATGATGTTAATTTGTACAGTTGACACCCAAACAAACAATTGACAAGAAAGATTTAGAGCAACACTTGAAATGATTCTTTAGTTTTAAAAAGTTAGTATCATAACTGCAATCATTATAAATGTGAGAAGATATCCCCAAAACTTTAAAGATCTCGGATCTCACTAGGGATGCAGAAATCGGTCCATTGGCCGGACTGGAAAATTGACCTGTCTGACATTTGAAAAGTCAGTTGACCGATTGAAGAAAATCATAGGAAAACTAACAAACACACCTTACAAGCATTAAATAAAGGCAAAACACCCTGCTTGTGTCAGCCATAGATTCTAATTGCTTAAGAAATTGAAAACACGTTAATCCAGTAAACAAGTCACATCAGTTAAGTGCCGACAAAACAAAAATTCTTTACTTAAAATTAATTGCAGTCATGACATGTGATTTTTCTCATCATCATGACATGAACTTGACCAAGCTGTTCACAAGAAGACATAAATGTCGATAAATGAGCATATATTCACACTTCTTAATTCATTCACTTTCCAATGAGAAATATTTATCAAAAATAATCTTACATCATCAATATTCATAGAATTCTTGCTAAAACCTAACATTTCATAAAATTATTTTTTTATAAAGTCCAACCTAACATTGTGTTATCACTGTTGAACTGTTGCTCTAAAACAATTTGTATAAAGCTTTCAAAATAGTCATGATTTACGTTGAAAAGAGAATTACATTACAACACATTTTTAATGAAAGCAGTAATTTTAGAGGGGCAGTAGCACGTTTTTTTGCTCAAATAAGTTGATGAAATGTATTTGAAAAATAATGTCACCCCAATAGTAAAACACCCTCTTTCTTCGGAAAATCAAGTCGAAAAATTAGTGTACATGGTTCGGTAAAACCATGAGAATCGTTTTTGTAATTCGAAATTATAAAATGTGTTCACATTAAAATGGCCGCCATGCAATTTTTGCTTATTATCACTCAGGATAATTGGTTTGTGTAATTATATGTTTTACCCTCTAAAGTAAATATAGATTACATCAACTACCATTATAAATTGGAAATTTGAAAAAAAAAAAATTAGAAAAAAAAGAAGAAAAAAAGTGCTACAGTCCCTTTAAATGTCAGAATAAATATACTGAATATCACTTCTTTGATTGGCATTTTAGAAGTTAAGATACATATTTATCAAATGGCTTCCACTAAAAATCTACATCCTATATACTATAACCAATGAAGAAGTGTTGAAATTGATCAGACATTCTAAGCCTACAACATGCTTATTAGACCCTGTGCCATCCTCGGTTGTCTTGGATAATCTCAGTGTTCTATTGCCAGTCTTCATCGGGCCAAATGCCTGCAACATTCAAGTCGGCCATCGTCAAGCCTCTTCTTAAGAAGCCCAATCTCGACCATGATGCTTTCCAGAACTACCGACCTTAATATTGATAAAAGCAAAATAATTGTGTTTAAAATTGGTGGACCTTTATCAAAACATGAGAAATGGTTTTATAATGGTACCCGAATGGAAACTGTCAATTTCTATAAATATCTGGGACTTGTAATAACCCCCAAACTGATTTGGACAAGGGCATGTAAGACATTGGCAGATCAAGCTACTAAGGCAATGTGGCCTATTAAGTCATTTATTCGAAAATATGATATGTCACTAAAGGAAGGTTTGCATATTTTTGATAAAAAGATTGTTCCTATTTTAACATATGGGGCTGAAATATGGGGTTTTAAGGAAAGAGAAAGTATTGAATTAGTTCACAGAAAGTTTTGCAAATATTTGCTCCAGATTAGTTATTGATCTTCTAATGCTGTTGCATATGGAGAATGTGGGAGAGTACCATTAAGCAATATTTATTTTGTCAAATGTATTAAATACTGGCTGAGGTTATTACGAATGCATCAAAATCGATATCCATATCAATCGTATCAGTTTTTAACCCTTACGTTGCGTATATATATTTTACCATTTTTAGCCCCTGTGGCGGAATTTACAGGCTCGCAGCTCGCAGCAGTACTTTGAGCTTATTCACTAACGAGCTCTGCTGGCGGAATTTCCAGGCGGCGATTCCGGTACCGTTTTTACGAAATATACCGCATCTACATGGCGAATAAGGACTATATACGGGCGTTCAATACAAATTCAAGTAGCGACACCCGTACACAAATGGCTAATTCACACCCGAAACTTTGAATGAATTTTCTATGTTTTTTCGTTTTTATTCTATTACTTTCGAAAGATTGTCTTTAATTCGGGCCTCGTAACATCATAAATACGAATTCAGGAAACGTCCCACATGGGCTCGGCATATCAGTGATCTGTTATTTCACTTTGGCTTTGGCATAGCTTGGATTTCACAAGATGTTGGTGATGTAGATCTATATGTTTTTATATATGTTTACCGAACGAATTAATAATTGTCTCAGGCAAGACTGGCACTCTGCCGTAGAGGTTCCGTCGTTGAGTTTTAATAACTCGCATAAATCTTTGTTGACTTGTGAAAAGTATTTATTACTAAATATTGATAATACGACAAAGCGTATGTTTACACTATTTAGATCAGGATGTCATCCACTGGGTATTAAATATATTAGGCGAGGTATCGCCTCTTGCTATGATGATATTGTGTTATGTAAACACTGTAAAAGTATCGAAGATGAACACCATGTTGTTTATATTTGTAAACGCTATGAGGACATGCGTCAGCGTTTAGTTCCAAAAACGAACGATGGATATTACTTTTCTCTTCATAGCATATGTACATCATCTGACTTAAATATTATTAATAGCTTTGTATGTTTCCTAAAGCATGTATATTCTGCGCCTGTTAACAATACACCTTGAAATGGTAACTCAAATATACGAAATGTACCACTCTGTATTCTATGGGTCAAATGGCCTTTTATACAAATAAACCCTTCTTCTTCTTCTTCTTCTTCTACTACCGACCTGTCTCTAATTGGTCATTTGTCTCCAAGCTCATAGAGCGTGCAGTTAGTGACCGACTATGTCAACATCTTTCCAGACACAACCTATGTGATGCCTTTCAATCAGCATACCGCAGAAATCACAGTACCGAGACTGCACTTGCCAGGGTCATCAATGATCTTCGAGTAGGTGTGGACAACAACAGCGTTGGCATATTACTTCTTTTGGATTTAAGCTCAGCATTCGACACCATCGATCATGAAATTCTCCTACTTCGTCTTAGAAATGAATTCTGGATCGATGGAACTGTATGGAAGTGGTTTAAATCATATCTGTCAGGTCGTTCGCTGTCTGTTGTTATTGATGGCAACCATTCAGAGAAAGCTAGCCTCGATTGTGGCGTTCCTCAAGGCTCGGTGTTGGGCCCTATCCTTTTCACATTGTACATCAAGGAGCTTGGTACGATCATTGAGAACCACCATATCAATCGTCACCAATATGCAGACGATGCCCAGTTGTACAAGTTCTTCATCTCAGATCCAGCTTCTGCACATACTACGCTGGAGAATATGACAGTGTGCTGTAATGACATACAGTCATGGATGTTCAACAACAAGTTGAAGCTCAACAGTGGTAAAACTGAGTGTCTGGTTGTTGGTACATCTAAGAACAGATCCCAGACTGACATCAAACTGTTTGAGTTTGACGATTCCATCATCCACTCATCACAGAAAGTCAAGGATCTGGGCGTTGGAGTGGACTGTGCACTCACACTAGATGACCACATCAATAACACGGTTAAGACCTGTTTCATAGCCTTGCGGAATATCAGCAGCATTCGTCAGTATCTGACAAAGAAATCATGTATCACACTTGTGCTGTCATTAGTCATCTCCAGCCTTGACTATTGTAATAGTCTGCTTGTCGGAGCCACCAACTGTCAGCTCAACAGACTGCAACATATTCAAAACGTTGCTGCACGAATCGTCAGTCTCTCCAGCAGATCTAGCCACATCACTCCTATCCTGCAGAACCTTCATTGGCTTCCTATCAAAAATATGTTTAACTCGGAAATCTCCTTTCCCCTTAAAATTGTCAAAACATACGGATGTAAATATACATATAGTATATATAGGAGTTTAAGGAACTCTCCCTTAATTCATATGCATGCCACAAAAACTTACTTAAACGTTGTAATACAAACACGTTTTCCGTTGACAATATATTATCTAAATTTATGCATGTTTGCATTACGATGATAAGTATTTAACTCGTAAAACGTAATACAAAGTACATAAAAATAACGATGATACTCGTCTTCTACACCTCGGTTACAAAATGGACATAAACATTGTGCTTTATCTATTCCTAAAACTCTCCCTTCGTTGTATTTCAGTCTTAGTAAATCACATCTGAAATTAACAAGTATGTTTCTTAATCGTTTATCAATTATACAAGTTAAATGTTTTTCAGGAGCTAAAATGCTTTTATATTCCCGATAGATACAATATATTGAGCAATTGGTCAGAGTACATGTCCAAGATTGGAAGAACATATTAAAAGCAACATTCTTAAAGGCATGAATAAAGGAACTTACATTTCCTACAGATTGAAACATCCAAACTTAACCAAAACCATGCGATAATAATATATCATATATACATGTTGCATGAGTTGTGTAACCACAGTTAAAATAGTACAAGTGCATTGTATATACCTTAAGTGGAATTCGACTGTCATGCATTTGTAAAACTCGAAGCCAATATCTTAATGTTTTACACATTGCGTTAATACACAAGGGATATCTCCCGCATACACCATATCAAATGGCATTTGGTATTTGTGGGCTAACATTTAAGAATCCTTTACATGCTATCAAATGAACTTTTTCTATTTTATAAAAATTTTGCATTCTCCATATTTCCGGCCCATATAATAAAATAGGTTGTATTTGCGTGTCAGATATTTTAAAGAAAACATCACAATTTACCATTCCGACTTTACTAAGATTGATAATGACTTCCATTAATGCACGTTTACCTCTCATTGCTAAATCGGAAATACATCCTCCCAGTTTATGAGTCGCAGAAAACACTATACCAAGGTATTCATAACTGTTTACAACTGTAATTGTGTTGCCAATTAAAAACAATTGTTCATGTTTAGCTAAGCGCCTACCCCGTCGAAACACCACTATATTAGTTTTATCAAGGTTCACCATTAATCCAGAATGTTCTGTATAATCATGTAATATGTTTATTTGGTTTTGTAATCCAGGAACAGTATCTGATATCAGTACAACATCATCTGCAAACATGAGAAGTAAAATTTCTTATATATCAGGAAATAGTTGTACGCCATATTTACCATATTGACAGCTCATCTGACAATTCACTTATGAAGAGTGAAAACGAAATAGGACAAGTACACAACCTTGTTTTAAACCCGCTGGGCACTAAAAATAATTTGTGTATTCATTATTACATCTTATAGAAGCTTTAACAGAATGGTATATACTCATAATTGAATTCAACATTTTCTTTCCTATACCAGCTTTATATACGCGTTTCCATAACTTTGTGCGATCAATAGAATCGAATGCTTTTTTAAAATCTATGAAAGCTACTTATAATTTATTTTTCTTCTTAAGGAGACGTTTATGTATAATTCCATTCAATGTAAAAATATGATCTACTGTTGAATATCCCTGTCTAGGAATTCGCTGGCAAATCTATTGTCCCATTTGTATGTAGAGAATGGTGTATCTTTACAGTGGTTTTCGGCATCTTCATATTGTGAATATTTACAGCTTAATTTCAAACTAACTGGTAAATGTTTAGATTCAATTCTAGAGTGCACGAGAATATATTTACAAAGTTGGTGAATATTTACAGATGCTATGAAATAGTCGATAACACTGAACCCCATTTCTGAAATATATGTTAAACTTCCAGCTCAATCCCCTGGGGTTCTACCATTACATATATATAAGTTGTGCGTAAAACAAACATCCAACAATTTCCTCCCAAACGTATTTACAGTGGGGTCACAGGAGTACTGTGGTCTATGGGGACACTCTGTTCCTCCGGAAATGCTGCTCTATCCACACCTGGATCATCCACTGTCTCAGGGGGGTTGTTGCCACATCCAACACGTGCATTCAAGTCCCCGTATATTATTGTCTCAAAGGTATGCTCGGTGTTGTGTGTTAGCCACTGGTCAAGTTCTTCTATTCCGGAAACCCGTTATCCTGATTTATAAAAGGTAGAACCAGACGGAGGAACATACAAGCCCAGTAGAACATCTTTATCCCCTTCTATAAGGGATTTATTTATCTTAATGCAAACAGCATTTTCAATATTCACGTTTATATGTTGGCAGTGTTTAGCTATTGACGTGTGTAATAACATGTAAACACCGACTGATAATCTACCAGCGTTGGCGAGTCTATGAGCTTTTGCAGCATAAACATTGTAAGCCGAAAGTTGGGGGATGTCCATAATTGTGTCAAGGAACGTCTCTAATAAACATACAATGTTGAATTTCATTAGAATTGAAGAAATTCAGAATCGTGTATTTTAGACATTGATCCATCTACGTTCCAAATAAGTATTGAGAGGTGATAAATACTATATGAATGAATATCATCACCTGTAGTGCTTGAAGTGTCTGTAGAGGCCCGGCCGCTTCCCTAGATGTCATCACTAGCGTGTGCTGAGTAGGTATCACGTGACCCTGCAGATCCGATGTCTTGGGGTGTGTCGTGCCGGGGGCTGCCTGTCGGTTGAGCAGGATTGCGAGGGGATGCCCACGGAGCTCTGGGACGTGCGGTCCTTCTGGTGTTGCTAGTCTCAAGACTGGCAGTAGCAGTCTTAGTGTGGAGGATCCCATTCTTGAAGTATCCGATTAAGCCGCTTTTTCTCAGATCTGCCAGTTTTTCTCGCTGAAGCTTCGTCAGATCATTTGCAATGCCTATATTAGAGGCCCTGAACTGTTCACGATGCCTCAATGCCTCGATCTTGTCGTCCGTGCAAGCAAACTATCAGGAGACGTGGTTTGGTTTGATGGTCTCTGTTACTCCCTATGCGATGCGACCGTACAATCTAAGTGCGCTCCCAGGTTTTTGTTTGAACATTCCTTGCAAGTCATTCGACAGTTATATTTTTACAGTCGTCGAAAGATTCATGTTCACTTTCGATTACACCATAAAAGACGAGATTGTCTCGCCGGCTAAAATACTCAAGTTTATCTATTTCATTGTCATGCGACGCTAGCTTATCCTCCATGTTTTCAAGTTTCAAGCTAAGTCTACATCATTGTATATAGTGTTCTGTCGTGATATTTTATCGATATCCTTTCGGATATCCGTAACAGAGTGATCTATAGAAGCACATTTATCTGATAGGTCACTCAGTTGAGATTTGACTGAAGATATCTCAGTAACCATGAGCTGTTTGAACTCGTTTATCTCATTCACAATGTCACACCTGACAGAGTTTAGATCCTTCATTGTTGCAGTTGCTGGGCCTGGGTTAGTTTCTACATCAGTTGATAGAATAATATGGAGTTTAGTGACACTAACTGAAGTTAAAGAGCCCTTCAGAGCGTTCATATCGCAAATATGAAGTGCTTCAATTCGTTGAGTGCAGATGTCTTCTGTTGAACATATCAACGAATTTGTTATATAGTCAGTATCCATGGAGTGTAGACATCGTATAGCAGTAGCGGACAGTAGGAGGTGTAGAGTGAGAAACAGCATGCATACCGATGTCCGGAGCGGGAGGTCCGGGGGAGATGTGTAAAGTGTATAGTTCACGTCAATGGCGACATGGCCTACCGGTCTCGTCCCGGTTGGTGCACGAAACCGCCGATCCTGGCCCTGTAACTCTGTAGATCGATCATTTTACGATCTCTGGTGGCTCCTTATACTCAAAAGTTCTTCATCTATCGAAAGTTACACCTCGAGGCGGTCTCGATTTTATATTTTGTTAAAATAATTTGACGAGCTGTGAAGTGTGTGATACACTCTCAAGGGAGACATGTTTATGTTTTATGTGTATTCAGTAAGTTTCTTTAATACGTTTGATTGCAGAAACGAATTCCTATTATTTTACATTAATAAGAAAACCTTGATATTGAAAGTAAACGTTAGTGTGATCAGAAATAAAAGACGTACATGTAGATAAACCAGTGTTGACAACATTATTATTAATTTTCAAATGTTAAACATAATTGTATCACTGGTACTTTCAAAAATATAATTGTGCTGTTGAATTTTAAAACTGAATCAACTGTGACATGTACAGGATATGATGTTTCACTAAAATAAAAAACAAAATGTAATGTTTTGGAAAGATATTGACATGGACATAAAATATTGTTTTCAATTTGTTTTATAGTAACTCATTCATTACTTATGTGGTTGAACATAACCGAGTTAATATTATTGATATGAGCACTTGCAATAGATTGCAGTCGCAAGTGAAGTTGGTCGTTTCCTGACCATTTTTACGCAAATCAAATGGAATAAAATTGGTAATAAAGAAAGCATTACACTCGCTCGGGCAATACACATATTCATACTCGTTTCGTAAAAATCAAAAGACACACTTCCTCGGGTAATAATCTCTATATATGAAACACATTTTAGAACAAAATGAGCGTGATATAGTTATGATACGACCTATCTGACAAATACTAGTAAATAACTATAAAAGTATGAGTTCTTTGTTTTAATCATACTTGCCACATAATATAATTTATTCCTTATCATAATTAGGTTTTAGGTCAGGTAATTTATGTCTTACAACAATATATGTCACCTTTCAAAAAAAGTCTTTGCTATGTCTATTTATAAATATTTATGTGTCAGTTATTAATGTAATTAAACTGAAGGGAAAAACAACAAAGTGAGTGTGTATTTTGTAGAACGAGAAATATGAAAATACAATTAATTTGTTTTCAATAATAACTAATAATCCGTAGACGAAATACACAGAAAGCTAGGATACCATCAACAGTAAATGGAATGGGATATGTTGGACTCGGAACACGTTGCCCGCGCACAATGCGTCAACGTACGTATACCTCTTTGAACATTCGATGAATCAGAATGCGAGAGAAGATTAAAACAAATAAATCTCCGAAATGGGAAAAAAACCTCAGCGGGAACAGTTTTTAGATACCTCAGATGTGTTTCTGTTAATATTTTATTTAACAAACATTTGCCAAAAAAGTAGAAATTATTTCCACTGCTTCGCAAGCTTCGAAGTTTACCGTTCCAGCGATCATTTGCACGTTGTGACACAGCCTTGTCAGTCGGGTACATATATGTCCACCAGTGAACATCAAACCAGGAAGTAAACCATGGATTCGTTGTTTGTATGATAACATGGCGTCAGTTAATGAGCTGTCCGCAGCAAAGTTGAACGGAATGCTTTCATCTGATTCGTGTAGAGGAAAGTTTGGCCGTGTCTTGTGATAGGAGATCCTTGTCATTTAAACAAAAATGTGTTTACATCTATAAAGTGAAACAATATCTTTTCTAAAATCTTTCCTACTATTAGTCTCTTGTGAAGGTCGAAACGATAGATTTATTCGTTAGATAATAACCACAAATTTTAAGAGCAGTTTTAATGGCTTAACCACTGAATTGTGACGTAAATAGAGTATTGGTTAAAGTCAAAGCAAAACTGCACAACAATATATTTGGTTCGTGATTAGTTTAACAGTTTTCTCATGCCGGATGCATTCGAGATGCGGGATGTAAGTCTTACATTTATTACATAGGATATATATCCGATATATGTTATTTCTCGATTCCTTATATATATATATATATATATATATATATATATATATATATATATATATATATATATATATATATATATATATATAAATGAGTCGTTTCTCACGTGAAGTAAGGTTATATATAGAAAAGAGTAAACATCAGATGGGTTTGACTGGATCAATCTTCTTTAATACGATGAGCTCATTTCGACCAGTATATCGGTCTTTTCAAGTATGTTTAGACAAGTGGAAGATCGCATGTATATATAAACAATTGAATAAACAATAAACAATTGAATATTCATATATATCGCATATATTCATGTATATATATATATATATATATATATATATATATAGAAAATAGTAAACATCAGATGGTTTTGACTTGATCAATCTTCTTTAATACAATACGATGAGCTCATTTCGACCAGTATATCGGTCTTTTCAAGTATGGTTAACATTCGGAAGACTTTCATATTTATGTATGAACAACAACAATAGCATGTTGTAATGATCAACATCTTAACACGTCAGTATATTGACATCCAAATCAGTCATTGTCTTTCAATCATGTTCGTGAATTGCCTCGAGGTCTTCAATTGGGTGTCACTCCAGGACAATGAGGTCTCTGAGGGTTAACGAGTTCATTGTGTGTCCTTGATTACATGTAAAACTATGGAGTCGTCATCAATCAATTTCTCGTGTGAATTAACTGTTCAGTGATGGGCAGTATTTATTTATGAAAAATGTTTCTTTAGTCTCTAAAGTTAAATTTGTAATTTGTGAATTGGACAATAATTTATAAAATGGAAAAATAAGAAAGTTTCCATTGTTGCAGTCTGCTATATGTTTACTAATTTTTAGGTGACGGAGATTAGGATTATTGATTTGCTGTTTGTGAACACGTACCCTAGCTTGAAGGTTGGAAATGTGTCCAATATAAGTTAGATTGCATTTCGGACAGAGGATTGCGTAAATTACATTTTTAGATTTGCAATTCATGTTGTGTTTAACAATAAAATGTTGCCCATTTTCAAATTGGAATTTTTGACCTTCCATAATAATTGGACAGGTACCACATCTCTTATCTTGACATTTTGAAACTTAAGCTTGATTGTCATTGTTGCTGAATTTTGCTTTAGTGAGTAGTTTTTTCAAGTTATTTGGTTGCCGTTTACTCTTAATTACAGTGGTTTTATTAAGCATAGCTTTCAGCTTTTTGTCTTGTGTTAGAATGTCTAAGTTGTCTCGTATTAGAGGGAACACATTTGGATTGTTTGGATTATGGGTAGTTACAAATGTTATAGTACGTTTAGGTACTATTTTATTTGTGGGCGTTCGCAATTCAGAAATGGTGTGATTGGTTGCTTTTTCAATACCTTTGTCAATCATATTTTGAGGAAAGGCTCGTTTCAGCAGAGCAAATTTTAACTCTTCTAACCTTTTTTGTCTTAAGCTTCCATCCTTAATTATTGCATATATGCGTCTTGCTAGACAATAAGGTATATATATACATGACTCGAACGGGACACACTCAACAATAACGGTTATTTATAGGATTATAGGTGTGTGTATTTATTTAATACTGAAAAGGAGCATTAGAGCGTTATATTTTTCCCTATAGCATAGACTTAGGAGATAAACCTACTGTGTTTGAAAATCAGAGACATGTTATACTGGATTGATAGCGAGTAAATTTAAATTTGAAACCGAACGCGTAGCGTGAGGTTTCAATTTAAAATTTACTCGCTATCAATCCAGTATAACATGTCTCTGATTTTCAAACACAGTAGGTTTATCTTCATTCTACCATGACCGTTTTACCATGGGACTCTTTTTGTCGGATGATGACAGTGCGTACAACGGCAGGGCGCGAGCTCCGAATTACGTTCGAAAAATCCTTTGTGACAACAGCAGCGATTTCGTACACAAATATTGTTGTTATACACAAAGTTTTCCCCCACAAGTTGTCTTTAACCATTTTAAAAAATCATATATATATGTGTCATTTATAAAGGGAGTTTAAATTTTGTTTTCTCAACATTCGCGTTCACAAAATCAAGATTCGTATTTCCTGAAGTTCGTATTTTTGGAATAACTCGCTAAGCATATCACGCGACGTTCAAAATGGCTACCGTTTGCCAGTCGCTGTGAATGACGAACTTGCGGACTTGTATTTATTAAAAGGAAGCGTTACAGGTGATGGTAATTGTCTCATTCGGGTAAGGAATGCACATGCTAGTTATCGACGTAGGTGTGCAGATGATATGACATATGTATTTCTTATTTTGCATCAAAACGTTACGCTCGGTTTTCAGATCCGGCTGACCATTGCGTCAATGACATTGCGTTTGCTCGCCTTCTCAACTGCATCAAGTGTCGCTATTTGGATATATCTTGATACTGACGCAGTTTGTCTTGCTAATCTATCTGATGTAACTCTAAAACACGCTACAGGAAAAATGAATTTGATTGTATCAGTTATTTTTATTTCCACAAGTAGAGAACACCTTAAAATCGACCGTTTGTTCGGATAGATTGTGACGTCACAATGTATATTTGTCAATACGCGGTGAAGCGGCGCTAAAATCAGAGGAGGTTCAATCCAGAATTGACCACGTTAGATTTTGCTGGAGAACCAATCAGAATCGAGTAGCCAGCAATGTCATGGTAGAATTAGTTTTAAAGGCGTATGTACCATGTTTTGGGTTAGACTGTTTACAATGGCTATGGCGAAACTCGGAAACTGTGATGATAAAGACATGCTTGGATTCAGCCATCTACTTTTTAAAAAAGAAGTATTTGTCTTTAGGTATGAATGTTGTTTGTTTTCGAAACCATTGAGCATTTGTAAAGGAGTCTTCTTGGTCAATCCGAATGTGAATCTTTATTGTAAAACATAGTTCTTTTTAAAGGTAATATGCAAGTTAGTCTCTTGCAAAACTACAGTTCCATAGTGTCCATCTCACCCGTCGACTGAACACGACCCGACTATTTTACGTTATTTGTTGTTCAGCTATGACAATGTATTCGATCTTGTCAGTACAAATGCGAATAATTCATATTTGAAACGATGTGTTTACTGTAGTAATATTTTCAAACGAAAGGCTCAATTGAATATTCTATAACTTCATGTTTGGATCCGATATTACAACTTGACAATTAGTTTAAGCATAATATAATTATCCAGCCAGTGACATAACATCAAAAGGAAGCTGTGTCAACATAAGCTACGCATCCCAATTCATTATACATGAATAAAATATGTTTGAACCATAACATCAAAAACAAGGGAAGAAATCATTATGTGACGAGTAATGAAATACTTGGATTTATTTAATAACTAGCAATGAAATATGTGATTATACGATGAAAATGTAATCAGAATTACTTTTGATGAGTGTCTCCCTTTGAAATGAAATTATCTCCCTTTGTAAAGTGATTACCTCCCTTGCTTTCCACGTCTTATGGTGAACGCCAATTGTGTGATATTTCAGTCAATGACTGTTGACCTTTTGTGGTTTTAATATCACATTCAATATTCCTTAACATTCTGAACTTCATCTATATCTATATTTTCCATAAGTGCAATAACATGTTATTCTAATCCGTGAAATAACATTTTCAATCATAAATCGTCATCGTAACAATGTGTTTACGTCATAAGAAGACCGCAATAAAGTCAGGCGACCATGGATGCTCCATTTACAAAATGAACACAATTTACAAACTGTGTATAATTTCTTAAATCTAATAAATAGAACATTTGACAGGTCTCTTCAAATACCATGGACATTTATTTCTCATCTCGTGAAATGTAATTATTCCCATGTATCATAAAGAGTGTATTTTATGAATACTGTTTCGTGGAAAATGGGAACAATCAAATGAGCTTATGGTGAAATGATAATTTTGGTATTGAATTCTGTGATGGTGACCATTTTTATTTTGACAGAGGAACACATATCAATAATTAAGAAAACACAATATAGGCATAACATGCTGATCATTAATTAAAACATGATGCCGTAAACCAAACCAACGGAATATTAACACTTTGAAATATATATATATATTTTTTCTATATGAGACCTGGGAGTTGGAAGATGTTTCAAACTGTTTTTCTATATATATATACATATTTAATTATTTTATTTTTTTGCCGCAAGTTATTACCTTCAGCAAAAATTTCACAATTTTTATCAATCTTTTACAAAACAATGGTAATACATTAAATTCACCATAGACATATTGGGATGTGTTGTTTATCTAAAATTAAAATATGTTTCAAGAATCGCAGATGGACTCTTGCTATTGCTTTGGCTTCCATGAACCACTTAACTTCAAAGCAGTCATAGAAATAGATATATACATTAGATATATTGCGTTGGAGAATAGTACCAGAAAAGGGCAAAAAGAATGCCGGCGTTTCATGACATGTATTATTACTGAAGATAGTAACATAATGTTTGAATACAAAAGGGACTTGCTATTTGTTTCTGCCGGATCTAAAACTCCAAGTGTTCAACATTCCCACCTTTCAGAGATTTTGTTTCATCTTTACAAATGCACAGAACGTAGATGTAGATATGCATCAAAACCTACAAAAGCGTGTCAAATGGTTCTGAGCTGTTCAGTAGTCAGGTCAAAGGGACATCGCGTCGAGGATAATACGAAATCAGATGTACCTGATTAACGTGTCTGCGAACCTAGCTGCATTCTCACAGGCTTAGAAGAATGACAAGATACGTGCATGAATGTCATTATATTGTTCATGAGTGACAAGGTTACAAAACCAAAATGTATAAATATGTATATGTGTTTATGTATATGTATAAAAATATGTAGCTTTACATAATGGCATAATTTGTCATTTTCCGTATAATACAGATTTATGTCTAAAGTCAATGTACAAGATGTATCTTATGTTGCTTATTCCTCATGTTCTTCAATATGTAATATACCAAAACAATATGTCATGTTGCAGGCAGGATACATTGTTTTGTCATATTTATCTCATTGTTATTGTTGTGTTCACATGGCAAACCCACACACTGTTAGGCAAGGGTAAAGTCTTGAAAGCCTCCTTGGTCTCAAGTCAGCAGATCTACCATTATCTTGATGTAATAAACATTAAAGTCGAAGTCGAAGTATTCACGTTTACTTTCATTAACAAAATTAAGATTTGATAAAATGCCCTTAGATGATAGTGTAAACATAAGATTGGTTTGACTGGACCAATCTTCTTTAGTACGATGAGCTCTTTTCGACCAGTATATCGGTCTTTTCAAGTACTTCTGATCTTTACTCTTTTCTATATATAACCTTACTTAAATGTAATGCAATAAGCTTATTGCAAAACTACAGTTCCATGTCCATCTAGCACGTCGACTGAACACGACCTGACTATTTTACATTATCTGTTGTATAGCATTGATAATGTATTCGATCATGTCAGTACATATCTGTTCATGAAAAGTGTTAGAAATTCATAAACCCAAGTGTCTTAAACTTTGCCAGTAATTCACTTTTAAATCATGTGTTCACTGTAGTATCATCATATTCTTTTCAAAATAAAGGTTCAATTGAATATTCTATGACTTCAAGTTGGGAACTTAATACCCATTACGCAGCTTGAAAACTGAAACATTATACACTATATAGCCAGTCACATAATCCGAAAAATGCCAGTTTATTTATATTTTCAGGGTTGAAATACGGCATTAAACGGTTCATATGAAACCCGTATTTTCATTTTGTGAAATAACATGTTATTCTATTCAGTGAAATAACACTTTCAATCATATGAAGACAGCAAGACAACAGGATAACGTCATAAGAAGACCGGGATAAAGCAAGGTGACCATTCAACGTCATTTACAAACTGTGTATAATTTCCTAAATCTAATCTCGTCGATTACCATATACATCATCTCATGAAGTAGAACTCATATTTAATGTGCCACTCTTGAACATATATATATATATATATATATATATATATATATATTTATATATATATATATATATATATATATATATATATATATATATATATATATATATATATATATATATATAAATATATATATAGATATATATATATATATATGCTTCACTCGATGAGATGTACATGGTATTCGACGAGTGAATAGAGTTTGGTGAAAAATGTGAACTATCAGGTGATCTTATTGTGAAATGATGATCTAGGTGTTGAATGGTGTGAATGTGACAATTTTGATTTTGTCAGAAGAAACAAATCAAGAATTAAGGATACGTAAAACAATCATAATGATGCTGATCATTGATTGAAAAAATAAAGACATGAACCAAATCAACACAAATATTAACACTTTTGTCATTGCCACAATGTAAAGCTTCAGTAGATGATGTTTGTGATGTGTTTGAATCTGCGGCAGATTTTGCTGTGGCAATTAGCATTGAGCTTGCCAGAGATCGCTTAGTGTAATTGAGCCTGCCACAATGACCTACCTGGCTCGACTAGATAACCCTACTTGTGAGAGCTAACCTGACCTGTGGATCTTATCTGTATATTTATCTATATATATGTATGTCATAAGAATCAATGACCTACAGTGTAGCCACTATATTTACACATGGTCAACATCACTGACCCCGGGAGGTATTTCTTTGATAAGGTACTATCAACAACAAGTTGCTCTGTGCACTATAATGGGGGCAAGCCATATCTATACATATTTGTCTGTCTGTCCCAATAAAAGGTTGCGATATTTTTAATTTAAATCATGACATATAGTATTGAGGTTCGTATCAAAGGCACACACAATATATCAGAAAATCTTTAACAAGGTTTGGATACTAACAAATCTGTGTTTAACTTCACTTCACTTACTAGGCAGCAGATGTTAATCACACTCAGTCAATCAATACACAAAATGTAACTATGTTTATGGTAAAGATGAAAATGTTTTTCTCTGATACCAGTCTTTCCTGGAATATAGGTTTTGTGGAGTGATATGAAATTCATCTAACTCCCTTATAAGTTCACACATTGGTTTCATGTGAAGATTGACATGTCCCGCTCAACCGACAGGGGTTCCGGTTTGCTATATTAGAGCTATCTAATGATTCTAAACTTTCATTGATTTTAAGTATTCAATCAGTAGAGACAGTCAAACAACTTTGTATAGCTTTCACAACCACATAATACGATACATATAATGCATAAGAAATATATTGTAATGTACTGTACAATTTATAATAGTTTCTAATGTCTTGTCATATATTATAAAATGTAATATATTGTAAACAAATGTCTTGTTTTGTACTGTATTATATTGTAATGTTTTGTAATGTATTGTAATACTTCAAAAAATGAACTTTTCTTATGGTTATTAGAAAATGTATCATCTGTATGACAATATTCACGCGGCTTGGTATGATGATATGGCTGCACTGTTGAAAAAATAAAGGAAGAGGTCTGCACACTTGTTATCTGCTACAGGGAAGACTACCTCATTCATTGTCGGTTTAGCTGACAACTGAGCTGTGTATAAAGTAAGTAGAAGGTTCTCTTCCTTTTCATTCTACGAAAGATATCCTTCGAGGTATATTATCAGTCATGAAACGCAGACCAGAGGACATCATATCTCCTGCCGAGGGACATAGCTTTTCCAAACGAGCTTTCATCAAGAATACTACAGAGATATATGTGTAGTGTAACCATTTTTGTGTGTTGTGACACTATAGCGTATGCACCTCATTTAAGATGTAAGTTTCAGTTCCTTGTGTACTGTGTGTACTGCAAGACTAAATTGAAATACACTCATCACCGTTTCTTGACACATAACGACAATTGTAACGTGAGACGAAAATTATCTGTTCACTTACCCTCATGTGCTTGTGATATTAACAAGACAGTATAAAACGCCACTTTGTTAGAAACAGATCGACATTTTCCTAATAGCAGCAGACAGATAATGAAGAAGAGAGTTACAGAAGACAATGGTGTTGTTCCGAGAGACATTTTCTCTACATTTGACAAAACGATCCAATCTAGAAAGACAAAGGCACCTAAAGTTAAACCAAAAAGTTCATTGAAGTAATAGGTTGTCACTCAGAAGAAACAGGTTACCTTTCCGAAGACATAAATTACCTCTCACACAAAGAAGAAACAGACTTCCTTTAAAGGGAACAAGCAGAGGAAACCGACAGTACTGAAAGTACAACACATCTCGACAACACAAGGCGTTGTGAACAGGGCTCTTTGGATGAGAGAAGCTCGAACGTCATAAAAAGAAATCGTTGCCACCTCTCATCACATACTTGTATTAGTTCAGGATGGCGCAGGTAACCTGTCCAGAATGTGGGAAGAGGTTTTCAAGAAAAGATGTCATGTATCGACATAGAAGAAATATACACTTGGACAAATCTGATAAAGCTTATACTCCAGCTGTGACACAACTGCTATGGGAGCCTAAGACAACGCCGCCGCCGCCAATGGGAGCCTAAGTCACCAACGCTGCCGCCATAGGAGCCTAAGACACCTCAGCCGCCGCCGAGAGAATAGGCATTCCAGTTCGAGATTCCCTCCAACTCTCTCATTGTTGGGCCAAGGTGTTCGGGGAAATCCTTGTTCGACTTCAAAGTATTAAGACACGGCTTGATCCAACACCTGCCTTACTCTACCGTCTGGTGTTACTCCGTGTTGCCTTCGTCGAGCCTTACCCCGAGTACAGTTTGTTAAAGGACTACCGTCCAATCTTGAGGATGAAAATTACTTCGATGCCAATAAGCAGAACGCGTTGATCTTAGACAATTTTATGGCCGAAGCCAAGAATGACAAGCGCGGATCCCAACACCACCAGGACCAAGAGATAAAAGACGTCTCATTAACCTCGGACCTTCAAACAGGTCGTGACATTCAGGCTGAATTCATGTCGCATCCTTTCCTTCTGGACGACACGGCATCCATCTCGGGCAAAGAGTCGGGACAATTTACTATGGCAACATCTTGTTCAAGGTGTGGTATCATGTTCGAAGACTTGAACCCCCTCCAGGAATACATCAGAACGTGGTGTCCTGCAAATGATCATGCTAGCTGATTGAAATCCAAAAAGAGGAAACATATCATCTATGACAGCGACACCGACAGTGAGAACTAGGGCGGCAGACAACGTCATCAGGGACAAAAATGTGGTGGTGGTCCCACCGTCCAACTGCTTCCTCAACCACGGCACTGGCAAGTCCTTGACACAGAAGCAGAGGAGTGACAAAACATGGGTTTGAATCGCATCTGGAAGTGGCTGTTTACTCTTTTTGACGACGTGATGAGACACAAGAGACATAGATACCAGCGACTGGATTGGACAGCGGATTGGATAGACAGAAAACTGAAACAACTTTGGGAAATAAACTGGGCGAAAGTCTCAAAAGTATCCTAGAGTTTACCATCTATACTCCCCTATTTCTACCCCTCCTGGATAGTCTGGGTGATATTGATCCTTCCACGGAGCAGTCCACTCTCAAGAGCAAGATCAGCCCCTTCACGAAACCCAAACTGAAAGACATTTTGACTCGCCTGGACATGCCTGAAATTGAAGGTGACACGGAATAGGAAATGACTCCCGAAAATAAAGCTCCACATTCGAGGGATTTCACTGTCCGACAACTCTTAGCAAACAGTGAGAAAGGATGCCTTCTCAATAATTCAAAACGTCCAGCCCGTTTCAAATCATTAGAACTTTACGTCCACCCCACAGGAATAGAGGCGATACGTCCAATTTCCATCTATGTGAAAGAACTCGTAAAATTGGGACCTCCTGGTCGACGGATGAAAACCAAGGGATGAAGATTATAGGATAATCCGATGGTGATAGGCTATAGAACCACAAACAAACTTTAAAATCAGAGACAATGAAGTGCATACGCTATCACCCGATACTTACGCTATCACTGCAATATAGCAATGGGTTCCGGTCATTATCAATGCTACAGTTTCACTGATAGCACTGAACCCCGAATACAGGTTACCGCTGTTACTGCATTCAATCAATGATAGCGAACCTCAGCTTGGATTATCGTATCTTGCCGCTATCACCACAATGAATAATCCGGCTGGAACAGTAATAAACGATTATAAAAAAAGTCTATATAATGTTTATTCATAGGAGTGTTTTTGCCAAATACATCAAATTCACGGATGATGGGAAAAAGTTTGTGTTTCCAGGTTTATGGACATAAATTACAATCAGATAGAGTGCAAACTGACCAGGTTCGGGCAGTGTTCCGAATTTTAAAAATTTAACGATTATGTATAATTAATAATTATCTTAATGAATATGAAAATATCTATAGTTTTGAATATATTTGATGTATGTTTTATATTTTGCGCTTCCTACATTCCAGCGATGTGAGTCAACATTAACAAGTAGGCCTACACAAATAATTCGCCAATTTCTTTCAGAAATTTGTTTTGAAATAACCGGATGTGAGAAATTGGATTAATTATTGCTTCAGCTGTTCCAGCGAGTTCGCGAGCCTCTGTCAGAATCTCCCAGTTTCATTATAATTGCCGACTTTAACTAGAGAAACCCTAACCCTTGCTCCAGAATCATCCCGTTTCTTTATAATTGCTGACTTCAATTAGAGAAATCCTAACCCTTGCTCCAGAATCATCCCGTTTCTTTATAATTGCCGACTTCAATTAGAGAAAGCCTAACCCTTGCTCCAGAATCATCCCGTTTCTTTATAATTGCCGACTTCAATTAGAGAAATCCTAACCCTTGCTCAAGAATCATCCGGTTTCTTTATAATTGCCGACTTCAGTTAGAGAAATCCTAACCCTTGCTCCAGAATCATCCCGTTTCTTTATAATTGCCGACTTCAATTAGAGAAACCCTAACCCTTGCTCCAGAATCTCCCAGTTTCTTAATAGATACCGACTTTAACTAGAGAAACCCTAACCCTTGCTTCAGAATCATCCCGTTTCTTTATAATTGCCGACTTCACTTAGAGAAACCCTAACCCTTGCTCCAGAATCTCCCAGTTTCTTAATAAATGCCGACTTCAACTAGAGAAACCCTAACCCTTGCTCCAGAATCATCCCGTTTCTTTATAATTGCCGACTTCAACTAGAGAAACACTTAACCTTGCTCCAGAATCACCCAGTTTATTAATAATTGCCGACTTCAACTAGAGAAACCCTAACCCTAAATCAAGAAATATCCTGTTCTTTTTAATAAATGCTGACTTCAACTAGAGAAACCCTAACCCTAGATCAAGAAATACCCAATTGTTTAATAAATGCTGACTTCAACTAGAGAAACACCAACCTGTTCTGAATTGATAATGATTTAGACTAAGAAATTTTATTTCGGAATAAGTTCATTTTCGTTTTATATATGACCAATTAGCATACTCATTTTCCGAATTGTTTAAGACAGGAAGTTCTGTTTTTCGTAAAAGAGCATGGTTTCAAGTCTACTTTGCAGAGAGCGTTGGTTTACTTCTTCAAATTATGATAGTTATGGGGAGATATCACTCTTCAGGTATGTTTCTTACAAATTATTAGTGTTTGTAAAAGATATTCTGGCAGGTTTTAACAAATGTCATTAAATGTTTTGTTAGTTATTGCAGTAAATTCATTCTTTTACGGGTCGAGTCCATTTTCGCTATGAGTAGGGGTGTTTATTATCAATTCTCATAATTACGTAAATAATATCCTGTTTGCGGTTTATAATTATCCCACAATATATTATTTTCTCATGTATTATCATTTTGTGTAATCAAAGCAAAGTTTGGTCCTTTTGGGGGGCAATATTTAACATTTGTATCAGGCAGTAACCTATCACCCCTTTTCTATAAATGGAATAGTCTCAAATGCAGCTAGTAGCTTGATGTTTATGTTTTAGAGTTGAATATTTTATGGCGTAAATGTTTTAGGTATTTTCAAGAAGTTTAATGTAAAATTTAGTAACTTAGAGTTTCGAATATTTGTCTTTAACTTTGTAGGGATTTTTACTCAATAAAGAGTGAGATTTAAGGTTTATTGAAAGAAATTGCTGAGTGTATATTCATGCATATGTTTTTCTAGTGAGAGTGTCTCAGAGTATTATCAGCATGAGAGTTTTTATTTGAAATTAATATTTCAACAGAGTGTTTATGAATCTTTTATTGTATTTTCAGAATCGTACCGAATAAAGGTCCATTCTAAGAACTCCCAATACTGGCTGTTGTGGTCATTCACACCACAACCCTTGCCCCAGATTCACCCAGTTTTTTACTAAATGCTGACTTCAACTAGAGAAACACTTACTCTTGCTCCATAATCACCCAGTTTATTCATAATTGCCGACTTCATCTAGAGAAACCCTAACCCTTGCTCCAGAATCTCCCAGTTTCTTAATAATTGCCGACTACAACTAGAGAAACCCAAACCCTTGCTCCAGAATCTCCCAGTTTCTTAATAAATGCCGACTTCAACTAGAGAAACCCTAACCCTTGCCCCAGAATCTCCCAGTTTCTTAATACATGCCGACATCAACTACAGAAACCCTAACCCTTGCTCCAAAATCATCCAGTTTCTTAATAATTGCAGACTTCCAACTAGAGAAACCCTAACCCTTGCTCCAGAATCTCCCAGTTTCTTAATAATTACTGGATGTCATCTGTTTTAAACATGTGTAACTGTGTTTGCAAATTCACACATAAAAGTTCATTTACAGTACCGGTACATATTTAATTGAAACAATTAACGTTCAGAATGAAAAGGATTGTCTAATCCAAATAATAGATTGTTTTTTTATGTTTTGTGCTTTGAATGACAATTTCAGAGCAAATGCTGTCTATTCTCCATCTATTGGTTGTAACCAAGCACGATTGAGTTGGGTATGATGGTTCATGATATAATGGCCTCCCTCTTTTCATCGTGTGTGTTTATTTACATCTTCAATAAAGCCTACAGGCCATTGTTTATCTACTGACTCACACCTCATGTTTGTATTACAAATCCCCATTGTTTATCATTCTCATGCATGTTAATCTCCCTGATTGAGTTTCCTCACCATTGTTTTGTTTGCTATATAAATGTACCATATTTTGTTATTTCCTTACATTCCACCTGATGAAGGAGTGAGTATGTACTCCGAAACGTTGTGTATTTTCACATTAAAGAAGTTGTAATCTAGAAAGTCTTCCTGTTCTTATAATATTATTTACAACAAATTGTCAATTTGATATGCTTGATGTCAATTTTATTACACATTTTAAAACCAGGTTCATATCAGTTAAATCAAACTTATGGACATACATTTCCTTTAGGAAAATTGATGTTGGCTTGCAAAACATGATGCTTTATGTACAGTTTACATATACAAGCAATTGTCATTAGTGATCAATTTCCATGGTAACAGAACAAAATCTGAAAATATCAATAGTCATCACATCAATTCGTGGGTGAAACAGGGTGATACACATCATACCAGGTTTCAGAAAGATAAAATGAATGGACAGATTGACGGGAGTCTCCAAGATCCCTTGATGATTCACAGGACATATCACTACCAATTTCAACTGGTCACAATGCTTTTGCATCAAGTTAGATATCACAATGCTATGATACTATAATGTAATGACATCACTGTACTGGAAATTCAAAGTCAGTGCTGTGTTCAGAGATGTAGATTTTTTTATTACAAAATAAGCATGATTATGGATGATAAATATAATCTCACCATTGCATCTTATTTTGTCTGCATATCTAAGGCTGCATAACATAATTTAAATATTTCTCAGGCTCATTTTGTTCAAATCTGACGAGGGCAGTAGACTTTATTTTTATTTTATACATTTTTTAATATTTTAATATTTATTTTTTATTTTTGTTGGAAAAATAATGATGTGGGAGGAGTAAATTGTATTTTTCCATGATCAAAATATTGAAAGTGGTAAAATATACAAAATAGAACCACATCCGTTTTCTGCAGACCCATATATATTTGTTGGACAAAATGGGATTTAACAAAAGTGATGCTGGAAATTCTTAATTTATTTTTTCAAATGACAATATAAAGTTGTCACGTGCACAAACAAAAGTGATGCACCGACATCAGCCTAAGGACATTACAAACATATATGAACATAAACAATCAAACCAAACCCATGTTTCTTAATTTAATCATAAAATATGTAATAACAATTTGAGTATATTATTGTATTATTATCTGTTGAAGAATAATTAATTTGAAAGCGTGATCAGACATCACTGATGGTTATATGTTATCCTAATCATTAAATACCAAATCATAAAGAAGGTTTTTTAAGGGAATCTAGATGTTGAAAACGTTTATGTAATGGTTAACAGTTTCCTTATTGTGAACAAACACATCTGACTTATCTGATTAGAGTGAAAGAAACTTGTTATCTCTATTCAAAGGTTAAAGTCTAAACATTTGATGGCATGAAGCAATTAATAGCATGTGGAGCAGTGGATTCGTTAAAAATAATCAATCAACGAGCCCCAAAGCATTTCACCGACAGCCAAAACGCCTGCATTTCATGTGTTTCAGCACGATCCCCATGCTTTTCTCACTTTATCAGTCTGGTATAGAATCAACAGTTCTTACTGATAAACAATCATCCTGTTTCTAACAGCCCTTGTAGCCTAATGGATACAGAAGCTGCATAACAAACGAAGGGTTACATATTGAATCCCTGGTCATACATGACATATATAATAAATTCTCATATTTGAGATATTTTAAAATTCTATTCAGACAAAATATACCAGTCTTCAACAAATTACTTGGTGAGCCATAACTTAAATGTCAAAACCTAACACCCCTCCTGACTGGGACAGTCAATAACAAGTAGATTCTTAAGAAGAATAGACTGTTAACACAATAATAATAATTGCAAATACAATGTTTGCCTCATAATACTTGCCATCATGAGAGCTTAAACTTTCTATCTCACATCTTGAGATATTAGTTTCTAGTAGAGGATGCTATATTATAAGGATACCGAGGATATCGTACGGTTGTGGACCCTGATAGGAAGGAAAAACCCGAGGATGCGAAGCATCCGAGGGTTTTTCCTGACTATCAGGGTCTACAACCGTACCATATCCGAGGTAGAATGGGTTATCTGTATTATCAACCGTTTTTAAGTGTAAAACAGGCTTTTTACTTGTTATCGCGTTATATTGAGGATCTTGCGAATCCCTGGCGTTATATTGAGGATCCCTCGGTGATGTCAGCCTGTTAACAGCTGCGCTATATGAGTTTCTTTTGTACCATCAATTCGTGTCTGTCGCCGTAGCTCAGGAGTCAAAGGCGCTGACTCTGTAACTGCATGTGATGGTGGATACGGGTTCGAGACGCACTTTCTGCAAAACATTTGCTGTAGATATTCTGTCGTAAATTTCAGAAATTTTTCAAAATTAGTGTAAGTTAGTTTCTTCAGATCTTTACTTTCAAGCCGTCATCTTAACAAATATATCAGGGTTTACAATCATTATAAATCCTTCTAACAGTGTTTACAACTGTCTGTGTGAACCCTCCTGGAGGGAATTACAAGGTTGTAAGTCCCTCGTACCGGGTGATACGGTTTAGAAAGGTCGTTTCAAGTATCACGTTATATGGCTGGTAGGTTGATAAGTTGAGAAAAGATACTGATATGAACCATGATGTAACAATACTTTTAGCTGTAAGATATCGAAAACTTTTCAAAGTTCACTCATTGTTATATTTGCAATTTGAAATTATTCGTAGATGATTATGTGAGCTCTGACTGTAAGTTCATCAAAGTTAGAGTCATTGTCGACGACCGCTGGTATATAGAATTCAACATTCCTCCTCCCCGTTATCACTCTCACTATCTGAGTCTTCACAGAAGAGGATCGGATGGTCATTTGACACAGATAGGGCATTGACTTGCTCTTCTGCTGATGAAATGTCAATTATGCTACCAACTGCTTTGAATATATCTCGCAGCAAGTGCTGTGATGTTGGCCCCAGTAGAGACCGAACCTGAAAGTTCTCCAAGAACATCAGTGACGACACATGGGGCTGGATAACTTGTTTCATCTCCACCTTCACCAGGGTCTGCTCCTTGCGTGACCGGCAAAGTCTGCAGTTCAAATCTACTGCTTGCCTGTGGATCTTAGATGTGCTGGTTGGGCTTGAGATTTGCTTTATGGCAATCCAAAGGTGTGAATCTAATGATTTAACATCAGAATCATTAATTGTGACCGGGTAGGGAGTTTCGACCTTTGCCAAACTGTTGTAGCTTGTGTCACTGTCACCTAATCTCTTGTTGAGTTTCTTCAGCTGATTGCACAGCCTGGTTGCAACAGTTTGTCCATCTGTGAAAAGACATTGATGAAAGTATTTACTAATCGCTATTAAACAACATTACTTTTTATATATTTATCAACCTTACTCAAACAGAAATATTAAACATGTTACACACCAACAAATTCTGATAGATAGTATTGACTGTCATTACAATTGACTGCATTAAATAAAAACTACAACTTCATAGTGATGTCAACATTTTCACATTTAATAACAGAAGCAACTAGATTCAACAGTAAGTCGAGAAAAACAAACAGGATAACTCTGGATGGGCTTCTGATTGTCAAACAACATGAATTGATAACCTTAAGCCAAACACTAGATTTGGTTTGATCTTAGAAAAGTTGACTCTACAGAAGACTATTTTCACTTTGTGGGGGAGATAAGGTCTGTTGAGTCAAGAATGGTTAAGAAATCATAAATAAGACAACCAAATTATTTTCCGGCAAAAAGTGACTTTCTTTGTACCTGCATACTTCTTGACAGCTTCCTTGAGGCACATGTGCTCAAAGGCCAGTGTTTGAAGCTGACTAGTTTTCTCCTCTATGGTTGTGGCCACAGCCATGGGCAGGTAGGTGTTGTATTCTTCAGAATCAACAGTCCATCGCCTTATCTTTTGTCTCCTCTCAAGGACTCCCATACTCTTTTCGATCCTGAAAATTTGGATAAATTATCCAAAAGGGACATCTAAACATCAAATATACCAAATTTGAAAAATTGGTATAAAAATTACAAACAAGGTCATAGATAATAAACTTCTTCAAAAAGAATTATTATATCATCTATTGGATAAACGATATGCATAAAAATCAGGAAACAGACTGTTGGAGTAATAAACTAGAGACACATGTTTTGAAAAAAAAGAACTATTAATTTAGTCAAAGTTGCTAAATTTCTTCAAAAGGCAATAAATATAATCCAGGGAATATATATGTTGATTATCAAGAGTTTCCTAAAAAAACAGTGCTGAACATTTATACAATGATCATGAACTCTCAGACGACCATGAACGTTGTATACCTGACTACTTCATAGGGTAACAATCAATGCTGTGCACTAACCTAGTTGCTTCAGCCAATATGTGTTCCCTCTTGCCCTCATCACCATCACCAAGCTTCCCTTCTTCTTGTCTATAAAATAATGTAATCTGTATATTTAAATTAAATTAAAACATTATTATTAATCCTAGTAAATGGAGACTGACTGATAGTGAATAAATACATTCTCTGAACAAGTTTTGAAATTGTAAGATATGAAGACCATGTTGATGTCAATAGGGTATATTCACAGTTGTACAAACCACTATATCATGTCTGCTCATGAGTTCAAATCATTTAACATCAAATGCCAAAGATATAACAATTTATAGTTTTCAAAGATAAATGAACAAGGGATACACAAAGCAAAACAACCCTACCATATGACCTATTAAACACTATTAACAAAAACTTGTCTTTCTGTTTTAAGTTTGCAAAACTACATTTGATAGCTTTTTAAAACCAATCTTTTAAATTGTCATTTTACTGATTAGATTTGCATTTTAATGGCAATTGTTATCAACAGTCAGTACTTGTCAAACATCTCCAACAATATGCTCAATGTCACTATGAGGATTGGAAATATAAAGTTTCATTTTCGAGTAAATTCCTTTTTGATGATAATAATTGAATTGTGGTAGTTACCTGAGATTGATGTGCTCAAACACCTTCAAAGCATACTCTTCTTTCCACTTGTCATCTGTAAAATAAAAAAGTAAAATGCAATAAACTATACATTTAAACAATGAATGCAAGAAATTTAAAAACCTGAAAGGCACATCAACACAACTGGCATTAAAATCATGTAAATGTTTATGACAAATCAACTTTAATTCTCAAAGACTTCTCTGAATGCACCCAATGACAGATTTAACTCATTTCAATACCAAGTACAATTTGGTTGTGGAGGGGATAACAACTATTTGTTTAAATATACATAATTAAATAGGTAAATGTTAGGTTTCAATTCTAAAAGAAACTTAACAAGAAAAGTATAATTTTATACCTCTTGTGTGTTGAGGTTTTTTCTTGGCCATCAATTCCTCTTCCATTTTCTTCATGTCCTCAATTTCTTTGTAATCTAATAACAATAATGTAAAAAAAGAGTAATTATTACCATAAATTGGTTATAGTTGACCTTTTGCCTGAGAACCAGAATGGTGTATACTTTGGAGTAAATTAAGTTTAAAGCTTACTGTGGTTTATGAAATCAACATCTGCATGTACATTTATATCATTGGTGTCTAATATCATTATGATATCATAATTTCCAAATATGAAGTAATTAGACGCTCATCAGGAGATAAGCCCTTCTGGTTCTGAGGGCTCAATTCACATTTTAACAGTTATTTATTCTTGCTTAAACCGAATAATGTTGAGTATTCTTTTTTTATGTGAACTCTCTACTGACACAAAGACACATTAATATGAGGTAAATCATTAATGTTGTAGGGGGTGACATAGGTCATTTTGGAAAATGTCAATACTTGGAATAAACAAACATACCCAGATTGGGAGCAACATTAGCTTATTCTTCAGCTAGGACTTTTTCTGCTTCAACTGCTTTGATAAGTTTTTGGCACAAGAATGGTACTGAAAATTAAAGGTACATCCATTGTGTTGATTGGGGTCAAATATGGCAAACGTTAAAGATGGTCTTATTTCATCGAGAAGTATCAACTGTAACCGAAAACTACCATTTTAATGGTAGTTTTCTTAGTATATTGACGATATGAAGGTAAAAGTATCGATTTCTGATCGAAAACCGGACAATACACAGCGTGTGGCGCGCGCCAATGAGTCAAACGTAATTTTGGAATCATATTTAAACCTGACAAAATAACAAATTTGGGTTGATATTGTTCAATAGGTCATATAACTACTGTGCATGTAAATAGGACGTGCACTTTCGGTTTCTGCACATGCATAATGATGTTACTAGATTTTAATTGGAAACTAGTAATTATGATATATTTGGCGATTGGAGATGAATATGTAACTTGAGAGAATATTTTGTATTGTAAACAGCACATATGATGTGTTGGAACGTATTAAAGCCAAATAAAATTTTATGAAACACAATGGATGCACCTTTAAGAACAACAAATTTGAAATAAGAAAGAACAATAGCTCTTCAGTCTTTGCACGAATTATCTATAGTTCAAGACTTCCATGTTAAATAGTTGGTTTAAAATATGCAATAAATCTTCATAAAATATTGAATACTGTTCAAGTAGTAGAAACACATGTTTATTGGGATTTATCTTTGATCCTTACACTGAAACATGCATCCATTTGGTCACAAACTGTAAACGTGGGTCAAGACTATATTTATAAATTTGAGTCCCCATGAAAGAAAGATATTACTTTATTATACCCCCGACCAACGGTTGGGGGTATATAGTAATACCAACGATTCCGTCCGTCCGTCCGTCCGTCCGTCCGTCTGTCCTTCCGTCCGAAGACAATTTTTGTCCGATCGATTACAGAAAAACTATTCATCTCATCCTTTTTAAATTTGGTACATGTCTTCTTCACCACTAGGAGAGGTGCAGTGCGAAGTTTAAAGCGAATTGGTGAATTTTTGAATTTTTGGCGATTTTTTGTATTTTTTAACTTAGTCAAATTCTGAACATTTTTTGTCCGATCGATTACAGAAGAACTCTTCATCTCATCCTTTTCAAATTTGGTACATGTCTTCTTCACCACTAGGAGAGGTGCAGTGCGAAGTTTAAACCGAATTGGTGATTTTTTGAATTTTTGGCGATTTTTTTTATTTTTTAACTTAGTCAAATTCTGAACATTTTTTGTCCGATCGATTACAGAAAAACTATTCATCTCATCCTTTTCAAATTTGGTACATGTTTTCTTCACCACTAGGAGAGATGCATTGCAAAATGTAACACGATTTGGTGAATTTTTGAATTTTTGGCGATTATTTATATTTTTGTACTTTATCATAACTAGAATGAATGAAGCTACTTCTGTGTTGTGATTTGTTGACTTCATCATTTTCTTTTTCATGTAACTATCATCAAAAGCTACTTCTGTGTTCTTGTTGATTTTACTATTTTATATTTCCACTGGTTATATTTTGGGAAAAGTTAAATTTTCTTTCCTTTCAGCCATAAAGTGCTTTATATCTCTCACTGTGCCTTCAGGGGTGTGCTTCAATGTACCTTTTGTTTAAAGTCACTCGAATGAATCATTATGATGGATTAATTTCCAAAATAAAGTTGAAATCAGTGGTAATAGCAGTAGTGTATTATGTTACCAATACCTTTTCAAGTTACTTTTATTCCTATTTTGACTTAAACCTCCTTTTTTACATGAAGATTGAGACTTGTCCTACCATTTTCACAAACAGTTTAATCTTAGCAATTACATTTCATAGCTTATCAATCCTTAGGTGTGCAAACACCTCTCTCTTTAAGTAAAATAAAAATGTCAAACTTAAACAGTCGGGGGTATTAGTGAGCCACGCTCACTTTTTTGCTTGTTTTTTATATATTTACCCATTTTCCTTCGAAGTTTCTCGCCGAAATGCATTAAACCATCGACCAGGAGATCTATTCTATGGTCGCTCTGCATTTCCTTGGTGACCTTTTTGAATCTCCGCAAGAAGACCCACAGTCACCATCTGTGAGCCCTGCTCCTTCAATTCTTCTTGGACTGTATAACAACTGGTGAAACATTCAGAATGGATATTAAATAAAAGATATGTTTTATGAATGATTAAGTAGTATGTTAGTTCTTAACGTTCATGTCTAAAATGGATCTTAGAATGACTTTGATCTTGTAATCATGACTCTGAGGGGGACTTTAACTTAACTTTTGAATAATTACGTTGAAGAACAATTCTTACTTGACAAGAAATTTGGTGTCCAAAACAGTGAAAGACAGGCTTACCAAATGTTACATCCTTCAGAATTGAGCGATTCGGATTCTTCTGAAAAATGGTAGACAGAGAGAATTAGCTAAAACATATTATTGCTCTCTCTTTTGCTTTTTTTTTTTTACAATTAATCTAAATGTTTCATTGATAATGACTGCAATGGCAATATTTGAGTCAACTTCCAAACGCAAGGCATAACTCTTGCCAGTCTGCATTACTGGCTGATTTAAGCCTTGCGGTATTTCCCTCGCTTTGTTGTGCCTAGATAGTGAATCGCTGCACCAGAATTGCATAGTGGGCCTGGATTTCTAAGCACAGATTTCTTAAGGAAATAGTGCAAGGCCTAAATCAGCCAGTAATGAGACTGGCAAGAGTTATGCCTTGCATTGGGAAGTTGTATTTGAGTAGGAAACATCAGGACCAAAAACTCAAACTTTGATCCCCTAGGAGCAGGGAATATAAGGGAATGATAAGCAACTGTGAAAAGTTAGTAGCCAACAATTGGATTCATTCCATGCAAAAAAGCCCATTTTGATATAAAACACAAGGACAACAGCCAAGATATACATGTATTAGTAATATATTTTGGATCTACCTGAAGGTGTGACGTCAGCTTGCAAGCTATGTCATACAAGATAATCATGTTATTGTTTGTTGCCTGCAGATGCTTGACAAGATACACAGCATTGGCCAACCTGAAAAGTAAATTAAAATGTAAAAAGAAATATTCTCCTATAAATGTAGAGCCATAGGCTCTGTAGCTCATCAGGCTATCAGGTTTTAAACACTAGACTAAATAACTTTCAAAAATATATGTGTGGCCTCGGTGACCCATATTTGGGGCCAAAGAGTCACCAAAATGGAATATATAATTTAGATTCTTGGCTAAGGAGTCTGTAAACAACTTTCCAGCTTTCTAAGGCTTTTTGTAATAGAGAAGATGAAAACAAGCTTTTAGGTAATGACTCCTTTGACCAACATTTGGGGTCAGAGGGTCACCAATTCTACATTCTAGAATCCCCATGGGTCAATGAGTCTGTACCTCAAAATGAAATTTCAGCTCTTTATAGTCACGGGTTCTGGAAAAGAAGTCGTAAAAAGGAAAAGTTAACAGACGGTAAATAATCCTTTTCTCTTGCATTGTGGTAACTGAATTATGTGGAAAGAAATATGTCAGTGACCTCAGTCATATAGGTTAATATCTATGAGGTAAAACAAATTCCTCTGATATCAAAATCAAGAAGTTGCTAACCTTTCTCCATGTTTTAAATTGAAGAAGACCTTGGGATGTTCATGTCTGCAACAGGCTCCAAATACCCCTGTTTCTTCCAACTTTCTGTTTTTGTTTTTGGATCTCAAGTCAGAACCAGCTTGAAATTATGAACATCCCTGGAACAGCATTTAAGTTAATAATGTCATAAATGTAAATTCTTCATTACACTTAACACTTTCACCACTAAGAAACCTGATTTATTACCCATGACCGGAAACACAATATGTAAATATTGTCTAAAGCTGAAATAACAACAGATTTGGGTTGATAATGTTTAGTAGATAATATTACTAGTTGTTAAATTTTAAATGAAAACTATACCAAACTATATTTGGCACTTGCGGATTGATTTGCACGTCTAGTGATATAATTTTAAACAAAAATATACTTAAAATCCAAATGACATATTCAAACAAACTCTGTGAGTTGAAACCACAAATATTTAGTTACCTTATCAGTATTCTTGGCCTGGTAGTTTTCCACAAACTCATCAACCTTAACTTGGTCCAAAAAGAAGTGCCCAGAGTGAAACGGCTCTTTCACAGAAGTTCCGGCAGCTTTTCTGCGAACCAACCCAAAGTTTGCATCAAGAGAGAAGATGGTTGTCTCATCCTGTAGAAAGATAATACATTTCAATTAAGACAATGCCAGATAAACAGTATTTAAGGGTTGTATTTTGAAACCTAATAGTGATCAATTTCAAATGAAGTCCCTCTTTCTACTAACTAAATTAGACAACAATTCCTGATGAATGAATTTGTTCGCTTACTTGGTCCGTTGGGCATGCTGGGCACTTGGTGCCATCATCAAACTCTGGGCAAAGGTGATGTTAGTGAGATTTGGTATAGACATATCTCCTGTACATCTCAAAGCACTCGCCAGATATGCAACGATACAGTTCGTTGATGATCTGCAAGTAAATAGCATGCCATTCTCTAATAACTTACCAAGCTTCTATTTATTCATAGACATACCATTTTTATTTAATGGACAGTGAAACTTATTATCACCGATAGATGCCTGTATTTCACCAGCAATCATATAACAAATACTTTGTTAGATAATCAAAATATTTTTCATTGGACTGATACTTTTTTCTCACATTCATTTTCACAAATCCTTGATTTGCTTTATTAAAGGATACATAATAGATAAAACAAATCATCGAACGGTAAAATATATGTTTCAAATTGACTTAATTAAAAAATAACATCACACAATTGGTTTAATTTTGAGCAAAATTGTATTCTGATTGTTTTTAACTTACCATGACATTCTGAATTTTATCAATATTTCACCACCTGAGGGCTTAAAAGAAACTATGAATGCTGAGTTGGCATTCAACAACTAACAGCCTGAGAAACTCCATTACACCGAAGTGGATAGCCACGGCTTGATTTGAGGGAGTTGAAGATCAAAAGGAGTGGCGAACGAGAGTCGCAACCTCTGGCTCACACTTGCAGAATTTGAATCGAATCCTGCTTTGGAAACCTGAAAGATAAATCAAGATATGTCAAAGGATATTGTAAAAGTATTAAATGATTTTCACTATCCCTGTCGTGTCGAAATATCCATGGGCCATTCAGTAATTTTCATGACGTCATATATGCAGAGTGTTGACGTCATGTGTACGCAAGAGCGAGCAGACAACGGCCATGATCGACGAGCAATGTTTACAAGTCAGTGTATTATGATTTGATTCGAAGATTAAACTGTATAAGCTACACCACAGCCTGTGTGAATCAATACTGTAATACTGGGACTTCATACACTGTATTCCCCTTAACCATCTCCTGAAGACGTACTTTATCTATATTCTATTAATATTACAACTAATTGTTCCCATGAACTATATAATGACAAATGTTGATACCCTAGGTGCAATTTACCTTCCCATAATTTTCAGCTATTGGGATACGGCGGTTCTGGAGGAAAGGTGGAAAATTTTGAAAAATGCGCCCATATGGCCTAATAATTTTAAACTGATGAGCTAAAATTCAAGTCGGCTATATCCTCTGCCAAATTGGAAAAGTGTAATATAAACAATGATTATGAAACTGTTTTCTCGAATTAAAAAACAATGGTGACAATGATATGTTTCCATTGAAACAGACACAGACGATTATTCCATATATAAAGTTTAATTGAGTAAAGGCTGACAATATTTAAGTTGGGGTAAAATAGGTCCGGATGCACTGACTATTCCTCACCACATAATCCATGAACCTACCTTCATTATTGATGACAACAATACTTCTTCAGTAAGATGTAGAGTAATTGCCATGGTCCATCCTTGACACAACTGGTTCTTCTTCATAGAACACGGGCTTGAAAGTATGATCCTGGAAAATCCATTACATAATCAATATTTTGTGTACTAATTGAACTCAGTTTTCACAAATGATGCTAGTGTGTTAAAGTCTGTTTCATATACAGATCGATGATTGAGTCATCATTTCAATTATGACGATTGAGATTTACACATTCTACCCTAAACTATGATTCCCAGGTATGCATTGCATATAATATTACCTCATCGTTCCATTGAAGTGGCTTGTGCAGCAGGTTGTATTGGTGGTGTGTTGCAAAGCAACCTGAACACATGAACGTGTGTGGGAAACAAATCCCGACACATTAGGATGGCCTGTTCTTCTTTTCCACAACCCATGCAGTTCAACGTGGAGGGGAACCCTATCTATGTGGCTGCATTCATCAGAGAAGTGAAGTGCAGATCCCATGCAGATGTGGTATTGCCTTTTCTCTCATAAGAAGGTTAGTCTGAGAGGTAGCATGGTCTTCAGTGTCGGTATCCATGGTTTCCATGATCTGAAATACATTGATTAGCAAAAATAATGCAAAATATCCATCATCTTGTCAAATATGTTCCCTTGCATGACACTCGTGTCCATACGCCCATACGCGAACTGACTAAGTATTGGCTTTTGCTGCTTTCAGCAGTAGCTGAATTTCGGTGCCAGCGGCTTGAGTCACCTCAATTTCGGTGCCAGCGGCTTGAGTCACTGCAGTGAAATTTGATAGTCCAAACAGAAAGCTCATGGAGAAGACGACAGCAAGTTATAAAATCAGTGAATAGGTTAATGGTTATGAAATAAATATGACAACATTGGAAGCATGAAATTAATCCTAAAGGAAGAATCTCCATTGATGACACCATTCTTCTTGAAAGATAATATTTTTGGTAATTACGGTTACCTACTGATTTACAGGGTCAGGAGATTAAACAATCATTCATTTGCATTTAACATAAAAACTCTTCCGTAACACTATAAAGTTCATTTATTTGGCAAGGTGCACTCCTGCATTTTTTGTCCATAAATGTGCATATTCCTTGGAAAATATTATTTTACTTCTTAAAAGAATTATAGTAGGGTCAACTTTGGTGGCAAAATGTAGTGAAATAAATGTTTTATAAAGTTATTGATATAAATTGCATTGGAATTCAATCATAAAGCACTGCATTTACTTCTGATTCTGCAGCTGTTGATTCAAGAGGCACCTCCGATTCTGCAGAGGTTGATGCAACAGGTTGAACCATTGGATATTGGGCTTCTTCGGCATGTTTCTTTCCGTCAACATAATAAATAATCTTTACACAAGGTACATTCCGTTTTCTGGTACTTTTCTGAAATAAAAAGAAACGCACTCAAGCACTAACCTCAACTTTTGTATCAAGAGCCATCACAAAGATGACTTTTCCAGCCCCACATAAGTGGTAGGATTAATTTAAACCGTATAATTCTAAGTTGTGTTTCTGTGGATAAATGGTGATGAAATAGTAAAAATTTACAACACACATAACGAAAAAGTTCAATCAGCTAACAGATTGAGTTCTCACATATCGCCAAAGACTGTTTAGGACGGACTTGGTATTTGGACGGTTCACATAAGAGTAGTATTTTGTGATAATTGTAGCGAGTTGACATCATCTATCCGAAAGAGAGGTCTCCGCTAGCCATCACATGCTTTGTGTGAAACTTCCTAAGCTTTGTAATATCTTACAAAATCAATGTTTGAGCTTAAAATCAATCTCCTACATGGCTAATGAAAAAGAAGCTGGGCTAGTAGCAGCGTAGAAAACTCCAGCCTACCCGACCGCCCTAGACGGTCTTTTTTCCAGTCGGACAGTGACATTTCAAAAGCAGCCTGTCCGGTGGTCGGGTAGATGTTTTAGTCTTTTACTACATATTTTTCAAAATAACAGGCAGGGTAATCTTTCGTTAGTCTGAGGTGTAATGGTATTGTAAAACAATAAGTCCAAATTACGATAACCAGCGTAACTGAACGCTTAATATAAACCTTTTGCACTGCCTTTAATCTACTGATTACAAAGCGATACCTATAGCAGACAGCGAATGTCTAGCTTGCTTGTAAAATGAAAAGTCTGTCGCAAAATATAAACATTTATTTCCTTTCAACATTCTAGATCTAACTCAAAGGCACTTTGCTGAATGCATATTTTATGTTCTTTATTAACTTGACAAATCCATGAACAATGTATTAAAAAACAAAGTCATCGTTTGAAAGGCATATATGGGCAATGTTTGTAGAATGTGTCGTGTTTGTGAATCCATTTCAGGAAATATGAGGATACAAATAAATATTAGTTAACTTGGATATATCAGCATACTATCAATTGTAATTTATATCATTATATTTTTAAAATGGCTCATCAATGTCAATAAATAATTAATTGCGTCGATGGGCGACTACTGGTGTAATTAATGTAATCGGAAATTCGTATAATTGTCGACCAGATGTCATGTCATGTAAGCCGATATTATACGTACACTAATAAAAAAAAATGTTTCAAAGAAAGACATGATGATATATTATAAAATGAAACTTTGGCTGACATTTAGTAAATTGGCCAGATGTTGATTAGTGAAATACGAGAAACATATTCAGCCAGATGTAGAACAAATGTTTGGTACTTGCAGTAAGTTCTATGTGACTGTTGAAAATCGGACAGGTAGGTATTCTTCCGGACTGGTAATTTATTTCGGGTACCAGTCCGGTTGTTTCACTGGCTTAGATTTTCGTGAGTTTTCGACACTGCAAGTAGAGTGTAAAAACTGGTAGTCCGAAGGACTGGTTAAAATTTGAGGTGAAATGACCATGGAGATGTATTTGGCTAGCGAGAATAAGTCTGGACTAGTACTTTTAGAAATGCCCTAGTCCGAATGGCTACCGCATTGAAAAGGTTAATTTCGACCCCTGTTAGATAAAGCTCTTTTGCTAAAATAGGTGAAGTGTATTTATTAATTTTAACAAGAGTTTGTTGTCAACATTGATCTGTGGCATAAGTGTCGGAAAACCAATCACTTGACCCAGCAAACATGACTGTAATGGGCCAGTACTGGCTTGGTATACGTACTGGCTGGTAAAGTTGATAAAGGCATACTGGCTAACGGTAAAGAACCAGTACTTGCCCAGAACCGTTTTAACTGAATTGGCCCAGTTCAGGTAAAATTGTACTGGCCCAGTGCTGGCAATACGGTACTGGCCCTGTACTGGCCCAGTTAAGGCATATCATTTCCTGTCGAAATGCATTATGGGATATTTACAAAGAGCCAGTACTGGGCCGGTACAGGCCCAGTACAGATTATATTAGGTGTATATACTGGCCCGGTACTGGCCCAGTACTGGCCCAATTCAGGTATGACACTTCCTGTTAGGGAATTATGGGTAGTATTTCAAATAGTCGTCTGCTTCAGAGAGACAAGAGGAGAAGACAACGATTTGGTATCCTTTGAATGTAAGTTCAATTCATGAGTTAACTTTAGTTATATTTATAAACCTTTGATTCATTCTATATTACTATCTATCTCTGGTGTGTTTTACATTAACAATTGCTGCTGTATGTATTAATATCATTAGGAAATCTAAGTATGAAAATAATCACAAGGTGCTTTTGTATCATTGTCTTTGTTGTACATAGGCCTACTTGTTATAAATACATTCTGGCGTGTTTTCAAATAACATATATTTGATTTCATATTTTACAATATTGACATTATGAAAAAAATACAAACAATATTTAAGTTTCATTATAACAATACAAATTCAAAATCAATAAAAAAAACTGGAAGATTTCAAACTGATATGATTAATATGGTTTACTTTAAGAAAAGTAACAATTTAGAAAATGAAAGAGAAAATGATAATAGCTAAATCAACCTTCATTTAAATATTGAAAATTTACGGTAAACACAATATATTTAATGTACCGGAACAGTAAAGGCTAACCTGAATTGGGCCAGTACAGGGAATGGTATCGTTTTAGTACTGGCGGGATACTGGCCCAGTACCGTTTGCCAGTACTTGCCCAGTACCACGCCAGTGTGCAAGTTGGTACAGGGCCAGTACCGGATGCCTGAATTGGGCCAGTACCGGATGACTGTATCAGCCACTACTGGCCCAGTACTGGCCCAGTACGGCCATGTTTGCTGGGGAGGTTACCAAATGCCAATGGCAATACAAAAAAATATTGGTAGTATCATAAATTAAGTCTACCCTAAGGCTAAACATTTTAAATTTTAAAAAAAATCTGTGGTAGTCATAACATTGGAAATATTAGGTACAATCAAAACCTGCCTGCGTACATTTAGCCTCTAGTTTCTTATGGAAATATGTCAAAGAAATTTCGGTGTCACTGTCACTGGACTCATGATACCGGTAAATGCCTTTGGTCTTGTTACAAGAGCCGGGCCTGTAATAGGGATCAAATGTCTGTGCGAAGGGGTGCACCTCTGGAAGCGCCTTTGAGGTGTATGACACATAATTGCACTCGTCCGATGGCCTATGAATTGATACTTTCGACTGCTGATGCCACTTGACCGACAACAGAAAAAGACTAATGACGTGTACAGTACCTGGCCAAACGTGAGTCATCAAAACTGAAATTCCCATAGACTTTCATGTTAATTAACCGTTGCGAGAATAATTTACATTAATTCATTATTGGCGTAATTGCTTACAAAAGTTATCTACAAGTTGAGAAATCATCTCAGCTACACATCAATAATTTCCATTATATATTCGGGTGACAATAAAGAAAACTGCAGTTATTTAAACAAAAAAAGTCAGAAAATAACGGCATATACTTATCATGGCGGTCTGTATAAAAAGCTGTACATGTGTCGCTTAATGAGTTGTCATTCAAAAACTAATCGACGGAAAGATTATGATTGTATAGCAGAGATGAAAATTATTCTTCCAATGGTTAAATAACTTATGTTCGTAATTATTATATGTTCATTCGTATGCAAATTACGTAATGAAACATGTACTGTTCGTAAATTCCACATATGTCTAAATGATACGACAATTAACATATTAATACAAGTCAAAACTTTTTATTTTGAGTAAGGTTAGAACATAAATAACCAAAGGATGCTGGAAATAATTGTCTTATTGATGTAATAGTTATTAGGAAAGCACAACGACGGCCATAAACGTGTGTACATCCGTGTCATAGCGACCGCCATTTTGCAGAGTGCAAGAAGCTAGCGTCTATGGATTGCTGATATTTGATTGCCTTAACAAATCACAGCGATTATGAAGAGGCGTAACTTATAAAAGACATGGAAGGTTAGGTGACTTACTGTCTTTGCTTCTTTTTCGTAGCGATGTCATTCGATAAAAAGGCACTTTTCGACTCTGTGTTGAGACAGTATCACGATTTCTGTGATCGCTTTAAATTTGGCAACCGTTTGAATGAGTTTCCGTGATCGATTTATGTTACGTGCTAGCAATATAGTTGTTAAAACTATTATCTAAACATGTCCAAGGATGGAGAGTTAACTAAGGAAAAATGTTCAGTCAATTGATTTGATTGATTCAAAGCATAGGGTATGTTTCGTAATTTCTCCGTTGGTAGTACATTTCAACAGTAAACCTAAAACTTCCAATATGGCGGCCAATATAACTTTCTTTGAAGTAAGGTTTTGAAAAAATGCTATAACTCAGTCGAAAATGATCCAAGTACAGTGATGTTGGTACCAAATCAATACTAAATATATTTTCAATGACAGTGCTCACATTATACATTAAATCATACATTAATTAAATATATATTTTACTCTAAATAGGGTATGTCATGGGATGTACATTTATGTACACCTTGGCACCTCAACAGCGTTTCGTTTAGCACATTTGTGTACAGATTGGCAGCGAGGGAGTTAAGCCTATGGGATTTCAGCTTTGATGACTCACTTTTGGCCAGATCCTGTACATGTTTTTTTAATGCTATTCACCCTTGCATACGAAAAAGTCTTTTCAATCCACAAAAAAGTTTAATCTATGACAAACTGTGGTTACAATGTAATACTCACATAGGGCATATCCTTGTAGAACGATGAACGTTTGTTTCGCTAAGATTCTCGGTTGATCTTGCACCATTAGCGCGCAAATTGGTAACGAGAACCGGAAGTGTCAAATTTCAAAATAATGGTAATTTGGAATTGGTCTTAAGAGGAAGCGGAATTGGATTTCGACTAAGCAGAAACTGAAAATTTCTCTGAAAAAACTCATTCACACCCTTCATTGAACGTGACTGATTAGATAAAACTATCAATAAATTTGACTAGAAATAGCAATATTCAGATTATATGAAAAAGGTTCGTCATGTTTTTTTAAAAAACAAAACATACACGCAGCGGGAGGCCATATAGTAATATTAGTAGGCTACCTGTAGGTGACGTAATTCCCATAAAGTTACATGTTAACTAGCTGCTGCGAGAATAATGTTCATAAATTAAATTAAAGTCCCGTTGCCGTCATATTTTACAGACAGATTGGTAATCATCTCAGCTACAGGCTCATAATTACATGTACCTTTCATCAATCAGTTATTTAGTTTTTGAATGAAACTTGTTTAACCATCGTATGTACATGTACTTGTGATTCCAATGTCCCATTGTTAAATCTAATCGGTATTTGTAGTATATAGATGTGTTTTTTGATAAGAGGAAGAACTTTCTTAATAATTGTCCGAAAATATTATGGAAATTTGTGTCTGTAGCTGAGATGATTTCCTATAGTTGAGTAAATATTTCAGAACTAGAAGAGCGCTTGCGGGACACCGCAAAAGCAGAGCAGCTCCGAAACTTAGGGTCTCGCCTTTCCCTGTTCCGCCTTCTTGTCAGCATAAATAAAATGGGAATTCTTTTTTTATAATTTTTTTTTCATTATTTGAGTTATTACTAATCATCACTGGGGTCACTTTTCACAAGTTTGTTCTTAAAACCTCTTTCTTATTTCAAAATTTGATCAAAGGATTAACGTGGCCTTAACCAATATCTCATGACCTTGACCTTTGACCTTGAAGGTCACAACATCAATGAACACTTTTCATAGCGTATAACAAACATGCATTGACTCAAAGTGTTCACAGTTAAAATATGGCATATTCACAAAAGCATGCTTAAGTTTTGACCTCACTGTGACCGTGACCTTTGACAGATTTTAGCGAAAACGTTTTTAAATCTTAGTCTTTCTCCATAGTTCATATATACCAAATAAGAGCCTAATAGCACAAACAAAAGTTTGAAGTTATCATGTTTACAAGGATTGTTGTAGTGATTTCAGAACTCATGACCTTGAATGTGAACATGTCAAAATCATTCACCAGGTGTATAAGAAAGAAATTAAGCTATCTTTATAAGGTGTTAATATCTTCATGGAAAAAAATTATATCGTGACCTTGACCTTTAAAATTCAAGGTCACACAATCAGTGATCACTTTTCATTGTATATCACAATCATGTAATGATTCAAAGTGTTAATAGTTGAAATAAGACATTTTCGCAAAAGCATGCTTAAGTTGTGACCTTGCTTTGACCTTGACCTTTGACGGATGTTAGCGAAAACTTTTTCAAATCTTGGCCTTTCTCCCATAGTTGATATACACCAAATAAGAGCCTGATAGCACAAATATTTTTCAAGTTATCGTGTTTACAAGGATTTTTTTAGAAATTTCAGAACTTGTGACCTTGACCTTTGACCTTTAACATGAACATGTCAAAATAATTCCCCAGGGACAAAGGTAAGATATGATGTGTTGATACCTCCTTGGAAAGAAGTTATTTAGTGATTTCAGAACTGGTGACCATGACCCTATCTCGTGACCTTGAACTTTAAAAAACAAGGTCACACAATCCGTGATCACTTTTCCATTGTGTATCACAATCATGTAATGATTCAAAGTGTTAATAGTTGAAATAAGACATTTTCGCAAAAGCATGCTTAAGTTGTGACCTCGCTATGACCTTGACCTTTGACGGATGTTAGCGAAACCAAATCTTGGCCTTTCTCCATAGTTGATATACACCAAAGAAGAGCCTGATAGCACAAATATTTTTCAAGTTATCGTGTTTACAAGGATTTTTTTTAGAGATTTCAGAACTCGTGACCTTGACCCTGAGACATTCTTCTGGATTCTCGTCAAGGGTTTCCTCGATACCATTAAAGAGGAGATTTATATTTCTGTCATGTAGGTCTTTCATTATGTGATCTCTTTTAATATTGCCAATGTCGAGCTCGATGTCTGCCTTCAAACGTTTGTTCTGTTCATTGATGTCATTAATTTGGTCACTATTGAATTCAGAGTTAGTTTCTATTCCATCAACACGAGTCGTTAGAGTTGCCACGTCACCTCCGATGTTGTCAATGGCCAACTGTAGTCGGTCGGTCACTGCGTCGATTTTACCTGCAACCCCTGCAACCCCACGGGATAGCATAGTTAGTATGCGGCTCGCTGTGTGAGGTAGAGCATTCGGACGACAGAGGTTTCGGTCTACCTCACTCCATGATCGACCTTCACCTTTTTCTTTGACCTTCACCTTTTCCATCGACCTTTACCTTTTTCTCCTACTTCAATATAGCCCAATCCTTATTCACACTGTTTTAAACGTCCACGTATAACCTTACACTTCAATGCTTTCGACTGATTGCCTTCACATTCCACAGATCAGTTCCGACGTACCTTGATATATCATATTACGTTAGTAATACGTAGTCAATGTTAAACAATAGGGACTGACTCTTTGTCTCTGTTTGATATGAATTCACTATGGTGATTTCGTGAGGTATTGTTTAATGCCGCAATTCACAATGGTTGACAGTTTCAATTATCAGAGCGAGGCATGTACATGTACAATGCAATCAATAAATGTGTTTACGAACATTATGCGTAACGGTAAGGTGATACATACACAAGCGTTCGTGATGAGTTTAATAGTGATAGAATCAAACTGTATAGATGTTACCTGATTAGTCAGTGAGACTTCAGTATGGTGACAAATTGTAGTTAGTCTGCACGGGATTACCGACAACATGTTTTAATAAGAAGAGACAAAAGTATTTACTCGTGTTTCAAATCGAGGATAGGAACTTGCAAGCAACTCAACTGTAAGTAACTTAAGGATGTCCTGTTGAACTTCAAAATTGAAATATGAATGTGATTAAGTACAGATTCTTTCTCTTCTTTATTAACTTCAGGATATTCTACATCATCTACATACTTTAAAAAAACAAATGAAATAAAGAAAATGTGACTTTAGAACCTCTAAAAAGTGCTTAAACAGCATAAATGGCCTAAATTTGACTAAAAAAGGGAGTTTTCAGGTACATTTTGTGTCAAAGAATAAACAAAAACACAATACCATATATATTTTTTGATCGATTTCGGTAGGGTAACATAAATGTTGTAACATATCAAAAAATATATCATATACTTTGATCTTGAAAAAAAATATAAGTTAAAAAAAAGTTTAATACTATAAATTTGAGGAGCGAACATCCTTAACTCAATGTTTTCTGTAACATGTTTTAAAAACGTAAAATTGATAGCGTCATTTTGTCACATGAATGTGTATTAATTTGAATATAGCTAAGCTCATTGTACACATTATATATACTGAAGAAATACCAAGTAGGGTGTCAACAACTCGCAGAAGATTAGTTATTCGTTATGTCCTGTTAAAATATCTAATAACTGAAGCTGCAGCGGATTCGGTTCGAATAACTAATAACTGATTTTTCAACAATTCAAAAATTAAACTTCATATTTTTCTCTTACCAGTTATACACTTAACTGATAACTGATTAGTCATGTCAATAGACAAACATTAAGAAGTGCTTAGCCTTATTTAGTATTCATTGAATTCTAATTCATTTTCACATTAATTAACTCTACTTGATCGAGATTTACTGTTATTGTATGTTACTGTTGCATGAATCATTACAGATTGAAACGATTTATCTGCTTTGCATTAACTATTTTGTCTCTTTAAATACCTAAAATAGCTACTTAGCTAGTTGTGTTGGTTTTCTACTTGATTGTCACAATGCCGGTTCATAAAAAGTTGACAGGGTAACTTAGCTTCATAACTTGACTTTCGCAGTAACATTGGTTAATATTTAAAAAAATGTATGTATTTAGTTTCTAGTAGTACTCTTAATTAATACAATAATAGTTAGAATTGGTGTGTTGCTTTTCTCAGTTTTAAGCGATAAAACAAGGCAACCTAGTTCAAATATGCATTCCTTACATATAAGTATGTGTAAATTTTGAAACAATATCCCTAAATCGGATAAATACGAACAAAAAACACTGTAAACACAAATTCGTTTACTTGCCAAAGTTTTTCAAAAACCGTTCTGCTCATGCTCTTTTACCGTCGCCTACTTGTTACACACAACAATACATGGCTGAAGCAAAATTGAGGAATCCTTAATCTAAAACGACAGAGGATTCAATGTCGTTTTCACAGCATTCACATGCATACAATCAGGGTTCGTTTTTTCTGGTTTACGCAAATTGTGATTTACCCTCATTAGCATATCACGCGACGTTCAAACATGGCTACCGTTTGCGAAGCGCTAATGGATGAACAAGCTTGAGGACTTGTATCGATTAAAATGAAGTGTTCCCGGTGAAATTAATTGTCTCATTCGGAAAAGGAATGAATATTCCAGTTAATGGCGTAGGTTTGAAGACGAAATGACATGTGTATATCTTATTTTGCATCAAAACGTTACGCTCAGTTGTAAGAACCAACTGACACGTCCGTTTGTTCTGATGGATTGTGACGTCATAAGGTACGAATGCACGAGGTATGGTAGCACATTTTATCTGCATTCATCGAGAAATGGCAGCAGGTTTTTGAGAGCTCTCGTCCAATCAGAAACGCGGAAATTAGTGTAACAAAACCATTTTGTAATTATATACGAATGTTCAAATATTCCATATAGCTTACCATTAACGCCAGTCTACTGGCATCACCCATCGAAAATGTGATTATTGTTCAAACGTACAACATACAACGGACAAAACAAATTTGTTTGTCCAAAAACAGCTGTCGCTATCTCGTATCCCATACAGTGGTTGACCTTGTCCTTCGATGTTGACATCATGCCGATCGCGAGTCGACACGGTCACTGTCCGACTGTTCTTCCTACCGTAGGCCACGAATATAGTCAATGTGCGTCGGTTGTTTCTGTTCATCCGAACTATTACATTGGAACTGTTGCTTCAATCTTGGGATAATAGCATGGCAGATGGGATTGTAGCATAGGCTGTCGTCGATACACATTTTTAGCTCATCATGCCTGAAAGGCCCGATGGGCTTATGGCATGGCATGGCGTCCGGCGTCTGTAAACTTTTCGCTTTTTCGACTTCTTCTCCAGAACCAATGACTCCATAGAGCTGAAATTTTATGTGCAGACTCCTTAGCCAATGGGGATTCTAAATTGTAGATTTCGTGACCCCATGACCCCAAATTGGGTCACAGGGGTCACATCCTTAAAAACCTATTTTCATCTTCTTCTCCAGTTCCAAAAGGTCTAGAGGGCTGAAAAGTTGTGTACAGACTCCTTTGACAATGGGGATTCTTAACTGTAGATTTGGCGACCGTGGCCTGGGACCCCAAACAAAGGCCACTCAGGCCATGACCTAAAAACCTATTTTCATCTTCTCCAGAACAAATGTACCTAGAAGGCTGTAATATTGCGTGCAGATTCATTAGCTAATGGGTATTCTTAATTGTAGATTTGGTGACCCTGTGGTGCCCCAAATAAAGGCCTCACAGGCCATGACCTAAAAATATTTATTCTTCTTCTCCTCCAAAACAAAGAGACCTAGAAGGCTGTAATATTCCGTGCATAGTCTTTAGCCAATGGGGATTCTAAAGTGTAGATATGGTGATCCTGTGGTTCCCAAAATAAGGGCCTCAAGCCATGACCTAAAAATCTATTTCAGTCTTCATCATTAAACAATATAAACCCTGATGAGCTACAGAGCCCATGACTCTATTTTTCATGTTCGATTTCTCCTCAAGAACCGTTTCATGCCAAAAGGGGAGCTTGCATCTAGTGGATTAAATGTTTCCCCTCTGAATGTAAGTCTGATTATAATCGACCTTGTTCCGAGTAATTAAATCTAAAAAATACGAACTGGTTCCATAGATTCTTCGCCACATGTACAAGGTCTGATGATAACCCATTTAGGTGTGTGTTCCGTCTCGCGGCGAAAGCTTTTGTTGAAGGTCCTGTGACTGGTTAACTGAATTGCGTCAGAACATGGGAATCTATTGGCTGTTATCAGACGGTTTTGCAAGGAAACCACTGAACGATATGACTTTGTATATCGATAAATGTACTATTTTGCAGTTGCTTTTCCTCGGAAGTCTGTCTATTTTAATCAGACTGCTCTAATTTGTATGTGTGGCCATATCTTTTGATTTGTAAGTAATAGGCCATTGTTAATTTACATTGGCATCCTATTATATTGTTTCATTCTTAATTACCTTATAAAATTGACCTTGGTTTGCCATAACTTTTGATTGGTCAGTGATGGTTTACCTTTATTAGTTAACCGGGTCATTCAAATGAGCCGGTAGAAGTACTTACCTTGAGAACACTTCATATTTAATCCAAATTACAGTTATTTCTGAAGGTATCAGAGTTAACACATCTTGTTAAAATTTCCATCCGTCGAGCAACATTTCCCTATTTCGCAATGTAGTGTCTCTATTTCGAGATTTGACTTCACACTGCTTTCACGATTTCGCAATGTAATGACTACAATTAGAATTAGACTACAAATGTCAACCATCCATAACATAAACATGTGAAAATTATCTAAGCGACACCAGCATTTTTCAATCGTTCAAAAGTTGACTTCAAACTGCCATCACAGCAAGACAGGAATGAGTCTCTGTTATGAACACTGAACATGTTGAATACGTGATAACACAAACTAGTCATGGGTGATACTACTTTTATTTATTTTGATGGGGAATTTTATCATAATTATTCCACTTTGGAACTTTGCTGGTGAGGATATCGACTGAGGTTCATATAAGTTAATTTCTGTTTGAAATAGTTAATTGAGATTTCAATATGATAAATCAAATAAGCGAATGTAACGTCACGAGCACGGATGACGACATCGTCGACACTTTTCTACAGTGCTGCCACTCAAGATGCAATCAACAAATCAACAAAATCTGTGGTTCAATGGTGAGGTGAGATGAGTTGGGGTTTAACACCGCTTGCAAGAGTATTTCACTTATATCGCGGCTGCTAGTATTATGGCAGGGAGAAAGCCCGCAACGCCACGTGGCTATGCATTGCGGTGAAATCTGCGAGCACCGGCTGGAACTAGCGAACCATGAATGGTACTACGCTGAAATTCAATGTAGCATTGCACCCAAACCATACTGCGTGTAGAACAGTTCTCTACTGCAGACAAAGTTGCTGTGCCCCTGGCAGGATTCGAACCCCGGACCTCTTGATCCGAAGCCGAACGCGCTAACCCCTGCGCTAACCCGCCCCGTAAATGTCCCAAGGGCACATACTCCTTCACAGCACGGGAACGGTGAGACCGATTGTTTTAATCCATGAATAAAGGTCTTGTTGTCCAATTACTCACATCTGAATATCACTGCCATTCCCTACTATTAAATTGTAATCAAAACTATCAAGAATTCCTTTTATATTTCCTTTTTGTCACATTGGATTGAACATGCTTTTTTCAGAAATCCGTGGCAACCATGACATTTTTACATGTACTGTTGTGTTCGCGCAATGTGAAATCGTTAACGGAAACTTCATTTAAAATATATACACCATAAACGCATCAAACTATTTAAAAATTTATTAGGTGTCGCTTAGATAATTTCGATTTTGTGTATAAGTTACCATTTGCATTATATTACTGATTATTTTAGCATGCCATTTTAACGTCCCCGAATGGCATATTGACTTGATTTTCAAACTTGAACATTACATGTCGTTTTTCTATCGTTTCAGAACATGAATAAAATCATTTTAGGTGATACGATAGTCTGGGATGGATGGTGAGTGTAATTCGGTCATGTAGATATCGTCAGTAATTATACAGTTTATATTCGTAGCCAGTATTAGGTATCTTTGTCAAGGAATTCAAGCATTGATCATTGTCAAACAAATAAACATTAAGTGTCAATTCAAAGTAAAATATATTACAGTAGCTGTTAAATTTGTTTCAATTTAATTTCCAAGTCAAGTTTACCACTGTTACACTTTTGATACATCAAGTTAAGTTATCTGCATTTTCATAATTATGTAAAACCGATACTCCAGATGGGGCTCTTTGTTAGAAGACCATTCCGTTCAGGTCATGGGATTTTTGCACTTGATTTGAGAACCCCATGTCAAAAAAGTTTACCTAAATGAACATTGGATCATAAGACAAAAACGTGTATACACTCGTCAGAAAAGAAACGCCGCAGACCAAATTTGGCGATTTTCTTTCTAGATGTAAGAAGAAAGTAGAATGTTGGTAGCCAAATAAATGTTTAGCTCATCAGGCCTGAAAAGCCCGGCGTCCATCCGGCCGTCCGTAAACTTTTTGCTTTTTCGACTTCTCCAAAACTAGTTACTTATTAGTCAGGCAGAATTGTGAAATGATTGTGCACTTTGGGTGAAAAGTACCAAACTTTATACAAAGATAGCTTATGGTATTTCGATTAAATTTGGTCTGAGGGCCAAGTCAATTTCGATCCAAGATAGCCGCCAAATTCAAAATGGCCGCCACTGTTAAAACCGTACCTTTTTTACAGTTTCTGCATATTCAAATTATCAATTCATGCTATTTTATTGTTATTCATGCTAGTTTAGAACCCCAGAAATACAAGGATTTATACTGTATTGATAAATCCCTTGTTGACAATGGTACAAATGATCCAGAAGAAAAAACAACCAAAATGTCGGCCAATTTACTGACCTAAAATTATTTTTCTTTTTGTACGTTTCTGCGTGGTTATATCATTCATTTCATTGTGAATCTGGCTTGTTTAGACTAGAAATATTATGAGTTGCAATTTATTGGTAATCCTGTTATTGAAAATAGCAAAACATAATCCAAAATGGCGGCAAATTTGTTGCTGAATGCTATCCTTCGATAGTCTAAAATTGAATTGTTTTCTTTAATCTTGTTATGGTTTAGTTGGTAATGTTAGCTTATGGTCTTCATATAATTCTAGTCGAAGGGGTCAAATTAATTGTCTTTCAAGATGGCCGCCAAATTCAAAATGGCCGCCACAGTCAACATGTATTTATTTTGGCATATTTACGCATATTCATATGAACCAACAACGCGTTTTATTGTTATTCATGCTCATTATAAAGATAATTGTCTGTTCTATTTTGCAAGGAACTGATTGACTTTTGCAAGGGAATTTCTTGCTACTATTCATTAAGGTTGGTTCTCTCAGTGCCCAAAACATTCCTTCACCATAAGAACACATTCAAATAATGTATTCAATTAATTAAATGAAAGAAACTGAAAAATACTGATTTGATTGAAAGCAATAGACATGATGTTCACCAAATCTTTTCCACCGACAATATATAGAACTAGAACTATCAGACATAACATACTGCACTAGGTTCGAGTCGCATACTGTAAACAGTGGTTGTAACAACTGACGAGCAATATATTTAAAACAACATTAATTGATTGCACTGTCTATAAGACTATTTTATATATATAAGACTATATATTGTTCCATTTATGTTATGCGACTGTCACCTCTTGGCAAACTTGAAACACTGAACAAATGCAGCATCTCATTTTTAGCATATCTAGAATATTGTCACTGGTATCACGACTCTCACTCAAGGATATCTTCACATCACCCTTGTTCAGATCTCAACTCATTACAATACAATGCAAGATACACACTCTGTACCTACAATCAGTGCAGGATAAACAAAGATCCAAGGTATCTCTCAGAATTTGTTATGCTCTTTCGCATACCAGATGAAGTACAAGTACCCAATGTAATGAGTTACCTCTCATTACCAGTCATCACCAGTGCTCCCAAAGGAGCCTAATTGGCTGTCTAACATGAGGGCAAACACGTATTGTTTAAATAAATAAAAAACAGTATCCGAAGAGTTGAAAAAAGCTTCTTCAATGTCAGGGAAGATTTTTACAATCTCCTACGATCCAAAGATCTTGGTATAGGTATTTGCTGGTATGAAGCTGTGATTGTTTCCTGTAGTATATGCTAGCCGGAGAGCAATGAGGCTGTTTTGACTGAACAAGGATACAGCCTATAGAACAGTGCCTGCGTCCATAGTGAGCAGCAATATGCTTTGGTATCATTGATTATCACTAGCTTGCATGAAGCAGAAACCTGCAATCAAATTCTTCACGAGTGCAAGATGTTTGGCAACGTAGGAGATATCATTATCAGCAATGTCAACGTACCTAAAGTAGAGATAAATATGATGACCATTGCACCTAAGTAATTGTCACTGATCAGTAAGAAAGGCAAAACCGTGGTACATGTATATTGGTGTTTGCATGCTCATAAACTCCTGTGAGAGCGTTCTTGAAAAAAATTACATAAATCAAGTTCATCAGACACATTGTTTTAAGGAGCCAGTATACCAAACAGGACACACCTGTTGAAATGTGGTTGTAGTATTTCAAACGGAGGATGTCATTGTGGATGCTCTTTTTCAAACGGTTTTCGAGATACCCTGTGTTCTCTCTGTAAATATGAGCGATATGATGACTTCAGCTGATATGAAATGTATACTGTATTCAGAATAACAACCTAAAAGAAATATAACAAAATGAAAGAATAATATTATCTGGAGAATCAAATGATTAACTTAATGTAATTGTGGCATCTTAGCACTGTCCAGTTCACATTGTGTAATTTCAAATATTGCTTAGTGGTATACTACTGTGTATTATGTATGTATCTTATAAATTACTGAACTGAACGATGTAGTGCCAGTTCACAACAAAGTTATCATATAAGCTTATTCCTTAAAAAGTCAATTCCTGCAAAATAATGAACAGACAATTATCTTAAAAACAAACAAGGATAATAATATAATGGGGTTATTGAATTATTTGATTTGATATGCGTAAATATGCCAAAATAGATACATGTTAACTGTGGCGGCCATTTTGAATTTGGCGGCCATCTGGGAAGGAAATTAATTTCACCCTTTGGAGTAGATTTATTTGAAGATCATAAGCCCAGAATACCAACCTAAATGAATAGTAAAAAGATTAGGGAAAACAAGAAGACATAGTCATCAACATCCCCCGCCAGACACAAGAAATGAGAACAAGGGCAATGATTCAAGAAGAAATAATTGTGCGCTTCTCATTTTCTTTCCATTAAAGGTACATCCATTGCGTTTCATAAAATTTGATTTGGCTTTAATACGTTCCAACACACCATATGTGTTGTTTACAATACAAACAAAATCACTAAGCTTGCATAGTCATCCCCAATCGCCAAATATGTCATAATGTTTGTTTCCAATTAAAATTGAGTAACGTCATTATGCATGTGCAGAAACCGAAAGTGCATGTCCTATTTACACGCACAGTAGTTATATGACCTGTTAAACATTATCAACCAAATTTTTCTATTTCATCTGGTTTAAATAAGATTCCAAAATTACGTTTGACTCATTGGCGCGCGCCACACGCGGTGCATTGTCCGGTTTTCGATCAGAAATCGACACTTTTACCTTCATAGCGTCAATATACTAAGTCGAGTATCATCAAAATGGTAGTTTTCGGTAACAGTTGTTACTTCTCGGTAAAGTAAGACCATTTATAACGTTTGGCATATTTGACCCCCGACGATATCCTCAAGCCACACAACTGATTTGATGTTAAACAATGTCTGAGAAAAGCTATATCCTTGGATACTTGAAACAGAGTCGAAAAAGCCGAACAAGGGGAATAACTCCGGAAAAAATAATCACATGCTTCTTTTTTTCAAACTCCATCAAGGTATCGATGGCCTTAAAGTACACACCAAATTTTGGTTATCCTATCTTAAATAGTTTCTGAGAAAAGCTGTCCCCTTTGGTAATACATTGAACAGAGTCCAAATGTACAGAACAAGGGCAATAACTCCGCAAAGATTAATTGTGTGCTTCTCATTTTCGAACTCCCATCAAGGTACTTATGCCCTCAAGCCATCCACCAAATTGGGTAATCCTATCTTAAATAGTCTCTGAGAAAAGCTGTCCCCTTTAGAGATAGCATGAACCGAGTCCAAACATACGGAACAAGGGCAATAACTCCGGAAAAAATAATAACACGGTCCTTATTTTCGAACTCCATCAAGGTACTTATGCCCTCAAGCCATCCACCAAATTGGGTAATCCTATCTTAAATAGTCTCTGAGAAAAGCTGTCCCCTTTAGAGATAGCATGAACCGAGTCCAAACATACGGAACATGGGCAATAACTCCGGAAAAAATAATAACACGGTCCTTATTTTCGAACTCCATCAAGGTACTTATGCCCTCAAGCCATCCACCAAATTTGGTAATCCTATCTTAAATAGTCTCTGAGAAAAGCTGTCCCCTTTAGAGATAGCATGAACCGAGTCCAAACATACGGAACAAGGGCAATAACTCCGGAAAAAATAATCACATCGTTCTTATTTTCGAACTCCATCGAGGTATTTATGTCCAGAAGCCATAACCAAATTTGGTAGTCCTATCTTAAATAGTTTCTGAGAAAAAGTGTCCCCTTTATAGCGGACGGACGGACGCACGGACGGACGGACGGACGGAGCCCAAACCTATATCCCCCTTCCACTTCGTGGCGGGGGATAATAATTCAAATCTAGCTTATCGAAGGATGCCCTTCGGGGACAAATTGGCCGCCATATTGGATGATGGTTGCTATTTTCAACAACAGGATTACCAATAAATTACCAGTCATGGTATTTCTAGTCTAAAGAAGCCAGATTCACAATCAAATTGGATAATATAAACACGTAGAAACGTACAAAAAGATAAATCAACACCAGTCACAAAATTGGCAACCATTTTGTTTTTTCGGCTTCTATGGATCATGTGTACCATCGTCAACAGGGTATATATCAATGTAATATCAATCCTTGTATTTCTGGGGTTCTAAGCTAGTATAAATAACAACACAATAGCATGAAAGTATCATTACATACCGGTATACAGAAACATGTATAATCAGATACATTTTAAACAGTGGCGGCCATTTTGAATTTGGCGGCCATCTTGGATCGAAATTGACTTGGCTATCTTTGTTCAAAGTTTGGTGCTTTTCACCCAAAGTGCACAGTTGACCTGATTTTCTGCACCATACTGCCTGACGATATGTACAGATTCCTGGACCAAACATGATTTTAAATTGTAGATTTGTTGACCCAATGGCACCAAATATAGGTCTCAGGGGTCATGACCTTAATAACTATGTTCATCTTCTTCACAAGTACCAAACGCTCTAGAAAGTTGAAACGTTGTGTATAAACTCCTGGTCAAAAGGGATTCTAAATTGTAGATGTAGACCCAACATATGTGTCACAGGGGTCACAACAAGGAAACTTTTTTTCCAGAACTAGTGACTCTAGTTGAAATGTTATGTACATACTCCTCGGCCAAAGGGGATACTAAACTTGAGATAGGGTGACCCTGTGGCCCCAAATAGGAGTCAGAGGGGTCACGACCTAAAAAAAATACTATGTTCATCTTCTTTTCGAGTACGAAAGGTCTAGAAAGCTAAAATGTTGTGTAAATTCTATATTCTATAGATTCGATATTATAGATTTGGTGACGCTGTGTTATTTCGGGTCACAGGGGTCAAGCTCTAAAATAAACTATTCTTTGCCAGATATAAAAGGAAGCTGCAATGTTGTGTACAGTCAATGGGGATTCTAAGTTGTAGATTTGATGACCTTCTCAAGGACGAAAAGGCCTAGAAAGTAAAAATGTTATATACAGACTTATTAGACCATGTCGTTCTTAAATTGTAGAGATAGTGACCATGTTAGATAGGAACTTGGTTTGTTGTGTTTTCACAACTCATAAGTAAAGTCTTTTGTGCTAAAATTACAGACTTGAGTATGTATTGATAATTACGTTATCGCCATAGTTTCATTGGTTTGGTCAATTTCCTATTTCTGACCAAAATGTTATTGTCTACTTTGATAATTCATACACATTCATAAACAATAAAATCAGTTATGTTTTGGAGGAGAGGTTTTCGTTATTTTCTTAAAACAATGGTCTAATACTGAGATTTGTAATGTTTCTCTTCTAAACACAGGAAGCTTTGGCACATGTTAAACGACTTAATTTGTTTCTGAATCTTACTAACTGTTGAAGTCACATGCTGTAAGTGTCTACAAGAGGTCGTTGAACTTTCACACTGTGTAAACCTCTTATGTATGACATGTATTGTGTTTTCTTTGACAGAATGTATGGAAAACAAAACATGGGGCTAACTATGACATTTATGTCATTTATTGTTTTATTATGTTCATTGTACAACTATCAAGACAACGCTGTGATATAACCAATCACCACAACAATCACTACAACAAAGGCCTTATGTAATATATAACGTTAGTATAAGTGCGGCTAAGAACTTGCAACAAGACGACCTGGTGTTTCGAAAGATAGAAAACAAAGGAGCGTAGATACTTTGCCAAAACATTTATTGCCCAACCAAATATACATGAACAAAACGGGATTCTTAATATTTTGTTTGTTTTGGCCTTACATTATATTTTATAATGAAAAACACAATGATTGACATAATAATTCATAACAATAATATGGTAGATAAAAATAGAGCCATGGGCTCTGTAGCTCATCAGGGTATTTATTGTTTATGTTCAAGCCGGAAATAGATTGTTTTCCAGATAAAGTACAACCCCTTGACATGCCCTTTAAAAAAGCCATGGACACCGACATTGTTCAGTATCAGTGCATAAAAAAACTGCATTTTAAGGTAATTGGTTGTCTAAGTATCACAATTACTGAAATGACATTGAAGAGAAGGTGACTCTTCCAATTCAAATGGTGGTCCTAAGACATATTTCCTAAATGTTACAAAATGATACAGAAATCGGTGAGAAAAAACAGTTTCTACTAAAATTACTACCGGTATGGTTAAAGGTGTCCAGCATAGATATAGAGAACTAACACACAATATCCATAAAATATATCCTGACCCATTTCCTCTACAAGTTAAACCAAGCCTCCTCCCAAAACAGCCCTGAGGGACTGCCCCATGACTAGGTGCAAAATAAGAGCCTTTAATAAAATCTGGCCTAACAAGCGCTGAGACTCACTCAGTGAGTTTTGCACTTCAGTACTGGCCACCTGCCCTGTAGAACATGATATCATTACGTAACATGTAGCTCTGGTTACCATAAGCCACTGCATTCTTGGTCACCAAGGTCAGTTCATATTACGCTAGCCAAAGGACAGTTTGAGTGACTTGCTTAAATAAGAGAATCTGCACACAATATTGCAGCCTGCTAGGTATTTTTGTATTGGAAAAGAAAACGAAAATAGGTTTTTAGGTAATGGCCTGTGAGGCCCTTACTTTGGTCCCCAGGGTCACCAAAACTACAATTAAGATTACCAATTGGCTAAATAGTCTGCACACAATATCACAGTCTTCTAGGTCTCTTTTGTGTCGGAGAAGAAGAGGAAAATAGGTTTTTAGGTCAGGGCCTGTGAGACCTTTATTTGGGGCCCCATGGTCACCAAATCTACAATTTAGAATATCCATTGGCTAAAAAGTATGCACACATTATTACAGCCTTCTAGGTCTTATTGTTCTGGAGAAGGAGACACAAACACATGTCAGAAGACTCTTGGTGGCTGGTATGATAATTGTCGCACACTGGTCACGGGTCCTGCCGCCTCAATAGCAGTTGCTTGTCGATGACGTTGGTGGTGTTACCTGATGTGTCAATCTTGTGTAGGGATATCTAGAGGCCATCCACTTCTAGTCAATCCTGTGTTGTATAGAAATGTTTGTTAACATCAAATACAATATAAATGGTGCTCAGAATGTCGTGCTATGACAGTCTGCGTTTCTCCAGATTCATGCTCTCTATAGCAATAGTTCGTTCACCAGCATTCAACCATGGCATCATTTCTGGCACATGTGTAACTGTGGTCAAAATTAATGTTCAATGAAATGTTTAAATCATTCCCGCATTTTAGAGAAATTAAATCTCAAAATGGATCACATGTACGTGCTATGTGAAGTTTTAAACATTTTTGTTTGAGGTTTGTAAATCATATGTTTTTGATGTTTTAAGAACGTTTAGTCATGTTCATCAGTTACGACATAACTCACATTATATTCAGACACAAAACACTTGCACAAGTTAAAACAATTGTTTCGTTTCTTTTTTGAAGAGTGTATTAGCTAAAGTTCTTTGAACTGAGAATAGGGAAACACGAATATGAAGTTAACACAATACAAGGTAGGTCAAATTCTGAATTTGCAAACAGAACACTCTTTTTGGCAACATAATGGTACAAACTTAAAGGGGCAGTAGCACGTTTTTATTTTTTCAAATTTCCCATTTATAATGATAGTATATGTCATGTGTATCTACTTTAGAGGGTAAAACATCTTATTACACAATCAATTATACGTAATGGTTATAACGGTGTTACGTATAAAGCAAAAAAAGCATGGCGGCCATTTTATTGTGAACACATTTTATTATTTTGAATGACAAAAACGATTTCCGTTGCTTTATGGAACCATTTACACTCATTTTTAACTTCATTTTCCGAAGAGAGAAGGGAGTTTTACAATTGGTAACATTATTTTTCAAATATATTTTATCGACTTATTTCAGCGAAAAAACGTGCTACTGTCCCTTTACGTTCAAACACTGCTATAAACGGGTCCATCAGTGTTTTCCTACACGCCTTTGTTTGTGTGTTTCAGGAAACTGTAACACCTGTTCACAACTAAAAATCAAATACGCAGCTGAAGGCAGCTTCACAACGTTTGGGGTACAGCACACGGACATTGGGACCATCAAAGGCAATAATAAGCTCGAAAAAAAGAAAAAAATTATTGAGAAATTTGAAAAATATGTAGCAGCTTTGAGAAACAGTAAGGGGGGTTGTTTCATTCTCCACATCCTTGGCCAGGAAGCCTGGGACAGAAATCTTGAAGACTTTGATCAATGTTTTGGCAAATGTATCGAGGAGCATATTGAAGACGGGCAACTGTTCACAAACACATGCGAGCGGTACTGGATTTCCTCATTAGATGGCTTTGACCAATTCACTGACTGTCTTCTGATTGAAGTGACGAAAACCGAAGGAGTTGTAACTGTTGACTTCAATACGAAATTGAGAAGCGACTTTGAAAATAGAAAACCTTTGTGCATTAACATTATTTCGTTACTCCAGGTGCAATCAGAACCCAGTCGTCCCAATCCCATAATTGGAAAATTCAAACCAAAAGAAGGGGAGCGAATTCCTATTGTTGAATCGAGACATGTCGAATTGAAATCGATTAAGCCGGAAGTAGAGGAATACAACGTAGTCAAATCTAACTTGGAAGGTCTCATTAGATATATATGGTCAAATCTGAAACTGAAAGATAATATATCTTCTCTTACAAAGGTCAAAGGTGGCGGGTCCTATATTGTTGGATTAGCACAAGTAGCCATCACAGTCTCGCGCGAATACAAGACAAAACAGACAAAAGTAGTAGGCTTCGAATTGCATGTAAATAAGGACGATTTTGTAAAAGCTTTGAAGAGAAAGTTTTCAACAGACTTATGTGTTTTGTCAGAAAACAATTTTGAAGATTTTGATGAACAAAAAGTTGATATTAAGTTTCATATTGTTCATGAAAACCCACAAAAGTACATTCTGGAAGTAGCCGTAGGGCATGTTTGTGGTATTGTGTTTTATGATAAACAGGGACCAAGAACGTACGGATTGGATGAGAATGGCCCGATGCGAATGGAAAAAGAAGAATGGCTGCGTCGACTGAAAACCATCCAAATACCTCAACAAGTTGAAGAAAAAATCGATTCTTCTCTGATCTGAAACAATTGCAACTAATCTAAGGGAAGTCAATACACAACACATTAATTGTGTATAACCATGGCGAATGTGCAACTACATGAAAGCTGGTTACAGAAAGAACAACGAATTAAAAGTAATTTTTATGTTTTAATTTTGATATTATTTGTCCTATTATTTGCATTTTCGATTTGTCACAAAACACTTGTTCAAAGAATTTGGACAATCTTTTGAATATTTCAAAATGAAATTAATATTGTAACAGAATAATTTTCATCTCCAGACCAAGACAGACAATTTCAAGGAAGTGAAAACACGTCTGAACGGACGGTGTATCTAACAGCGCCGTATGAACCATCACCAGGTAATGGTTATATTGGAATAGCTTAATAAGCTTTAATATGAGGGTAAATTTGTAAAAGGTCATTTGTATCATACACTTTCAATTGCCTATTGACTTAAACTAGTTTCCATTCTTTCATATCCGTGTATACAAGCAGAAAGACTCAGTCGTAAAGCATTGTCAATTCTATGTGTGGTCTTTTCAAAGCAATAGCCTATTGCTAGTCACATTTTGATAGGTCTATTACAGTTTGTTAATACACATATCACTTCGTATATCATATCATATCTAATGTATATAGAAAATAGTATTATACACACCACATACCATATTCTTGTTTCAGAAACGAGTTCGCGCTCATGGCATAGTTACTCATCAAGAAGCCAGTCCGGTAACAACACAAAGACTGGTATATGGTTTCCTATATCTAGAGTTTAGCAGTCAAACATATTATTTGTCACAAAACACTTGTTCGATGAAGTTGACAATCTTATGTATATTCCATTGGGCTATGAGTGAATGTTCATGTCTCCATACAAACATTTGAGAGACACAGTGGCAGAAATTGACTGAAACACATTGCTCTCTAGAAAAAGTACAATCCCTTCATTTGACCTTGACAAAGACGAAAAAATGGTTCTTAGGTCAAGGCCGGTGAGGCCCTTATTTGGGCCAACGGGATCACCAAATCTAAAATTTAAAATCTCCATAAGAGTCTACGCACACTATAACAACCTTCTAGGTCGTTTTGTACTGCAGAAGAAGATCAAAATTGGTTTTTAGGTCATGACCTGTGTGGCCCTTATTTGGGACCATAGGCCCACCAAATCTACAATTTAGAATCTCCATTGACTAAAGAGTCTGTACACTACATTTCAGTTTTCTGGAGCTTTTGTACTGCAGAAAATAGGTTTTTATGTCATGACCTGGGAGGCCCTTATTTGGGGCCACATGATCACCAAATCTACAATTTAGAATTTCTATTGCCTAAAAAGTATGTACACAATATTACAGCCTTCTATGCTTTTTTTCCTGAGAAGATGAAAATAATTGTTAAGGTCATGGCCTGTGAGGCCCTAATTTTAGGCCATATAGGCACCAAATCTACAATTTAAAATGCCAAGGAGTCTGCAAATACAATGTCAGCTTTTCAGAGTCCTTGGTTCTGGAGAAGAAGTCGGAATACTGCAGCTTTCTAGATGGACGAACATACGGACAGACGGATGGGCGGACATACGGACAGATGGACGGGCGCCGGATACCATGCCATACCATAAGTTCATCGGGACTTTCAGGCTTGATGGGCTTAAAATTACCATTTAAACTAAAGTCAAAACAATGTTTCATCGCCCCATTTTCTTTCTGTACCGCCCCTGGAGGCATATTTATTGTTTTTATTTTAGTTGCGGTCGGGTCGGGGTTCCAATCTATCCAGTTTACTTACTCTTTAGCTTAATGCAAATAGAGGATAACTTAAAATCAAAATTGAAATTGAAAAAGACATATGAAGCCGATCCACTGAGAGCATTTTCAAGGTCTGGAAAAGTGCCCCCCCTTTTCTTTTACTTACTCTTTAGCTTAATTTAATACATGACGAGGATAACCTAAAATTAAAATTGAAATATAATCAACTTCATCTCCAGACCAAGACAGTCAATCTCCAGGAAGGGAAAACACGCCTGGTAGGCAGAAGTCGTATCTAAATTCGTCGTCCAGTTGTCAGCAGTTTGACTTCGATGAACTGTCAGCAGGTAACAGTGTTTATTATATTGTAACAGCTTAATAATCCTTAATATGAGGGTTAATTGGTGAAAAGTCATTTACATTAGACACTTTTAATTGCCTATAAATTTAAATTAGTTTCCAATATTTCATATCTATTGTTGGAAAAAAGGTAGAAAGACTCATTTGCAAAGCATTACCAATTTCAGTTGTGGTCTTTTCAAAGCAGTAGCCTATCGATATACACTTTAATTGGCTTATTAAAGTTGTTTAGCCAAATATTACTTCATCTCATATCTAATGTAGATGTAAAAGAGGATTGAATAATTACAAATACACACAACATACACATCCTTGTTTCAGACACCTGTGACAGTGAGTCGAGTTCATGCAGAAGTTACTCATCAGGAAGCCCTGTTACTTATTTCCAGCTCGGTAACAACACAAAGACAGGTATTTGGGGTCCTATATCTTGACCTTTGCAGTCAAATATTTGATTTACATTTCCGATTTGACGCAAAACACTTCTTCACTGAAATTGACAATCTTCTGAACATTTCATTGAGCTATGAGGGAATTAGAATATCTCAATACAAAAATTCGAAAAACATATAGTTTTTATTTGAATTTCTGTCAGTGTCGGCGTTCACATTGTTTCAGTTTGCATACTTTTACATTGAATAACGACAGACAGACACATACTTTTATAAGCACAGACCATTTTGGCCCCTGGTCATTACAAACAAAAACATATGTTATGAAAGATGGGGAGAGGATGTACAGTAAATGATATAATTAGTTACGGGTTTTAAATGCTTCGTAACAATATTTGCCTAACCTTTTCAGTATAAATTTATAGAATGAAGGTTTGGTGGTGGAGAAACCTTTTAAATATGTGTTGCACAGTTCTGCGTATTTACGGCAGACGAGTACAATAATTGAATTCGTCCTAAAGTTCGATGAGGCTGCACATTAATGTGCACAAGCTTTCGTTGCGTGGTACCCAGTTACTTCCAATGTCGACCCATCTCTGTGTTGAGCTAGTGTGACGATAGGCGTAATTTACATAGCACTTTCCTGTGGTTTACATTTTTAGCTCATCCGTCCGTCCGTCCGTCCATCCGTAAACTTTTCGCTTTTTCGACTTCTTCTCCAGAACCAATGACTCCACAGAGCTGAAATTTTATGTGCAGACTCCTTGACCAATGGGGATTCTAAATTGTAGATTTCGTGACCCCATGACCCCAAATGGGGTTACAGGGGTCACATCCTTAAAAACCTATTTTCATCTTCTTCTCCAGTTTCAAAAGGTCTAGAGAGCTGAAAAGTTGTGTGCAGACTCCTTGGCCCATGGGGATTCTAAATTGTATATTTCGTGACCCCATGACCCCAAATTGGGTCACAGGGGTCACATCCTTAAAAACCTATTATCATCTTCTTCTCAAGTTCCAAAAGTTCTAGAGAAGTTGTGTGCAGACTCCTTGGCCCATTGAGATTCTAAATTGTAGATTTCGTGACCCCGTGACCCCAAATGGAGTCACAGAGGTCACAACCCCAAAAACCTATTTTCGTCTTCTTCTCCAGTTCCAAAAGGTCTAGAGAGCTGAAAAGTTGTGTAGAGACTCTTTGGTCAAAGGTGATTCTTAATTGTAGGATTGGTGACCCTGTGACTCCAAATACAGGTCACAGGGGTCATGATCTAAAAACCTATTTTTTGCTTGTTAACAATGTATTACTTGAGATAACTTAGATATTCAACCTTAGATAATAAATCAAATCCTGATGAGCTACAGAGCCCATGGCTCTATTTTTTACTTTGATGACATAATCCACAAATGTTAAACTTGTCTTGTATAAGTAGAGTGGAGAAGAATCATTCAAGTTTGATTGCCAGGATGTAAAAAAAATGAAATCGTCCTCTAGTCTTCGTCAAAACACGGGGGTAAACTCCCTGGGGGTGGTGATAGTGTGGTTATCCATATAGATCCAAATCCATTTGTTTCAAAAAGGTTTTTTTTTTATTTCACGGATCCAGTTTGAGGGAATTTGTGTCATCAAATCTAATATAGTTTGTAAAATGCAGTTCTCTGAGGAAACTAGTTTAAGCCAGTATTTGATCATGTCTACTTGTCTATTGATATACAAAGAGAAACGTCCAAGTTCTCCATATAGTTGAATGTCATTTGTGCTTTCTTTAACTCCAAGAAGTTGTTTTAAAAAATTCGGTGATTTAGTGAGTTCTGTGTAGCGAAAGGTACTCATATCTGGCCTCTGTGTCTTCTCTTACATCACACACAATACTAGACATCTTTTGACAGCATATAAATCATATGTTGACACCCGTAAATGCAGAGCTCGAGTCTGTCATGTGATAAACATAGGCGGAACATCCCGCCCAGTTGTCATCCGAGTCAAGGAGCATGAGGCTTCCACCAAAAGAGGCCCTTATTTGGGACCACAGTCCCACCAAATCTACACTTTAGAATCTCAACATTTCAGCTTTCTAGAGCTTTTTGTACTGCAGAAGAAGATGAAAATTTGTTTTTAGGTCATGACCTGTGAGGCCCTTATTTGGAATTACACGGTCACCAAATCTACACTCTAGAATCTCCATTGGCTAAAGAGTCTGTACACACTATTAGAGCCTTCTAATTTTTTGTTCAGGAGAAGATGAAAATAGGTTGTTAGGTCATGGCCTGTGAAGGTCTTATTTGGGGCCACAGGGTCACCAAATCTATTATTTAGAATCTCCATTGGCTTAGTATGTACACAATATTAGAGCCTTCTAGTGTTTTTGTTCTGGAGTAGATGATGAAACTAAGGCTTTTTTTTTGTCATGACCTGTGAGGCCCTTATTTGGGGCTATAGGGGCACCAAATCTACAATGCCCTGCAAAGAAGTCTGCAAATAAAATTTCAGCTTTCTACAGTCCTTGGTTGTGTTGAAGAAATACTGAAATATTTACCGATGTAGGGACATGACGGTCCGATGGATGGACGGACGGACGCCGGACGCCATGCCATAATCCCATCGGTCCTTTTAGGCCTTATGGGCTAAACTTACCATTGATACTAAAGTCAAAACAATGCTGCAACTACAATCCCCCATCCCCCCTTAATTTTGCGAAAGAGATGCTGAACTTTCACCGTACAAGAACCGTAGACAAGGAACCAAATGGAACCCCTCCACCCTGATAAAAGTGCATTCTATTCTTTTCTATTCTATGAAGCCGATCCACTGAGAGCATTTTCAAGGTCTGGAAAACTGCCCCCCCCCCCCCCCCTTTTCTTTTACTTACTCTTCATCTCATATATAATGTAGATGTTAAAGAGGATTGAATTATTACAAATACACACAACATACACATCCTTGTTTCAGACACCTGTGACAGTGAGTCGAGTTCATTCAGAAGTTACTCATCAGGAAGCCCTGTTACTTATTTCCAGCTCGGTAACAACACAAAGACAGGTATATGGGGTCCTATATCTAGACCATTGCTGTCAAAAAAATATTTGCATTTCCGATTCAACGCTTCTTGAACACTTCTTCACTGATACTGACATTCTTCTGAACATTGAATTGTGCTATGAGGGAATTAGTATGACTCCATACAAATTCTGCAGGTGTCAGCGTTCACATTGTTTCAGTTTGCGTACTCTTACACTGAATAAACATAGGCGAAACATCTCACCCAGTTAACAACGAAATCAAGGAGCATGAGGCTTCGACCAAAAGAACAGACAACCGGTCAGCCATCTGTGACCATATACAAGAAAACCCCAATCATCGAATCAACTGGGAAAATATCACAATCTTACCCCAAAAACAATTAGACTTCACTGAGCACAAACTAATTGAAAATGTAATGATCAAATGATTTATCGTGATCAAGGCATTTCATCCCATCTGCATACAATTAACTCATCAATCAGCCCAAATTACCTGTACAAACATTGCTTCGCATAGGACTTCAGTATTAATCCCTTGTTTCCTCTCCACTGGCTTCTGTATGTAATCTTTTTATCCCACCGGTATGTAATACCGTGGGATATAGTCATCACCCCGTCCGTACGTCTGTCCGTCCGTCCGTAATCATTTCGTTTCCGGAGCAGAACTCGAAAACCGTTCATGATATATTTCTGAAACTTTCCATGTATATTACCCACCAACTGAAGTGGTGCCTTTTGATATTTTCAGATTTCTGAAAAACAATTTTTTTTTCGTTTCCATATAAACATGTTGAAGTTGGATTTTGTTCAGAGACAGGTTGGTTTCCGGAGCACAGCTCCAAAACCGTTCATCATATCTTCCTGAAACTTTGCATGTGTATTACCCACTAACTGAAGTGGTGACTTTTGATATTTTCAGATTTCTGAATTTTTTATTTTTTTTCGTTTCCATAGAAACTTGTTGAATTTGGACTTTGTTCAGAGACAAGTTTGTTTCCAGAGCACAGCTCCAAAACCGTTCATCATATCTTCCTGAAACTTTGCATGTGTATTACCCACTAACTGAAGTGGTGCCTTTTGATATTTTCAGATTTCTGAAAAAACATTTTTTTTTCGTTTCCATAGAAACTTGTTGAATTTGGACTTTGTTCAGAGACAGGTTCGTTTCCGGAGCACAGCTCCAAAATCGTTCATCATATCTTCCTGAAACTTTGCATGTGTATTACCCACTAACTGAAGTGGTGCCTTTTGATATTTTCAGATTTCTGAATTTTTTATTTTTTTTTCGTTTCCATTGAAATTTGTAGAATTTGGACTTTGTTCAGAGACAGGTTTGTTTCCTGGGCACAGCTCCAAACCCGTTCATCATATCTTCCTGAAACTTTGCATGTGTATTACCCACTAACTGAAGTGGTGCCTTTTGATATTTTCATATTTTTTCTGAAACATAATTTCTATAGAAACATGAGAGGGATGTTGGTTGTTGTTGATTTTGACTGCTTCTGGAGCAGAAGTCTGAAACCCTTAACATACCTGAAACTCAGCATCTGTAATACCCACTAACTGAAGTACGGTAGTAGATACACAAGATGTGTTTTACAAATTTTGTGGAACCGGTGGGATATGTCATCTTCTGATGACTCTTGTTCCTTATTGTTATTCTTTCCTCAATCATCCAGTTGTTGATATTGTTTTCTGTCTCTTATTCCTGCTTGAAAACGGTGCAAGAATCTGTACCAAAACGTCGCACCCTCTGAATAAAGAAGTTGTCCTCATTACACATGTCTTTATATGTTAGATGATGAATCATAACAAAGGATTAATACATCGAGCTACAGGGCGTATTTTTCTGTTTATATATCCTTACCAACGTTGTTGTTGGGCTTTTACATGGATATCATCGGTCAGGTCGCCTTTCTCCTGTCCAGCGCATTACTTATTTACCAATTTTCTGTAAGCAATTTGAATGAAGATACAAAGCTTTATGAAGATTTATTAATTAACTATCAATGGTATGGCTTGTATACGGTATTTACGGCCTAGACCATGTGATTCGACAACTGGGCCAATAGGGGAGGGTGGGGTAAGTTGAGCCTCTTTTTGGTTAGGACTGTATAATTCTTAAAATATGCAAGTTAATTTTAATGTTTTTGGCCCAATACATGCGACAGGCCATGCTGCACATAAATTAGTCATAACACCTGGATTTGTACATGTTGACATTTTGACACGCATTTTTATGAAAAAATGTTCTGGCTCAACTTACCCCGAGACTGGGGTTAGTTGATCATGTGCATGGGGTAGTTGATCCATAGATATTAATAGATTAAATTAAAAATGATAATAAAGTCAAATAATTTGTAATTTCATTTATTCAAGAACTACAATATTAGAATTGTGCAGTCTCTGCCAGACAAAAAAATAAGCAAAATTGAAATAGTAATCAAAATCAGTCTATTTTTTAATCTCATATCCTCAACTTAATAGCTGGATTTTCCTCAACCATTGTTTTTCGACACATATATGAGCACAAATAAAGAAGCATTCCAATGCCATTTATAATATGAGTGTCAACAGGTGCTTTCAGACACAAATTATTGAACTTGATATGAAAAGACTTGTAGTACGTTTTTGATTAAACTCAATTATTTATACTTACCTGTTGACTAGACCTACTATACCTACTTCCTCTCTAGGTATGCTATTTCAACGTTAACACAGACAAAACTTAAAACAGTGGAGTAGGGGATGCGTAAAATCCCTCTCCAAAGGGCAGTATGTCGGCATGGTCTCGTGACGTCACCAACGGAAGTCTCCACTCTCCGAACAGGCCCAAAAAGCAAAGACAGACCAAGCGGGGAGGATGGGCGGGCCTAGCGCATAGGTCTAGTCAACAGGTGGGTATAAATAATTACGTTTAATCAAAAACGTACTATTATTTAAATACCTATATGTTGACTAGACCTACTATGCCTAGAATACCACTGCATGGAGGCGGGTCAGTTGATATGTGGTAGAGACGAGACCAGCAACAAGCCCTAAGCCAATCAACAAGCCCTAAGTCAATCAATCTTTATTCATACTGAAAAGGCCACAGGCCTAAAGTACACAACTAAACTATAGTTTTTACATAAATGTAAACATAAATACATATTACAGAGATAATACATGATTTCTATACAGCATTGCATGATGGATGAACATGGCAAGATTTTGTAACAATGTTTGATTTTAACTGCTCATAAGAGTTGAAAATTTTATGACACATGGATGGGCATAATAGTATCTTTTGATATATTTACATCGTAGTGAAAGATAACATGGACAGATGAGTAGAAAATGATATTCGTCTTCAATTTGATTTAAATCACAAAGTTTACATATTCTATCTTCTTTATTAATATTTTTATATCGACCGCTCTCAATCAATAGATCATGTGATGAACATCGGAATCGTGCTAATAATCGCTTAAATTTCTTTATGTTTACAAATGATAGGTAATCCTCTCTAAATAAATCACATTTGAACTTGGAATAATAAAAACATTTACTTGACGATGAATTTTTTCCCCACCATGTTTGCAGGTATATATCTTTTAGTCTTGTTGCTATTGACTGAATAAAATCTGCGTGTGACTCAACATACTGAGCATTCCAAACGTTTCCGAAGCCAATAGAAAATAAAAAATGTTTGACGTTAGAAACCCAATTTCTTTGTCCATTTTTCTCGTACAATAACATCATATTATAACACATTTTGGGCATTCTATCACGGGGCATATTTAACAATTTTAACCAGTACTTAATTACTTTAACATTTGTAAACAACTGCATCGGATATCTTCCACATTCACCATATACCATTACATTTGCTGTATTCACTTTGACACCAAGATATGTCTTACATGCATATAAATGTATTCTTTCTAACTGATGAAAATCTGTTAATCCCCATATTTCTGCCCCATAAGTTAAAATTGGGTTTATTTTGGCGTCAAATATCTTAAAGTAAGTCGTATAATTAATATCTCCTAGTTGGCTTACTGTTTTAAGGATGCCGAATAGCGCCTTGTGTGCCTGGAGCGATGCATATTTGACATGTTTTGTCCATGACAGTCCATTTGTAAAATACAAGCCCAAATATTTGTAAAAACTAACGCAATCCAGATTTATACCCTTGAATGACCATTTTTCTGATTTAGATAGTTTGCCGCCATTTTTAAAGACTACTATTTTTGTTTTATCTCTATTAACTGTTAATTTCCATATATCGCAGTATTTTTCAAGTTCATTTAATTGGTTTTGGAGGCCAATAATAGTGCTCGAAAACAGGACAACGTCATCTGCGAATAAAAGAAGGAAAATTTGGACTATTTCGGGATGGAGTTGGATACGGCCGCTTGAACAGTTCGTTTCGATTTGGGTGGCAAGTTCATTGATGAAGAATGAAAACAAGAACGGACTTAAAATACACCCTTGTCTTACACCAAGTTGTAATTCGAAATGTTCCGAGAATTCGTAATTATTTTTAACGCATGCTTTCACATTTTTATACATATTAGATAAAAGTTTACTCATTTTGGTACTAAGACCATGATAATGTAAGAGAGACCAAAGTTTGTTTCGTTGTACAGAGTCGAAGGCTTTCGTAAATCTACAAATACGGCATAAAACTTTCCTCCTTTTGAATTCAAATATCGTTGGACTAAACTTTGTAAAATAAACATGTTGTCAACAGTGGTATAACCATGTCTAAAACCCGCTTGTGATTCACTTATTTTATTCATTGTATCTCCCCATGTTACAAGTCTCTTTTTAATAATATACGTGAAAATTTTACTAAAATTACTAATCAATGTTATTCCTCTAAAATTGTTAGGATCATTGATATCACCCTGCTTATGAATTGGAACAATGATACCAACCGTCCATGACTGAGGGAAAGTGCCATTTTCTAGTATGACGTTGAAAATAAGTTCTAGGTATGGTGCGATAAGATCTGCTGAATTTGTAAAGAATTCTGATATCATTCCATCAATCCCAGGCGATTTATTTGATTTAAGATTTCTTATATTTTCTAATATCTCTTCCCTTGTGATTGGAGAATCTAGTATTGTTTCCGTAAGTTCGCAATTATGGCGGTTAAGATAAGCCTGCTCCGAATTATCGTGGTAATTGACATGATCATTGCTTTGATCAATATCGGCACCACTAAAGAGTTGTTTAAAATGTAAAAACCAATTATTTATCTCAATTTTGTTTTGCCTTATATGAGTGTTATTCAAACGCTTAAGCTCTGACCAAAACTCTTTCGAATTTGTTATGCTATTTTCTATCGCTATTTGCTTTTCTTTGAAATAATCTAAGCGTTTTCTTCTACAGAGGGCATTATACTGGTTCCTTACGATACAATATTGATCGAATGATCGTTTATCTTTATGTTTCCGAAACTTATTTAGATGTTTGCATCTTTCAGCTTTAAGTTTTTCGCAGTCTGAGTCAAACCAAGTTTTAAAAAATATTTTTGATTGATTTACCTTTTTTGTCATACAGGAAGCCGCCGTACATACCGCTTCTGTCATGTTTGTTATACTTTCGTCTATATTTATGAGAGCACTATCAACAGATTTGTCTAGCAATTCTTGAACTTTCTCTGATAGCATATTTTCTCTAAACTGTCCGGACTTATTATTATCCCAAATAAACCTATAAACGTGTTTCGGATTTCTAGTAGATGTATCATCTGTTCTTTTATTGTTAGATTTTATTTGTACCATGATTGGAAGATGGTCTGATTCTATACGTGATTGTATACAAAAAGCCTCTCCATAATCAAATAACATAGTTGATGAAATAACATAGTCTATGACACTTGCACCATTCTGGCCTATATAGGTAAAATCTCCAAGATGTGTGTCACTTCCACAACGACCATTCATAATATGGATATTAAACAGAGAGCACATGTCAAGAAGTGCTTTACCGAAACTGTTTATAACCTTGTCGGCGGAGAAACTTTTCAGATGGAAGTAGTCGATGAAAAAATCCCAGTATGATTGATTTTGCGTTTCTGTAAATTCCAATTAATCGTCCGCGATAAAGTCGGGGTCCAATCCGGTCCGCGCATTAAAATCTCCGCCACACAAGATGTAACAGTCTGGTACAGTGGAAATAATTGATAATAATTACAAAATGGTTTTGTTACACTAATTTTCGCGTTTCTGATTGGACGAGAGCTCTCAAAAAACTGCTGCCATTTCTCGATGAATGCAGATAAAATGTGCTACCATACCTCGTGCATTCGTACCTTATGACGTCACAATCCATCAGAACAAACGGACGTGTCAGTTGGTTCTTACAACTGAGCTTAACGTTTTGATGCAAAATATGAAATACATATGTCATTTCGTCTTCACACCTACACCTATAACTAGAATATACATTTCTTTTCCGAATGAGACAATTAACTTCACCGGGAACACTTAATTTTGATAGATACAAGTCCCCGAGCTCTGTTCACTCACAGCGCTTCACTAACAGTAGCCATGTTTGAACGTCGCGTGATATGCTAATGAGGGTTAATCTAAAAATCCGGAATGTAGAGCAAACGAACTCTGATTGTATGCATGTGAATGTTGGGGAAAACGAAATTAAATCTTCTGCCGTTTTAGATGAACGATTCCTCAATTTTGATTCAGCCATGTATCATTGCGTGTAACAAGCCGTTGTTTCTCGTGATAAATTACAAATATTTTAGATTTGTGTAAATATTTAAAGAAAAACCTGTTGATTTTGTAATTATAAGGATTGTTTTACATGTTTTGTGCCTCTATCGAAGTATAACAGCAACAAATTTCGTATAACATCGCTCCGCTACGCTACGAGATGTTATACAATTTGTTGCTGTTCCTGAAATATAGTTACACAATTATTACATAGCGGTGAGTATTTATCATACCAAGTGGATGCTTCCGGTTGTATATATGCACAAGAATATATTACATTCTTATCAAGACCGAATAGTTCTTGATCAAACATGATAAAAATAGCATTCTCTGTTACTTTGATTAATTTCACAAAATCATAAAACTGTTTCCTGATCAATACTAAAATACCTCCGGAAGCTCTCCCCTTGCTAGATATTTGTTGTGCATTTTTTTCAATAAACTTGAATTCGCTAAATATGTTCTCAACGTCCAAGTCCTTTGACCAAGTTTCAGTTATACCAATAATATCGAGTGATTTGATATACTCAATAAAACAAGAGTCAGTCAGTTTATGCATGATACCCGAAATGTTCCAGAATATAATTTTAAGAGAAGCGTACTCATCGTTATCGTTATCATCACCCACATTATTAGCACCGTTATGTGTTAGAGAATGTCCCACATATTCCTGGCCCTGGCCACTTCCCTATCGTGGGTGATCTCTACTGCCGCCTGGGCGTTAAGACGATCTCAAAGTCCGTCTCGTGTCTCCCCGGTCTCAGTCTCCCCGGATGTCAGACCTGGATGAGCCCCGGGTGTCCCCGGATCTAGCGTGGTCCTCCTTGGGGTCCTGTACCAGTTTGTTCCCCTTGTAGTAGAAGCGTGAGTCAGGGTGTTCTTCTCTCAAACGGTTCATTTCTTTCCTTTGATGTGTAGTGAGATCATAGGCTATACCAATTCCCTGTTCTCTGATAACACTTCTAAGTTTTACAGCATGCCACTTATCCTCCCAGTGGTTCATACAGGCGATACAGGGTCTTGCCTTGCCATTCCTGTTGGTGCCAATCCTATGGGCTCGCTCGATATCTCTCGGTACGAGAGGTGGGAGATCCTTTGTAACTCTCGCTTTATTGAGAATCTCGAGGACTTTTTCCTTACTTTCAGTGTAGGTCTCCTTTTCACTGGATTCAGGCACATTATACAAGACCATGTTGTTTCTCCTACTGCGTTGTTCCTGTTCCTCCAGACGTGACTCCACTCCCCCAAACCTAGTCTCTAAATCTGCTGTTCTGTCATCTAAAGTGTTGATGTCCAATCTCATAATTTCTTGTTCCTGTTTGTTAGTGTCAACTTCTTTTTTGATTTCCGAGATGTCTATCTTTATCGATTTAATGTCCTCTTTAATCGAGCAAATGTCCTTAAAAAGTCTATCTTCCGAATCCTTAATCTGATGAAGAATTACACGTTGTACCTCATCTAAATCTGTGGTAGGTCCCGGGTTTTGTTCAACATCTCCGGAGAGGAGTATAGAAGAGAACTTGACATTTATCGCAGGGAGTGATGAGGGTAAGATCAGTCGAAAATAATCGATACGTAGCAAGTGTGTGCTATCCGTGACGTCACAGTTAGGACACAAATGTAAACAAACATTTTCTCGGTGGTGGAAATCACTCAAGAAAGTATTGTTGCTCACACCTTGTTCCACAAATCGAATCAGGGAGAAAGATAAGATGAAATGTAGAGACAAAAAGAGCAAACATGCATTGAGTCGGAGCGGCATGTCAGATCGAGTCGTGTACGGTGTGTACGTGTCAACATGGTTGATATGTCGGGTACCCCTCGGGTGTGTAAAAGTCCCAATCCTAGCTCGGTAGAGCGCTATATCTATCATTTTTCACATGAAACACTTCTCTGGTCCTTTGGGAATAAAGTTGATATAGTTTTAGGTTTTGGGAATGCGTAGATTTCTATTTACCCGATATTTTTCTGACAGCTCTTTCTTCGTGTACCTTCTCTAGGGGCGTGTAACTCTGAAGTGTAAGCTAACCTACGAGTCCTCCACCCTTAATTGAATAAGAAGTAGCAGGTTGGCAAAGGTAGCGAAAAAGCGCTAAAAGATACCCAGTGGCAGAGCGAAAACACACACATCTGTCTTGCTATGCAACTGAGAGGAGAGTGAAGACTTCCGGTGGTGACGTCACGAGACCATGCTGACTTACCGCCCTTTGGAGAGGGATTTTACGCATCCCCTACTCCACTGTTTTAAGTTTCGTCTGTGTTAACGTAGAACTAGCATACCTAGAGAGGAAGTAGGCATAGTAGGTCTAGTCAACAGATATGTATTTAAAAAAATATTGTATTATTATTATTATTGTTATTATTAGGTCTTCAAGACTACGTCTGAAAGACCTATTGTTATTATCGTGTTTTTTTATATTATTTTTATCCCCCGACACAAAGTGGAAGGGGGATTTAGGTTTGGGCTCCGTCCGTCCGTCCGTGTTTCCGTCCGTCCGTCCGTGCGTGCGTCCATCCGTCCGTCCGTCCGAGATAAAGGGGACAGCTTTTCTCAGAAACCTTTTAAGATAGGTTTACCAAATTTGATGAGTTGCTTGAGGGCATGAATACCTTGATGGAGTACGAAAATGAGAAGCGTGCAATTATTTTTTCCGGAGTTATTGCCCTTGTTCCGTATTTTTGGACTTTGTTCATGGTAACTCCAATGGGGACAGCTTTTCTCAGAAACCGTTTAAGATAGGGTAATCAATTTGGTGTGTTGTTTGAAGGCATAAATACCTTGATGGAGTTCGAAAATGAGAAGCGTGCAATTATTTTTTTCGGAGTAATTGCCCTTGTTCCATATTGTTGGACTTTGTTCATGGTATCTCCAAAGAGGACAGCTTTTCTCAGAAACCTTTTAAGATAGGTTTACCAAATTTGATGAGTTGCTTGAGGGCATGAATACCTTGATGGAGTACGAAAATGAGAAGCGTGCAATTATTTTTTCCGGAGTTATTGCCCTTGTTCCGTATTTTTGGACTTTGTTCATGGTAACTCCAATGGGGACAGCTTTTCTCAGAAACCGTTTAAGATAGGGTAATCAATTTGGTGTGTTGTTTGAAGGCATAAATACCTTGATGGAGTTCGAAAATGAGAAGCGTGCAATTATTTTTTTCGGAGTAATTGCCCTTGTTCCATATTGTTGGACTTTGTTCATGGTATCTCCAAAGAGGACAGCTTTTCTCAGAAACCGTTTAAGATAGGGTTATCAAATTTGGTGTGTTGTTTGAAGGCATACATACCTTGATGGAGTTCGAAAATGAGAAGTGTGCAATTATTTTTTCCAGAGTTATTTCTGGAATTTTTATCGTATCTCCGAAGTCGACAGTTTTTCTCAGAAACTATTTAAGATAGGAGAACCAAAATTGGTGTGTTGCTTGAGGGCACACATACCTTGATGGAATGAAAATGAGTAGTGTACAATTATTTCGAATTATTGCCCTTTTTCCAATTTCTTGGCTCTGGCGGGGGATGGTGATGACTATGTCTTCTTGTTTTACCCTTTTTTTGTCCAGAAGATTCCGGCTGAACCCTTTGACAGATTTTCATGACATTTTCAGTGAAGATAGTCTGTAACCTGAACTGCTGCACCACAAGCCCGATTTTGGATTTTCGACTTCGTTCGCGAGTTATCTCCCCTTGAAGTCAAAACTTTAAACCTTAATAGCTCGTAATCTAATCAAGATATTTTCATAAAACTTTCTTCAAAATGTGGGCAACAACATTCCCCATCGATTAGGCCTATAGCCATTTTCGGCCGTAATAATAGATGTTTTGCTATTTCGATAAAACTGAAAATTTTGTGAACTTTCGCGGTTTTCAGGGTACGCGTCTTTGAAAATCTTCTCCTAATTCACGGCAATACATACAGCTATGTGTGATAGCTCATTTTGAAGATAAATGAATTCCTGAGAGGACTGTGTGGGCCGAATTTTGAATTTATTCCTAGAATCTTTTAAATATGTCCTTGACCATGGTCATTTTTAAAAAGTGCGTATTTCTACTATATGTTCAAAGGGACATTACTCTGTTACTAATAAACTTATTTCGAAGTTACTGATTGCCATCTCTCTTTTTTATAACTAGTTTAACAATTTCATAACACATCATTATCATATAAAAGTTGATAGTTTCGGCACAATTTCGACATAACCCTATATAAGTAAAATTGTGCGATTTTGAGACTTTTCGAGGGCTACTTTCTTTGTAGAATTGTTGATCGTAAACCACTGACGATACTGTTATGTTTGATAGCTCATTTTGAATTAGAGATGTCATGTATTACAGACAATAAATTTCAAATATGCATCTGTCATAGGTCACGTGTGACTGGTCGTAGAATAATGTCATTTTTCGAAAATCGCCATTTTCAGCAAAGTTCAAAGATTCACAACTGCTTAACTAATTTTGATATCTAAATTGTATTTATATCTCCGGATGCACAGAGTCAAGAACAACAACTTTTCTGTTGAACCCTTTCATCAAAAAGTTGAAAGTGAAGTTCTGAACATCGCAAACGTTCTCAAGGGGTCAAAATTTAACCAATTTAAAGAAATGGTGATTACATCTACTTAAGTGGAAATTAAAGCACAATATTTTGTATGTAGCAACTTAGTATGTAAATATTTACCATTTTGTCTTAATCGTGAGAGAGGTCGTGTAGGGGTCCATTAATAAGCGATTGTTCCATTTTCAGAGGGTCATTGTCTTTGGAGAATTGTTGTAAAAAAAACTACCGAAGATAGAGACATGTTTGATAGCTCATTTTAAAGCAGAGAAACTGATGAATAACTTTTTTTTTGTCCAGAGGATTCCCGCTTAACCCTTTGACCGATTTTCTTGCAATTTTCAGTGAAGATAGTCTGTAGCCTGATCTGGTGCACTACGAAGCCCGATTTTGGATTTTTGACTTCTTTCGCGAGTAATCTCCCCTTGAAGTCAAAACTTTATACCTTAATAACTCCAGAACTCATCAATATATTTGCACAAAACTTTCACCACTATGTGGGCAACAACATTCCTCATCGATTAAGCCTATAGCGTTTTTCGGCCGTAATAATAGATTTTTTTCTATTTCGCAGAAACAAAAATTTGTGTGAACTTTTGCGGTTTTGAGGGTACGCGTCTTTGAAAATCTTCTCCTCATTAATGGCAATATATACAGCTATGTGTGATAGCTCATTTTGAAGATAAATGAATTCCTAAGAGGACTGTTTTGGCCGAATTTTGAATTTATTCCTTGAATTTTAACAATATGTCCTTGAACATGATCATTTTCAAAAAGTGTGTTTTTCTACTATATGCTCAAATGGACATAACTCTGTTAATAATGAACTTATTCCGAAGTTACTGATTGCCATCTCTTTCTCATAACTAGTTTAACAATTTCATAACAAATCATTATGATATAAAGTTGATAGTTTCGTTACAATTTGGACATATTACCAAAAAAGTGAAATGTTGTTATTTTGAGACTTTTCGAGGGCTACTTTCTTTGTAGAATTGTTGATCGTATACCATTGACGATACCATCATGTTTGATAGCTCATATTGAATTAGAGATGTCATGTATTAAAGACAATAAATTTCAATCATGTGTCTGTCATAGGTCACGTGTGACTGGTCATAGAATATTGTCATTTTTCGGAAATCGCTATTTTCAGCAAAGTTCAATGGCTCACAACTGCTTAACTAATTATGATCTCTTAATTTTATTTACAGCTCCGGATGCACAAATTCTAGAACAACAACTTTTCTGTTGAACCCTTTCATCAAAAAGTTGATAGTGAAGCTCCGAACGTCGCAAACGTTGTCAAGGGGTCAACATTTTAGCAATTTAGAGTATTTTCTTGAATATTAAGAAAAAGATAACAACTTAATTATGTATGCAATCTGAATGGTGAATACATCTACTTAAGTGTAAATTAAAGCACAATATTTTCTATGTTGCAACTTAGTATGAAAATATTAACCATTTCGTCTTAATCATAAGAAAGATGATGTAAGGGTCCATTAATAAGCGATTGTTCCATTTTCAGAGGGTCATTGTCTCTGAAGAATTTTTGTAAAAAAACTATTGAAGATAGAGACATGTTTTATAACTCGTTCTAAAGCAGAGAAACTGATGCATAACCGAGAGAGTCCAACATGGAGTTCAAGGTCGAGCAGAAGTCTTGAAGACCTAAGTATTGCCTTGGCAATCCTAGTTATTATTATTATTATTATTATTACCATATTGCCTTCATCCATGACATGGCGAGTAAATTCGACAAAGATCAAGGTCGGCCACACATAGAACTAAACCATCTAATGAGCATTCAAAAACATGTAATTGCAAATCTTGTTATAAATGTGTGTCATACTTTTCTAGCTCTAATGCGTAGCTTGTCACTGCGAGGATCTCCACTAACTGAGGATGAGACCAAGGAGGACTCTCCCTGAAAGAGCAGGGATTGGCAAGAGCGCGTCCTGCAACAACATCCTCCAAGATGCCTTCAGGTCCGATACGTATGTTACAACCCAGGTTCAAAGTCAATCTGTGCGGTTTGGACAGTAAGAGGTGATGTGGGAAAGGAAGGTGAAACAGACCGAGAGGAGTGAGAATGTGAAAGAGATGAAGATGGAGATGAATTCAAGGATACGGGGTGACATCATATGACATTATCTTGGATAAAGAGCACTTTGCTGAAGCTTAATATAGAACATACATGGAGTCAGGATGAATGCGAATTCAAGATATTTGCCCTGGAATTTTGTTTTATAGATTACTAGAATCACGTTTAACAGGATACAGACACAATAATACAGTGTCAAACCTGACTATCGGTGAGGGCCGTGAGGTGAAAAGTGAAAGAGGATTGGACTTTGATGTGGACCTCATAAACATGGCATCGACGTTTGAAGGTGTTTGACTGTGATTGAGTCTTTATTTTAATCAAGATGGCAAATCCCTGAATAATACAATTGTTTACCCATAAAATAACAAAAGAGTCAAACTCAAGTATATATTCTACAGGGTCTTGATCAAGTTTGTAAACCAGTTCCGAAAATTCAGTTTTGATGGAGTTAATTGCCATCGAGTCATTATACATCATTATTAATTTAAGTGTCTGCTCTCTCACCCAGCAATGACAACAAACCATATAGGACTTGTTTTGTCACAGAAGACAAGAGGTAGAGGCTCCCCCAACCCTCTCAACACATGTTATAATGAGTTCTCACACAATGCACCTTCCTTCCTACAGCTAGGGGCCTTGTTTTGCTAGGGGATGGGAAAACAACAGTTGGTGGGGAATTAAATGTGTGGTGAAGTCCAAATGGACACACTTGAATCTACATGTAATAAAGATGTTATTCTGAAAATATAAGTTTCCTAAATGGGATGGGGACAACATGTACTAACTTAGTTGATCCCCTAGGTGCGTGGAACCTCTCCACAAACTATCAGTTTTGGGGGTTTAACGGTCCTGGAGGAGAAGTCTTAAATGTGAAAAAAATTATGGACAACAGACGATGCCCAACACCCATCAGACGGACGCATGACAAAGCCCATGCCATAAGCCCATCTGGCCTTTCAGGTCTGACGAGTTAAAAAGTGAGCATAGCTCACATACCTCCACCATTCACTATCTGTCCATTGAGCAGTATAGCTGTTAAAGGTCTGAAAGCATCATACATTTTCAAAAATGTTTTTTTTTATGAACTATCTTTGATATTACGAAATTTTGTTCACCTAACTATATCTTTCAGATAAAGTTAAATGTCCGCAGAAGAGAATCAGAGCGGTAATTTGTACTGAGTTCAATTACAGATTCATGGGCCAAGACTGAGTAAAACAAGATATATATTTCAAAACTGGTTATAAAACTCCATCAAGAGTACCATCAGGACTACCCGTATGCCATATTTCATTCACTTAAGAGGTAACAGTTTCCGAGAAAACTTGTCCCACCAAGTGCACCACCAAAATGGAAAGTATTTCTCATTTACCAGTCATACTGCTGTAAAAATGTCAACTTCCTCAATCAACACCTGTTCTCAGTTTTGGGTTTTGTTTTCAGAATACAGATGCTTTTGTTTCAATGTGTGTGAAGTTGTTCAAAATTGTGCATTGTAGTCTCACATTGTGCAGAATTTGGCAATTCCATGTACCCAGAATGAAGGCTGTCAGCTCCAGTTTTAAAATATCATTTATAAGGAGGTTAAATATAAAGAAATAAATTCATTTATGATAATATAAATCATTAGTGAGTATACAAAAACATGTTTCTGAAGTGTGCAACAGTGCCTTTAAATTATGTTGATGTGGAACAAGATTATGCCTAATAACTGAGTGTTCTATGTGTTACTAATTAATGTAATTAATGAAATGTTTACCATCTATCATTTTAATGATAATGTGTAGTAATCTCTTTAATAGTGATGGTCTTTTTTTCAACTATAATTGTACATATTTATATACGTATTTGGGCAATATGCAATCTGTGAACATATGATTGTTAAATGTTTAATATATTCAAGTAGTTCCATTATTATTTGTAATATATGGTAAAGACATAGTATATATTCATGTTTTTTTAATAACATTGACAATGCTTATCAAATAAAGTGTACATTTAAATTGAGAATTTGTTTTTGGCTTAATGATAACGTCGGTAGTCACTGTATTAAAGGTATGATGTGATGCTCAATTCTCACTTTCGGGATTCATTTAAAGGGGATTTCAATTTGATAAATACCTGATTTAAATATCTGAAAACCAGCGCAACAGGCGAACAGGTGGTCAATCGTTCGACTAAATTTGAAGCTATACTCAACCCGGGTTATTACATTTTTGTTTATATTTAATTGCAAGTGTATATTGTCTAGATTTTATCTTCATTAAATCCGATTTATAATGTACATAGAAATAATAATCTGTGTCATTCTTTATAAAAATGCATTACAGTTGAACTTTAATCGATAAATAAAACATGTTTTTATAAAACCTATCTTTCTGTTAGTTATTCTATTCGTTCAGATAAAGTTGGTTTACAACGTTGAGCGGATGTTGGTTTCTGACGTTGTGGGGATGTTGGTTTCCGACGTTGAGAGAACGTTGTTTTACAATGTTGAGAGGACGTCGGTTTCCAACGTTCAGTAAAACGTTGGTTAACAACGTTGTTGGGATGTTGGTTTCCGACATTGAGAGAACGTTGTTTTACAACGTTGGTAGGACGTTGATTTTGTAACGTTTCAAAACAAACGTTAGAATTACGTAAAATGGAATCTACAAATAACGTCCAAATAACGTTACAAAACAAACGTTGCTTGGACGTTGATTTTGTGTAATGTTACACAACTAACGTTGCCAGAACGTTGATTTAGTAACGTTACAAAATAACGTTATAATTACGTAAAAAGGAATCTACAAATAACGTCCAAATAACGTTATAAAACTAACGTTGCCAGGACGTTGGTTTTTGTAACGTTTCAAAACAAACGTTAGAATTACGTAAAATGGAATCTACAAATAACGTCCAAATAACGTTACAAAACAAACGTTGCTTGGACGTTGATTTTGTGTAATGTTACACAACTAACGTTGCCAGAACGTTGATTTAGTAACGTTACAAAATAACGTTATAATTACGTAAAAAGGAATCTACAAATAACGTCCAAATAACGTTATAAAACTAACGTTGCCAGGACGTTGGTTTTTGTAACGTTTCAAAACTAACGTTGCCAGGACGTTGGTTTTGAAACGTTAAAAAATAACGTTATAATTACGCAAAAAGGAATCTACGAATAACGTCCAAACAACGTCACAACATAACGTTACTGTCACCTTCTGACAACGTTGTCACAACGTTGTGACAACGTTAAATTGTTTGCTGGACATCTATTATGACTTATCATTTCTGAAAGTCTATCTTAATCAGATGTTAGAACAGTTTAGATTAGTATTGTTTGAAGATCCTAGATGTGAATGTTAAGGATATATTTATGTCAAGGTACAAACATTATTCTGCTAAGTTTTTTAACTCCTTTTCAAATTATAACAATGAATTTATAAATAGACGAACAACATAAATTAATGCTGAAATAATCACAATTATCAAAGAGTTGACTGGGGGGCGGAATACCGATATCACAGTGTGCTAGGGTCGAATCCCGCCAGAGGCTCAGCAGCCATGTCTGCAGTAGAGAACTGTTATATGTGCAGTAAGGTTTGAGTTCAATGCTACATTGACTGTCAGTGCAGTACCACCCATGGTTCACTAGGTCATTGTTTGCTCGAAGGTTTCACTGCTATGCATTGCCACAATGATGTTCGGGCTTTCTTCCTGTAATGATACAAGCCACCGTGATGTGAGTAAAGTAGCTTTGGAAGCTGCATTAAACTTAAAGCACCTCAACTCACACTGTCACAACTGACATGTTGAAACTAGGATTACACACTCATATTGTATTTATTCCTTGTTATTCCACCACTGTGGTTTAATATTATGGTAAAACATGAATTATTTCTCCAATAAGCGGATGACCTATCGACATGACATCATCGGCTGACTTAAAGGGGCAGTAGCACGTTTTTTGCAATTTTTTTTTTTAAATTTCCCATTCAATGGTGGTCTATGTCATTTATATTTACTTTAGAAGGTAAAACATCTTCTAACACAAACCAATTATACGTATTGGTAATAATGGTTTAACGTTTATGGAGAATACTAAACGACGTTCCGTTTAATAACATATTTATGAAACGAGTCAGTGGTTTGTATTTAACGAGCGAAAGCGAGTTAAATACAAATACCATCTCACGAGTTTCATAAATATGTTATTAAACGGAAACGAGTTTAGTATTTTATTTATTACTCGCTGATTTAAATGTCACTTAATTGCACAAACTCGTCGATAAATGGGACACACTCTACTTTTGCCACGTCACGTTTTATGACGTCACGCCAATCGACTGCATGCGATGTTATTACACTGAGTGTAATAACAAGGTAGATTTATTAAACTGCGATATCTTCAACGGGTGAGTAATTAAATGCATAAATTGCTTGGTGACCATTTTATTGTGAACTCATTTTATTATTTCGAATGACAAAAACTATTCCCGCTTTACGCAACCATGTACGCTCATTTTTTATCTTGATTTTCCGAAGAAAGACGGTTGTTTTACTATCGGTGACATTATTTTTAAAACACATTTCATCGACTTATTTCAACGAAATAACGTGCTACTGCCACTTTTAAGCGAAAACCTAAACTGAATACCAAGTGCAGGTACACTGCGTGGTGTGCGGAGAAGGTACAGAAGATCTCTGGGGGCCGCATGGTGTAGGGATGAGTGGAAGCAGGCAGACAGACAGACAGGCAGACATACAGACAGACAGTCAATACTTTATTAGAGTCTCACCGCTGCATGGTACAATAGATCGGTACCAAATCGGTAACATCTGCCGAGGATGTTATGTCGAACTCCGAAAGCTTGCATCCATATGGAAAAGTCTGTCATCAGAGTCTATTGCCAAATTTGTAAATGCTTTTATTACCTCGAAATTGGACTACTGTAACTCTACCCTCTATGGTCTACCTACAGAACAGATTGATCGCCTCCAGGCAGCACAAAACTCTGCAGCTCGACTTGTTCTACGGAAGCGAAAATATGATGATGTCACTCCTCTGCTGCATGACTTACATTGGCTTCCAATCAAGTTCAGAGTGATGTATGAGCTGGCAACAATTTTCTACAGATATTTTGACGGTCAACTTCCTTCTTATCTCTCAAGTGAACACTCAAAGTATGAACCAGAACGCAATCTACGATCAGCTAAAGTTTCATCTCGGTGCACCCCAAAGTTCAACCTTAAATAAGCAGGTTCAAGGTCTTTCAAGTGCGCTTCACTTCAAAGTTTTAAGTCAGAACTGAAAACGCATCGCTTTAGGCTCGCCTTTGCTTAATTTCAGCTGTCAATGTCTCAGAGCAAAGAAAAAGCGCACAGAGTCCTCTGAGAGGAGAACTGCGATATAAAAGAACTATACATTATTATTACTAATACAGATTTAAAAACATTCATAAAAACGACATCAACGCCGCTCTTAAAAAGAGCTATGAGAGATTGATTCATAAAAAAAATAGTCAATATATGATTATTGTTATAACATGTTTAACATAATTGTTTTTTAAAAGAGATTCTTTTTTAAAAACATAATAACTATATCCACATAGCGTAGAATGCCTAGGAAACAATATATCATGGCAGGTTTTGGCGGTATAATAACATATATTAGCCTCATGTAGAATTGTACTCATGTGGCTTGTTATTTTTTCCGTATTGTGATACGTTTCATCGACCTTAATTACTTAAATTCTTCAATTCAAACCACTGCTTAATATCAAGCACTTTTCCGACTAGATACACAGCTCCTGATTTGTTGCAGCAAACCTTAGTTGTGCGATCCGCAACGTAACTGTCGAAATGAATAGAATTGCTTCCTCTGTGTGATATTGTTTGCAAAATAGAATTCGGAATCATATGTTTAACGATGTTTGATTGGACTAAACTAATAAAGTTACCAGTGTTTCAAACTTACACCACCAGGGACATCCTCGGTTACCCAGGGTTTTATATATGCTCCGTTCCTCTCCACTATATCACCCATGGGAAATTTCATCAGATAAATCTGTCCTCAAATTATCCGCCCTTGGCCGGCGTGGGCCAATCAAGCCGCTACGCAGTTTTGACCTGCGAACCAATGACAATTCATATCACTTCGTTGAAAAGCACGCGAGGTCATTTTGTTAGCCATCCGTCACCGGTTATCTCCCTTGACCATTTCCGTCTTATCGTATTGAGCATTTTCTTTGGTCACTGACTTCGTCACTCCAGCCAAGGGCGGGTAATTTTAGTACAGATTTCGCTGACAGAGTTTCCCATGGGTGAGATAGTGGAGAGTAATACTAATAAATAACCGAGGATGCATCAGGGATTGAAATCGTGAAACAATGCCCTTATGCCACAGAGGTTAGGATAGAATAACAAAGTGAAGCAATCTACGGTAAGAAATTGAGGGTTCTGCTTAAATTGACGTTGATATCATTTATCATTTATTCAAATGATTTTAAACGGGGGCATATTCATATTTATTTCATATTCTATTTGTAAATGTCATAGAAATGTTGATTTGAATCTTATTGTAACATTTCAGTTTCATCATACTACATTTAGCGATTGTTCTACAGACGTGAGTCGCAATTATTATTAAAAATGTCAGTTATGCATTATACTAAAAACAATCGTTATTCAACACACACATCGTTGGGCAAAGCGTTGTCTACGGATGATATAGGAGAGTGAACAGAATAATGTTTATTACCCATATGGTTGAAAATAACCGAGTTAATATAATTGATATGAGCACATGTGCACATATCACGTTTGCCTAGCAACCATTGTTCCATCGCGACTTTCCGTATTTTGTCGTTTGTGGCGTCATTAAACGAATGTTCGTGACGTCACTGTAGCTTGCCGTCGCAAGAGATGGGGGCCGTTTCTTGGCTATTTTTACTCGAATCAGACGGAATAAAATGGGTAATAAAGAAATCGTTACACTCGAAAGTGTGTCATACGACTTTTACGAAACTCGTGCGAATTTGTGTATAAGCCTCGCTCTCGCTCGGGCAATACAAAAATTCTCACTCGTTTCGTTAACGTCATATGACACACTTGCTCGGGTAATAATCTCTATGTATGCTTTTAACTCTTTCATTTGTCTCTTGTACCATCTTTACAATATTATTATATGATGTCATTTTTATGCTTTATATTTCGTCTCTCTGAACTCCAAAGTAGTGGCATATATACTTTTCATTTTATGTATAAAATAATATGTATTTGTTTTATATGTACACACATGTGTATGTTGTGAGACGTTATTTTAAAAAATCTGTCTGTCCCTGTTTTTCGTTGGGGCAGTACGATCTTTACAATATTATTTTATGATGTCAATTTTATGCTTTATATTTCGTCTCTCCTAACTCCGAAGTATTGGCATATATTTCCTTTTATGTATAATGTAATATGTGTGTGTTTTATATGTTTGTGTGGTGAGACGTAAATTTAAAAAAATCTGCCTGTCTCTGTTTTTCGTTGGGGCAGTACGATTTGGGCATTATGGTTTGGCAGTATTTTGTAGCAAAATGTTACTGAATTTGAATTTTTACTTTTGGTTTTGTGAATTGACAGTAGATAAATTCAGGTTCATGTACAATTTTAGACGTCCTGCTACATACGGGTTTTATGTTAACACATTTATTACACAAATAATCTGATTATCTGAGTTGATTTTAACTCGCAACGCTTTAAATAACCAACCGATAAAATTAGTGACAAATGTCTGTGGTCCCCGGATGAGCATATCGATGAGCGATGGTCAACTTTAAAAACGCTACATTAAAGGGGCTGTGGCACATTTTTTTCAAATTTAATTTTTTTCAAATTTCCAATTTATAATGATACAGGCATTTATATTTACTTTAAAGGGTTAAACATCTTAATACACAAACCAATTATCCGCAGTAGTAATAACGGTGTTGCATATAAAGCGAAAAGTACATGGCAGCCATTTTAATGTGAACACATTTTACAATTTCAAATTACAAAACTGATTTCCATGCCTTAACCAATCACTTTACCGTACACTTATTTTTAAACTTGATTTTCCGAGGGGAGAAGAGTGTTTTATTATTATTTTTACAAATACATTTCATCGACTTATTTGAGCGTGCTACTGTCCCTTTATACTGGCTGACAAAATGCATGATACAAATAGCGATGAGTTACAAGCCGGTAAGCATAACGAGTCGATAACGTATCAGATTATTAGAATGTTTATACATGTAGTAGAATTGCTGAAAGCAATACCCTGATTGAGAAGAAGAAAATTATTTTGTTTTTTTTTATTCATAATTTTTTTATTTTATCATTGTTTCATAGTATACATAGAGTGAGATAATACAACAGGAGAGTTGACATATAGTTTTACTATCACCAGTGGGAACAAGAATAAATAAATAAAATAGCAATTGTAAAATGAAGATTCAGTTCATACCTGCCTTAAACTTTATTTCGCGACGTAATGTAACATTTAGCCACGCCCCAATGACGTGAGGTTCATGGCTAGTTGCGTTATAGGTTTTCTTTTTGTTAATGAATTTGCTTTTGATAATCGAATAGTGGAATAATTTATTTTAAAATATTATTCGTTCTTTAAAACAATGCATTACACGCTAATATAATAGTAATCCAAGAAATAATTTCCAAAACATACCTGTATGATATAAATGACATGTTTATTGAATCTAGTTTGAGGGATGATGACGTATTTCTGTCTGTGCGCCGACTTGGGCTTCCACGGGTACTCGAGTACTCTAGTACGAGTCGGGTTTAGCTGGACTCGAGTCCATTTTCCTGGACTCGAGGACTCGATACAATATCACTCTTTTTCACATTAATTTCAGTCACCCTGTGCAAGTCATAAACATTGAACATGTCTCGCCTGAAACAATATTTAACAACAACTGCAGTGGAACCCCGATATGTCCTGGTTATACCACATTACCGTCCATACGTTAAAAGTGAACAGTGACACCAGCCTTGGTCAAATCGGCTACGTTCATTACCACAGCCACAACTTTCAGTTAAAATCATACAATGCAACCAAATAAAACATTGAATTGATGATATCAAATGAAGTTCATCATTCTAGTCGGTCTATATAAGTTTTGTTCATTAATTTTATGTTGGTCGTGTTGACAAGCGACAGTAGACAGGTTTCATATTTGTTACTGAATGTTACGCTTATTCATATAGGATAAAATAAATGTATTCTGTTATTATTTCAGTATATTTGTGAAATAAAAAGGTAATAATTTAAATCTTATATCATAATAGAATAAGGATAATGATAGCGACATGTGAGGTAAAATAATCCAGGTCAAGTGCATAGTCAACTCACAAGGGCACAACCAATCAAAATGCGAGATTTTAGTTTGGACATAACTCAACCCAAATATGGAATATGAAACAAATTTATAGATAAAGAAGGAATGTAAATCTATAAGCGGTCCATTTCTTAGTAGGGATGTGATTTTATCAACGAATTGTTGACATTTAATAACTACGTATCTTTCTAAACCTATAGAAGTAAGATAATATGTTTATAATAAATTGTATTTGTTTACTACGTCTTAATTATTAATATTAAATATCTATATCTCCAATTTCTACTTGAAAGCCACCCTTCATGAAATAATAAAGACCATTCTTTGTTTATAAACATGGCGGGAAGTTTAGCGACCATGCGAGTTAGTCTTATAACTACAATGCTTTTCAAGATTATCGCTTACTTTATGAGTTTATATATGATTTCGATTATATACATTAGACATCACATTCATTCCTCGCTATTCCATATCTATATTTCTTACACTTGATATGAAAATTAAAACAATGACACACTGTCACACATTTATTCAACGGTACCCCTTTCTGTCATCTGTACTGTATGACTTTAATTGTCACTGAAGTAGAATATAAGTAAATATTATTTAATTGCAATTTTCCTTCTATGTCACCTGCATGCCTTTATCACAGAGATAGAAAATAAATAGTCTAAATATTATTGTATTTGAACCTAAAAAGGTGTTAGATTTATCAACTGTAGTGCTGAACGTTGCATGGGTACTGATTATTTTCGGGGACATATGGCCACATTGTATCGCTAAACGGGTAGTAGTTCGCACTGTATTCATAATTTCAAACCTCAAAGGCAAACAAAATGTTAGAGTGACATGCTGCCACGTAGTTGAAAGGTATTAATTTCGAGTACTCGAGTCCGAGTCGAGTTCAACCCCTCGAGTACTCGAGTTAAAAAAATTTACCCGTGAAAGCCCTAGCGCCGACACACTTGTTTCAACTTCAGCCTGGTCAGGAACGGCGTACGCCAGACACGTGGTGTATACGCATGGGCTTTCTTATCTCCTTTCGGGAAAAGGCAGTGAAAGACAGATTTCAGGAATACCTGAACCGGGACAGCCTACAGGACATATTTCAGTAATGTTTTGGTGCAAAGCTACACTACGCTGCAGTTCCACATATGGTTCTCTTGTTACAGTCGATGCTCGCAGGTTTCATAGCATAGCCACATGACGCTGCGGGCATTCTCCCTGTTATATTGCTAGCAGCCGTGATATAAGTGAAATACTCTTGAATGCGGCGTTAACGAAACGTCACAGCACAATCAATAATGCCATATGTAGGTATTTTAACCAACAAAAAAAAACAAAAAAAACCCCAGTTATATATCTTACTTGGTATATATTTGGGTTTGACTCTCATATATGATTAATAGAGATAACGTATTCTCGAAATGTAAACAGAGTAATTAATGATAGTAAATTACAATGGTTGGGAAACAGTCCAACTGGTATGCATTTTAAGGAAACATTATGTTGAAAATACGATTTAGATATCAGCTCTTTTACTCTTACAAAAAAAACATGTTGTTACCTTAAAGGCACTGAAGCACATTTTCCTTACTAAAAAAAGTGATCTCACGAAAAGGTAAACAAATGTTACCAATGACTGTATAATACTACTTATTCAACAAAAGTTCCAAAACGAGTGTACACGGTTCGGTTAAGCCATGTAAGTACATTACCCTTCGAACGTACACATTAAAATGGCTCGAAGGTAGTTCAAGTAATCTCACTGGTGTAGCAATACCTTCACAGTCAGAGCAGAGTTTTAATTATTGGACCATGATGGAATGTTCAACCATCTTGCTGTTTGAACTCTCAAATTCCCATGAGACTTCCAAATCTACCTCCAACACTAAAGAGTTCCATACGACTGTCGCTGTTTACGTTGCATCAGTTTATTTCAAAACGGATAACCGTTTTCTATGAATGCTGTAACGGTAGCATTGCATATTCTCTAGCTGGTAGAATATGTACCATGGTATCAAACCCAACTATTCTAGACTTAAGGTTGAGAGACTTAGACCAATTCTTAAAATCCAGAGGTTACTTTTAATAGGGAATAGCTTTTAAAACAAAGAGAGACAGATACAGACAAACAGAAAGACAGACAGACAGAGACGATGTATCTGTCAACGTCTATAAAACTGTTTGAAATCGCCACTTGTCGCCATGGACACAGGAAAATTAAATGTTGTAAATATCTATTATGCAAAAGTTACCAATTCACAGAGACATGAACCCACGTGAGATATTATTCAAGGATGTTGTTTATCTTTGTATTCATCTTTTACATACAGTATTAATATTCATATCTTGAAACCATTACGAAAATGGAAACATGACGTTACGACAAGGAAATAATACAAGTATATAGGCCTAGTGTAGTCTATACACAGTTTAATGCTGACTGGATGTGTCACATTATGTTTTGTAAACAGTCGGTGATGGACAGTTGATAAGCCTTGATAATTAATAAATCGAAATGTTACGTCATTTCGTCGGATATATAAACTATTTTCATTTGAAAATCATGCGAGAAGTTCGTCAAGACCTACTAAACGTTCCATAATTTCAGGAAATAGACAAAACCTGCAAAAATGCTATCAGTGTAAATATTATTAAACATTTATTTTAGTGTGACTTTATAATATTTACTAAGGTGTACATGCATGATTGTTAACTCTCGTTTTACCAAAATATATACATTGTATATTTGGTATTGTGTATCTATGTATTTATCTTTCACTTACAAGTTTTCCTTCGATTTATTTACGATAGCGGCCGCCAAGGGAGAAGTACTTGTAACAAGGAAACAATAAAAGTGTATCGACTTACATGCAGCTCATATATTAATAGACACCAACTCATATACCGATAAAATGCTGACTGAAATGCTTCATTGTGTATATACCGATTAAATGCTGACTGAAATGCCTGAAGTGTCAGTGTCAGTGATCGACTGTTGATAAATCTCTTAATAAGTTGCAATTCAATACAGCTAGCCATCCAGTTGTCTGAAGTGTATTGATTTAAACAGTATTTTATTTCCAAATGACATATAACATGCAAGAAATTATGAAAAGTACAATGGAAAAAAGGATTAGCAAACGTGCCACAATAGCCTATATAAATGCTTCCAAAACAAACTTAAAACGAATCAGTTTGTAAACACAATTGTGGAAATACATTAAAAATTCACACCCATGTTATAGTAAATTAATAGTATTATCCTATCTCATGTCAGAATGTCGATCTATGATTGGTCCACGTGACCCTGAACAAATAACCATATTCACCCTCACCCAGGTGGATAAATGTCACCGAGGGTGATAAATGCCTTATACCCCGCTACCGAAATAAAGCGTGCGTCCACGTCAGTCAGTCCATGTCACGTGATACATGTCAAAGGTCATATGTCAATCGATCAGCTGTTTTCTGTCAAAATGGCCACAAGGAAACGATTTGCAGATAACACTGAGGAGGAAATTGAAGCTAAGCGTGCAAATGTTATCCCGAACAACACTAAAAAAGCAAACCAAAGTGCTGCAACCATGCTTAGGGACTACTTACGGGCAAAAGGTAAAGATACTCGTTTTGAAGAATATTCAATTACTCAACTGAATGAGACTCTCCGACATTTCTACATGGACATGAGAAGCAAAGGTGGAGAGATGTACAAAACATCTACACTTGAAAGTGTTCGCTATGGATTAAACCGCTTCCTGAAAAGTCCACCTCAAAATAAAAGTTTTGACATCATTAAAGATCCTGAATTTAATAGAGCGAATGAGTGTTTCAAAACCATGAAATTAGAAACTAAGTCGGCTGGCAAAGGGGAAACCGAGCATAAGAAAATCATTGCCGAAAGTGATAGAATTAAGCTGTACAAATCCATACACATGGATCCCAGTATCCCACAAGGACTTGCCAATAAAGTTCAATTTGATGTGCGACTTTATTTTTTTCGTCGTGGATCGGAGAACATGGCTGCCATGACAAAGTCTACTTTTCGTGTTGGGTCCGATGCTGATACCGCCTCAGTGTACCAAAGGCAAATGAATAAAGTGCCCTGGAATGAATCCTGAAGTGGGTTTGAACTCACTCTGCTTGATTCTCAGTCGGACACTGTAAACACTGTTTTGTTTAATTTAGAGCTTTCACAACGGAAATATTTATTTAATTATCTGCAGACATTCAGACTGAACAAATAGGTGCTAGAGTATTTACTAGTTGAATCATTTCAATCACGTATCCATAGAATGGCCACTATGGAGTGTCTAACTTGCTATTATTTATTAGGTAACATGCATATCTAGCCTGGCCTTTTTAAAGCCCTTTCCTGATTTATTACGTCACCAGACCAACGTCAGTCATGAAATACAAAGTATCCTGTCATCATTCCTGTCCATACATTGAGAGAAGCGTTCATAAAATATCATCGAAGAGCTTGGACTTTTGAAAGTAATTTTAGCTCAATCGTTTATTTTTGCCACATTCACCCAAAGCTGTTTGCGTCCTTGTCAAGTCTCGGATATGTTATGCAGAATTGAATTTAGACTAGTTCAAAATATGTTCAAAACGTTCACTAACACATGTTGATACATACAAAACGTTGTAGAGATATATCTTAACTGGTTTTATTTCTCGATTGTGTTTGCGTGGAAACGGCCTCCTAAATATAACAAAAATACTCAGAATTTCAACAGTCGAAAAAGCATATCTACTTATGAGTATTGTATTAAAGACCAGTGTGATTGAGCTAAACATCCAGTATTTAAAACAGCTATATTCAAATTTGCTTTTCAATAGAAAACGGCCAAATTAAACTTCAAAGAAGTTGAAAATTCAAAAGGCCACCTTTACACATTATGACTGATTTATGGAGCAAGTTTCATAGAGCGAAGTGTTCAGTTCTGATCCTCTAACGAAATTGTATTTTGCCCTTTATAGAGACAATCATAAATATTAGTTCAAAGAAGTTGAACATCCCCAAAATCATATCCACTGCTTGCTTGACACATTCACAAACATTCATTTGAATATAATTACATATTGTCTAATTGTGATCGAGAAATGAAAAGTTCAGATGCACAAACGCATCTCTTATTATCCAGTCATAAAGCAGGCCACCCATCCAGGTTTCCGCGCCAGTCAATGTTGCTGTGTTTAGTGATGTCAGGTTTATGATGGCCCTTTGAAGAGTATTACACTTTGTTTCTCAGTGGCTTGTATCAGCATAATGTAAGGAGAAAGCCAACAACACCTTTGTGGATATACATTGTGGTGAAACCTGCCAGCAATGACTGAAGCCCGCGTTCCAAAGGTTAGTGCAGCATTGTACTCGAACTTTTCTGCATGTAGAACAATTCTCCAAAGCGGACAAAGTAAATTGAAGAGTGAATGGCGAGAATCAAAACACACTGACTGTCGTGTTATCAAGCCCCTGAACATCACTCACACTATGTACAGGCCACGATTGTTAACAGCGGCTCCTATCATTTATAGGGGATAAGAAATGATCTGCCATATAGGGCAAACTGACCGTGTTCCGATCTAAATACTTTCGCTCGTTGTATTTTCAATATTTGACTCTTTAACAGCCAACAATAAGTGGTGAAAGTCGAGAATGGGATTATTTTTCAAAATTCTAAACACTATATTTGTTCATTATATGAAAAAATATGTAATTTAGCAGTTTTAGGCGAGTATACCAATTCGCCCAAGGTTCGGACAGTTTTGACCTTGGTTCGGACAGGGTCGCCCGAAGTTCGGACAGTTCGTTTTCAGTCCGGCATGGACACAGAAAGGGTGAAAGATAAACTGCTGTGCGCTATTTGTTTCAGCCTGTAATGTACTTTTAATATTTTTTTAAAGTAATTAGAAGGCAGGATAATTAATAACATCTATTCACATGCAGGTAAGAACGTTTTGTGTCACGAGTAAAAGCTCTGAGCAATAAGAATAGCTCACATTTTTTAAATCTATTCAAATCGATTTCACCTTTACCATGGGCCGGGTACAGTATCATGTGATTACTACTTGCTTACAATTTAATACACATGCATCTGTTAAAAAAAACATTTCAGAGCACCGTAAATCTTTGATTAAGTAATTGCATAAAAATTATCAAGGAGTCTAAGCAGGCTTTCATTGTAATCATAATCGATCAACAGCCGTGTTTATCCCGCCGTCCTAAGTGATGCGCATCATATTTTAGCGTTTGTGGTTCAAATACATCATAAGAAATTTCGAACAGTATTAAAACAAAGAAAATATATGCAGGTAATAGTTCAAGTAATTACTCGGCTATAATTAAATGATTTACGGTACTCTAACCACGTGTAGACGTAAATAAAACCTCTCGGGGGACCGGGAGGGGATGTGCGTTGGCAACAATGTTGTACATGTGCATTAATTGTTTAATTGTTATTCTTTTCATACGTTATAAAATATGATAATGCTTAGTAAAAACTACAGTGTAACACATTGAAGTTATTAACCTAATAGATATAGTTGGAGTTATGTGATACGCATTGTTCATTTGTAACACATTTAGATAACTTGGTATTCTTTGTAACATTGAGCCAAACAAAAGATGAGAGTCGACAAGTGACAAGACACAAATAATCAATCATTTCAACACCATACAGTGCCCTGTTAGCGGGCATGTCGATCAGTTTCCTCTCTTCAGTGTTGGCGAGTTGATTTTGTACCCCATTCTTAGCATACACTTTTACCCTGCCTTTATTTATTTAACATTGACCCGATCAGAAATTGTAGATTTCGCAACGTTATACATCTTGGAAGCTTTTCTTATAAACAGCAAAACAGCTTTCATAAGCCTGGGGACTTGACATGTTTCTAACGCAGCTTTTACTTGTCTGGCTGACTGGTTACCGGAGATACGGCCACTATGACGTCATTGTAATATATGACGTCATACAGGCATCGCATATAATGGCGCCATATCATTAGAGTACTGCCCCATGCAAAACAATCTTACTTTGTTGTTTTACTGTCCATTATGAAATTCCCGCGTGAAACTAAAAATGTTCCCGCCATTTTATTCAGCAGCCGGAAGTGTCCGAACCTTGGTCGATTTGTGTCCGAACTTTGGTCTACTAGTGTCCGAACCATGGTCAAACCTGTCCGAACCAAGGTCATTTTGACATGTTATCATAATCGCAATTCTAAACCCAAGAATAAATTTGAAAGTTCTAAAATACAAAGTTAATCGACTACCTAATTGTTTCTTCATGTACCTGCAATTATTTGAAAGAATATGATCGCTTCCTTCATTTCCTGAATCGTCACACAAAATTTACGTTGACACAAATATTTTGTCGATTTCTTTAATGAAACCGGTATTTGTACCACTCGCTAAATTTCATTTTTTTAACGTATATCTGAATGTCAGATATTTCTCAAAAGAATCAAGTATTGTCAGAAATTGAACAGAAATATTTAGAAACCAACGGAGTGTTACACTTCGTTTGTTTTTGCGTCAGCTGTAACTTGAAAGTGTCCGAAGTTCGGGCGACTTTGGGTGGTGTCCGAGCTTAGGTCAGTTTGCCCTAATACATTTTTATTAAAGGAGTTAATAAATTGATAATGTGACATCATCTCCTGCACGAGTTTCTTAAAAACGGTATAATATGGAAATGAGTTTTCTATTTTGTTTATTACTTGCCCAAATTAATCAAACGAAATTACCGACAGTGTGCTGAAAATAAGACTTCCGCGAGTCATGTTCCCATGATGGCAGTAAAACCATTGTGACGTCACTACACACAATTATGACGTCATATTTTCTGTGATATTCTCGTTTTTGTTGATATCACACTTTGTCCTGACCTTTTCATTCCTCTATCTCTTCCATTTCTTTTTAGCACTGCTTGTGATATTTTAAAATTGATTCTATCAACAACAGTCCTGTCATTCCATAATAAGTTTGTTTTTCAAAATAACAATTCACTAAATGAAAAATGCTGAATTGCAATCAGTGTACTGTACCAAATTAGAGCTTATGGTTGTAATAATTGGTCAACTCAAGTATGATCTGTTTTTAAAACGATGGTCTGAAACAGCTCACAAGAACTCACCTTTCGAGGAAATCTCTGCACCCATTTCCACGAATCAGTGCAGTGGCGCTTGGACATTGCTGCCGGGTGACAGTGTTTGGATGTTGTTCAACTTGTTGACACGATTCTTGCACCCAGTGGATATTTATGCAAAAGATAAAAGACTAAGATACCTATACATTTGTTTTCTGTACCTGTGTAAGGTATGACGTGAGTGGCATCTTCTGGGAGCGAGTGTAACAGAGGTTGCTTGGGAAGAAATGACTTGAGTTACCTTTGTGAGGAGTAAATGTTATAGAGTTTACCTTGGAAGGAATGACTTGAGTTACCTATGTTGGGGTAAATGATAGAGAGGCTACGTGGGAAAGAATGACTTGAGGTACATCTTCTGGGAGCGAGTGTAACAGAGGTTTCTTGGGAAGAAATGTGTTGAGTTTTCTCTGCGAGGTGTAAAGAGAGAGGTTACATTTGAAGGTATGACTTGAGTGGAATCTTCTGGGAGCGAGTGTAACACAGGTTGCTTGGGAAGAAATGACTTGACTTACCTTTGTTGGGAGTAACTGTTATAGAGGTTACATTGGAAGGAATGACTTGAGTGACATCTTCTTGGAGCGAGTGTAACAGTGGTTGCTTGGGAAGAAATGTCATGAAATACCTCTGCTGAGAGTAAATGTTAGAGAGGTTACGTAGGAAGAAATTGCTCCAATAACTTTGTCTGGGAGCGAGTGTAATAATAATAATAATAATAATAGTGCATATTTATAAAGCGCACATATCCACGCTCGAAAGCATGCTCAAAGCGCTAAACATATAATGCTAATAAATAATGATAATAGTGATGCACATTTGAATGTGCTCACTTCACACAAACAGCAATAACAAATCAATGTGTACAATTGTTGCAATTGTGAAAGTCCTTATGAACCATAAAACTGAACAAAAAGATAGGCTTTTAGACTTGATTTGAATGATTCAAATGTTGGACATAGTTTCAGATTTTTGGGAAGAGAGTTCCACATGTTAGGAGCAAAATGCTCAAAACATCTCTGACCAAAGCACTTGAGGTTACACTTCGGCACTGTCAATAGATTCTGATGTTGTGATCTAAGCTCCCGTGTTGGGACATAGGTTGATAACAACTCTGATATGTAGGCAGGCGATTGATCATGCAGAGATTTATGCATTAGACATAAAATTTTGAGTTGAATCCTTGCTTTTATTGGAAGCCAGTGAAGATGTTTAAGGACAGGAGTAATGTGCGATCCTTTAGATGTTAGAGTCACGATTCGCGCTGCTGTATTTTGTACCTTTTGAAGTTTGTCAAGGAGAATATCCGGGAGTCCGACATAAAGACTGTTACAGTAGTCGAGTCTACTCAGTACCAGACATCTGGTTAGACATTGTGCAGCTTCCATGGTGATCAAAGGACGAATATTTCCAATCACACGTAAGTTCAAGTAGCATATTTTGCAGACATTGTTAATCTGAGCTTCCATTGAGAGTGTTGGATCTAGCAAGACACCGAGATCCTTGACAGTCTTGGTTAGCTGAACGTCCGTGTCTGACACATTAACGGTGCTTAGATCCACTTTTTTTAGCTGCTGCTTAGTTCCAAAAATGATTGCTTCCGTTTTATCACTGTTCAGTTTGAGTTTGTTTTCTGTCATCCAAGAATTCAAGGACCTGGTACAATTAGCTATATTCAAAAGAGCTTCTTCTGAGTTATGATGATGAAAGTGATTGTACAACTGGCAGTCATCGGCATATGAGTGGTGGAGGAGGCGGTGTTGTGAGATGATGTTTGAAGTACTGCCACAATAGAGAACAAATAACACTGGACCAAGTACAGATCCCTGTGGGACACCATATTTCAAGTTGACAGTGGATGACCTGTCATTTCCAATCATTACAAATTGTGATCTTCCTTTAATATAAGATGATATCCACTGTAGTGCTGTCCCACCTATTCCATACTGATGTCGGAGTCTGTCCAGAAGTAGATTGTGGTCAATTGTATCGAATGCTGAAGACAAATCCAGCAATATCAGAGCTGCCATATTGCCCTGATCTACTGCTCCACGAATATCATTTATGACTCTTAGTAAGGCTGTTTCAGTACTGTGGAATTTGCGATAAGCTGACTGGAACTTTTCTATGAGTGCATTCTCCGCAAGATGACATTTAAGTCGAATATGAAAAGCTTTTTCAATGACTTTGGATAGGAATGTCAAATTTGAGACCGGTCTAAAATTTTTCAAGTGTGATGGATCCAGATTGTCCTTCTTGAGGAGAGGCTTCACTACAGCTGTTCTGAAACACTCTGGAAACATTCCACTTTCGATACTCTTATTCACAATACTCGTAATACATGGGAGAATTACATCCAAATGTTTGAGTACAATATTGGTTGGGATTGGGTCCAAAACACAGGTAGTGGGCTTTGATGATCGAATAACACTGCGTATCTCTGAGTCTGTGAATAAAGCGAGATCAGTCAGGGGTTGCACACTGTACTGAGTACTGCTATTATCAACATCTTGAGACACTGTGATATCATCAGAGAGATTGTGTCGTATCATGTCAACTTTGTCAAGAAAAAAGTTGTTAAATGAGTCAGCAAGGGTCCGGTTTGATGCAGAAGGTGGAAGTTTGGATTCAGTCCTCTTGCCTTGCAATTTGTTCATAAAAACGTATGATCTTTTGGGATTATCATTCATATTGGAAAGCTGCTGAAGACAATAATCCTTCTTGCAGTTACGAATGACAGTTGTTGCAGCATTCCGAGCTTGCTTATAAAGTTGACGATCTATTTCAAGATGACTTTTTCGCCATTTCCTTTCAGCTTGTCGACGTGCAGTCTTGGCTATCAGCACTTGTTGTGAGTACCAGGGTGTATCTGTGCGCACTTGGACTTTCTTCACTACAGGTGGAGCATGCTTATCAAGTAGTGTGGAGAGAGTGTCATGATACAGTTTAGCATGTTCATTCACATCAGATGGTGGGTCACACAGCAATGCAGATTCCACCAGGTCAAATTGAAATTCAATATGGTCAATGTTTTTTAGATTACGGCATGTCACTGTCTCCATCTTCTTAAAAGGTCTACATGCATTCAATGTAACGAAAATTAAGAAGTGGTCAGACAAGTGTTTGTCTTGAACAGAAACATCTAAAATGGTTCTATTATCTTCATGAGATATTACACAGTCAAGAGTATTTCCAGATTTGTGCGTTGGGACAGATACATGTTGCTTGAGTCCAAACGAACAAAGTAGATTGACAAACTTCTTAGCAAAAGGATTTTCTTTATCATTAAAATGAACATTGAAGTCTCCAAGAAATATAGTTTTCCTACCAGGATGAGATGCGAAGAGATTTGACATTTCATGATAAAACTGAGTGTTTGTCAGTCGATTTTTCCGAGATGGTGGAGGCCGATAAATACAAATCACCCTGAAAACATGTTTATCAGCTGTAACACAAACATCTAACATTTCAAACGATTTAGGAATTTCAGTTGTTTTTGCCTGGTGACGAGTGATGATGAGAGAAGACTTGTATATAATGGCTATGCCTCCACCGGATGAATTTAAACGAGGGGAGTTGACACAAGAAAATGAAGGTGGTGTCATTTCCGCGATTTTTGCTTCATCACCATGACTATGAAGCCAGGACTCAGTTATGAAAAGAATGTCTAAATCCTCTTCAAGGATGAAATCCATAATATCCATTGCTTTGTTCCGCGTAGATTGAGCATTCCAGACGCAAACCCGGAGATTGGGTAACAATGTTTTGATTGAGATACACCGTTGAGATGCAGCACTTAGCGCGCTCTTATGTGAAGACGTATCAGCCATTGTGCGTTTAGATTTAATAAGGCTTAGCGTAACCCCAGAGTGGTCTGTGCATGGGAAAACCTCCGAAATGGTAAGGTAAAAACGGCAGTGGGAGCTGAGACTGCCTTGAGTGTCCCATATAATCATTGTGAGGATTGTCTATGAAATGAGGTCTTGGCGGTAATGGAATCATCTGTTCTTGAGGTCCCATGCGGACTCTTTGTACATTATCACTGAGTTGGCACCTTGGGGATATAGTAATGACTGGAGTCTGAGGAAGAGTTGTGGATGTAGATGGGCAGGTGACCTTATCAACGCAGGACACTGACTGAACTATACACCTACTTAGGAGTTTCACTCCGCCACGTGAAAGATGGACTCCATCCAGATCAAGAACGTCACGAGGCTTCAGTGACATCATTTGCTTAGACACGTCAACGAATGAGAAATGCTTAGCAAGACACATATCTTTGAGAACTTTGTTGATTTTTCGAGACTTATCATTATACCATGACGGAATCTGACGAGGCAGAACGGAGCACACATGTATGTGCGCGTTGGGGAAACAATTCATTGCATTTAGCAATGCTTCGAATTCTTCAACGGTTTCTTCTATGAGTGAGTCCGTGACATTGTTATCACCTATTACACACACAATATCATTCAGAGTAGAGTTTCTTCCTGATAACAGCAGCAATCGTTCACAAATATCACCAACTGTAGCCTCTCTGTTTGTGTCAACAACACATTTATTCCCAAGACGGGAAGAGAGAATGACACTGCTCATGTTCTTTAACACTGAAGTCCCAATGACCAGTGTGTCGGCTGTGTCCAAATCCTTTGGAAGGGGCTTCATACGCTTCCTGTCATAACGAACAGCATCCGCATATGACTTCCTGCGTTCTGGTAGTGATTTACTTATTTGAGGAGTCAGAGGCTTACTGTTTCGCGGAGTCAACAGTTTAGGAGATGATCTAGTTTGTGTTACTCTGTGAGAAATCAGTTGAGTTACCTATGTTTAGATAAATGTTAGAGAGGTTACGTGGGAGGGAATGACTTGAGTTACCTCTGCCTGGGATTAATGTTAGAGAGGTTACGTGTGAAGAAATGACTCCAGTTGCATCTTCTATGAGCGTGTGTAACAGTGGTTGCTTGGGGAGAAATTTGTTGAAATACCTCTGGTGTGAGTAAATGTTAGAGAGGTTACTTGGGAAGAAATTACTCCTGTGACATCATCGTCTCGGAGCGATCGAGGGTAACAGAGGTTGTTTGGGAAGAAATGACTTGAATTATTTCCTTGGGGAGTAAATGTTAGAGAGGTAACGTTGAAAGGAATGACTTGAGTGGCATGTTCATGGAGCGAGTGTATCAGAGGTGCAATTGCTTGCATTGGGAAGAAATCTATTTTAATGGCTGTGTTGAGAGCAAATGTTAGAAATTTTACGTTGGAAGAAATGACTTGAGTGGCATCTTCTGGGAGCGAATGTAACAGAGGTTACTTGGGAAGAAATGTGTTGAAATACCTCTGGTGAGAATAAATCGTAGAGAGGTAAGGTTGAAAGTTATGACTTGAGTTATATCGTCTGGGAGTGGGTGTAACATATGTTGCTTTGGGGAAAATGACTTGAGGTACCTTTTCATATTATACAATTCGCTGGTCTCTGCAAGACGGCAGATGTTTAGGTTATGAAACCAGTCCAGAAGAGCACTGCACGTGCACGATGTCTATTTCCAAACCCATCAATGTCAGGTTTAGCTCGACGGGGCAGTTTTGAAGAGACCTTTTTTTACCTTTTAAAACTAATTTGTCATTATCCATTATTTATGCAAAACACATATTCAAAATGTATGTATGTTGTGTATTAAATAAAAATAAATAATATGTGTAGTGATTAAAAGTTTAAATGTATTTAAATAAGGAGAGAGTTCAGGAACAAACTTCTGCAGTACTAAAAGGTCTAAAGAGCTGAAAAGTTGTTTACAAACTCCTTGGCCAATAGGGATTCTTAATTGTTGTTTCGATGACCCTATGACCCCAAATAGGGTCACAGGGGTCACAAGCTTTGAAACCTATTTTAATATTCCTCTCCAGTTCCAAAAGGTCTAGAGAGCTGAAACTTTGTGTGTAGATTCCTTGGTCAATAGGGATTTTATATATTGTAGATTTGGTGACCCTTTAACCCTTTTCCCGCTTTTGATATAATCAGAACACACAAGAACATCAAATAAACCCTTTCCTTTTTGAAACAAATATTATAAAGGAACTCTCACCTGGCTTGAATGAAAATCAAATTAACTTTTTACCAGTTTAATTCAAATTAACCCTTTTCCTGGTTTCAAATAATGTGAAGACACTCCAACCTGTCTTTCTACTACTACTACTACTACAATTACTACTTCTGTTGCTGCTACTACTACTATTACTACTACTACTACTACTACTACTCCTACTACTACTACTACTACTACTACTACTTCTTCTACTACTGCTACTACTTCTACTGCTACTGCTAATACTTCTACTACTACTACTACTACTACTTCTACTTTTACTAATTCTACTACTATTATTATTACTACTATTACTTCTACTACTACTACTAATTCTACTACTACTATTATTACTACTACTATTGCTTCTACTACTACTTCTTCTACTACTACTATTCATTCTACCACTACTACTTCTACTACTATTACTACTTCTCCTCCTACTACTACTACTACAACTTCTACTACTACTTCTACTATTACTACTTCTACTACTACTACTACTACTACTACTACTACTACTACTACTACTACTACTACTACTACCTCTACTACTACTACTTCTACTATTACTTCTTCTACTACTACAGTTATTACTACTACTTCTACTACTACTTCTACTACTACTACTACTTCTACTACTACTATTACTTGTACTACTACTACTTCTACTAGTACTACTACTACTTCTTCTACTACCTCTACTACTATTGCTACTACTAATTCTACTACTACTATTACTTCTACTACCACTACTGCTTCTATTACTGCTACTTCTAAAACTACTTCTAATACTACTTCTATTACTACTACTACTGCTACTTCTTCTACTACTTCTACGACTACTACTACTACTTATTCTACTACTACTACGACTACTACTACTACTTCTACTACTAATTGTACTACTATTACTACTATTACTTATTCTACTACTTCTACTACTACAACTACTACTACTGCTTCTTTTACTACTGCTACTTCTACTACTACTTTTACGTGTACTACTACTACTTCTGCTACTACAACTTCTATTACTACTGCTACTTCTACTACTACTACTACTACTACTTCTACTACTACAACTACTATTACTGCTACTTTTAAAATTACTAATACTACTACTACTACTTTTACTTGTACTACTACTACTTCTGCTACTACTACTTCTACTACTACTATCACTACTACTAATTCTACTACTACTACTACTTCTACTTTTACTACTACTTTTACTACTACTTCTACTACTACTACTAGTACTTCTACTACTACTACTTTTAATACTACTATTACTTCTACGACTACTTCTACTACTACTTCTACTATTAATACTTCAACTACTACTTCTACTACCACTTTTATTTGTACCACTACTTCTACTACTACTTCTACTGCTACTATTACTTCTACTACTACCACTACTACTAGTTCTACTACTGTTACTTCTACTACTACTTCTAATACTATTTTTACTTGTACTACTACTACTTCTACTTCTACTACTACTACTACTACTACTACTACTGCTACTACTTCCAGTACTACTTCCTGACTTAGAACCAGGTACCGTCTATATCTTCATTCGATGCAGCAAGGCAGCTTACTGCTTAAAACAAACCATACATATATTTTCATCATATACAAAAAGGAAAAAAATAGAGCCATGGGCTCTGTAGCTCATCAGTATTTAATTGATGTATTATCTAAGGTTGAATATCTCAGTTATCTCAAGAAATACATTGTAACAAGCAAAAAATAGGTTTTTAGATCATGACCCCTGTGACCGACATTTGGAGTCATGTGGTCACAAATCCTTCAATTAAAAATCACCTTTGACCAAAGAGTTTCTACACAACATTTCACCTTTCTAGAGCTTTACATACTTGAGATAAAGATGAAAATAGGTTTTTGGGTGATGACCAGTGACCTAGATTGGGGTCACTGGGTCACAACATCTACAATTTAGAATCCCCATTATCCAAGGAGTCTGCTCACAACTTTTCAGCTCTCTAGACCTTTTGGAACTGGAGAAGAAGATGAAAATAGGTTTTTAAGGATGTGACCCCTGTGACCCCATTTGGGGTGACGGGGTCACACAATCTACAATTTAGAATCCCAATTGGCCAAGGAGTCTGCACATATAATTTCAGCTCTGTGGAGTCTTTTGTTCTGGAGAAAAAGTCGAAAAGGCGAAATTTTTGGATGGACGGACAGACGGACGGACGGTCGGACGGACGCCGGACACCATGCCATGCCATAAGCCCATCTGGCGTTTCAGGCCTGATGAGCTAAAAATTAAGAACCCTCTGATAATTGTGATGATATATTTTCGAGAATATTTCAAATAGTTAAACAAGGGTCATATATGAGAAGAGTAGTGTTTGTGCAATACGTTCCAACCCGTGATGCGTGTTTGTCAATGGATCTCAGAAATGAAATTATTGGTATGCACTCTGCAGCAATGTCCTTTGATAACCGAACCTCGTTTTGGGACATTTTGGCCGTAGTCCAGAGTCCGTAGTAGTCATAGTCCGTCCCCGTTGGTGAGCAAGTGCGCATTTTGCTCGACCATTGAAACGATGACACTCCCAATTGACGTACTGCAAAGTTAATCTATTAAACGCTGTTCGGATTTGAATAATATAACCATATACTATATTTAATGCTATTGCAAGCGCAAATCTAAAAGTAATGTATCATTCGTCATATTCTGTTGAAAGTTGCGTATAGTATTGATGGGACAAATGATGTTTACAAATATGTACACAAACCATGCAGTCACCGAATAAATACTGTACAATTATATCTCGACATGTCTCAATGCCAGTAGCAATAGTCGGTTGAACTCTGACTCGTATTGACTTCTGAATGTTGGGGAACAATAGTTCGCTTTCTAAAGATGTTTTGTCCAATTCGCGGAATTACCCATTCCTTGGGAATACATTTTGACGTGCTAAACCATACAGGTAACCCATTTAAATTGAAATAAAGACAGCTACTAAATAATTATATACCCTGTATAATATTTCAATGACAGGCTTGGCTACATTGAGATGATCAGGGAAACCTGTTGTTAATGTTACATGAGTATATGCATGCATTATCCTAATAGCCTGCAAGGGAGGGTTATATCGGTGTATTTTTGTGTAAAGGATACAATAGGGTATTACGTTAATGAATAAGCCATGGAACAGCGCACATTCAATCAACAATATAGCATTATATAGAAATTGTAATGACTTTATGTGTTAGTAACGACATTAAACATGTATATACGAATATGTTTTGATTTGTGAAGGTAAACTAAGTAGCAAAATGGATGTTTATGAAACCTGTAACGAAAAGTTTGTTGTGTATGTTTCACGATGAGTGCACTATCTTGTCAACGACCACAAGTTTATCTATTACATGTTCATACCCTAATATCATTTAAGAGAGATTCAAGCATATTATTTATCCTATTATTCCAAACACATTTGTTTAAAAAGGTGTTACTAAACTATTGTCTTACACTGCCAAATTTACAATCAAAAGACAATAATTTCGCTTTTAGATAATTATATATTCACTATTATCAATCTTTTGACATTCAGATGTAATTGAATTATATATAATTTCATTTTAGGAGCATCATTTAATCTCCAAACAAATCGTCAGCTAATGACACGTTAAAAGAAACTACTGTCCATACAATTGAAGGAGGTATTCTGAAAATCGTGTTCCTAATTGGCCGACGATGTTGAGAATTGGGATATGGTGACATGATTGTTGGGGGTTGGTATTCAATGGTGTAATTTTACTTTCGACAAAAGAAAACTTCAATCTTCAACTTCAGCTTCAAATAACCAAAGAAAACGTGTTGCAGATAGTTACAGTGCTGATCGATGTATAACATAAAGATAGGAACACTTGATGAGAAAAACTATAACTCCGACATAACATATAATGTTGTGATAATTGGTAGTAATATATGCCTGTAAACAAAAAGGAATATATGTTTGAATATGAACACTAATTTCACTTGTTTTCACAATTTTACATAATTGAAACTCATATTGTATTGTCAAAAAGTCGTTGAGTGTTCTGGAATGAACCAATCCTACAAGACTGCTCCATGGTATAAAGGCGATATGAACATAAGTGTTATCGTGCAGAAATGCACAATGAAACCGCTGGTTAACGGGCGTGCTTCGACGAATCCGATCTATAATGTTATCTCACACATTCATGGCATCCGTGTGACCATAAGCTTTACTTATAAAACGAGTTTGTTTAGAGGCAAGTAGACTCTTGTACAGACAGCAGTCACGTGATTCTGATCTTTGAGAGATCGATTTTGAAATTTGAACGAATCGATTTTCAAGTATAGTTTAACAAAAGCAATGACCAAACTGTATAAATATGTCACCTTAACAGCCAGGAGAGCTTCGTACGTCTGACTAACTTTCGTTATCGAAGTTACGAGGTTTAATCCTGTATTTGTATGAATAAGATCCAAAGTAAATCGTGTGCATCTAGTAAATTAGGCTGATAAACTGTTTGTTTCTGTCAAAGCTCTTCAGGTTGCAGTGTTAATCCTCAACTGTTATCAGACGGTTTGGCGAGGAAAATTCTGAATGATAATGGTTTATACCCCGATAGATGTGTTTTTTTGCAACTTGTCATCCTCGGAAAACGGTCGATTTTATTCAGCCTGTTTCAACCCAAGTGTGAAAGGGGTTCATGTCGTGGCACAGTTCGCTCGTCCGTCCGCCACGAATAGTGAACTTATAGCAACTTTCCAATATTATACCATTATCTTGATGGCAAAGCAGCATTTTGTTGATTAAAAAGAACAGTGTTTAAAACTAAAACTGATCAGCTGATGGCTTTACGGACTTACTTCTAATGGACCAACAGGTCTGAAAAGCTGTGATTTCAAAAACAAATCTGTCGGCCCAGTCCTGTTTCAGTCGGTCTACGGACGAATTCGAGAGGGTTCAATCGAGTATTTTGTGTGGAAACGAAATTCGAGAGAACGATCCAGTCTACACTTACATGTATATGTTATCAATACCTGCTTATTCCACAATAGGGATGAACCATAATATTACTGTAATATGTTTATAACTGTATATACTCACGTGCTTTTGTTTCATCTTTACAAATGCTAGGAACGTAGATGTTGATATGCATCAGAACCTACAAAAGCGTGTCAAATGGTTTTGAGCTGTTCAGTAGTCAGGTCAAAGGGACATCGCGTCGAGGATAATACGAAATCAGATGTATCTACCTGATTAACGATTCTGCGAACCTAGCTGCATTCTAACAGCTTTGGAATAATGACAAGATACGTGCATGAATGCTATTATATTGCACATGAGTTACAAGGTTACAAAACCAAAATACATAAATACATATAAACATATGTAGCGTTACATAATGCCATAATTTTTCATTTTCCGTATAATACAGATTTATGTCTAAAGTCAATTTACAAGATGTATCTTATGTTCCTTATTCCTCATATTCTTCATTATGTAATATACCAAAACAATATGTCATGTTGCAGGCAGGATACATTGTTTAGTCATATTTATCTATTTGAAGATGTTATTGTTATGTTCAAATGGCACACCCACATACTGTAAGGCAAGGGTAGAGTATAGAACGCCTCCTTGGTCTCTGGTCAGCAAATCTACCACTATCTTCCTCAGTGAGGACTCATCCAGCTGAGCAGCAAAGTTATGTTGATGTAATAAACATTAGAGTTATTGAGATTTTATACACTCATATAGAAAACAATTACTAGTATTGACATATGATGCTTATGTTTATTTTTGTTCAATTTCTTGTCATTCTGCACTTGTACTGCTGACCAATAACAAAGCAAAGCAGGGTCCTTACTGAATAAAGAAATAAGCATAAAATTTTCAAGAAAAGAATTTATTTCTTAAGTTTCTACATATTTTTTACATTCAGGTATTGAATTATGCTTAGGAGTCACCTCGACGGTTTGCCGGTGGTGTTGCAGGAGTTGGTCTCGATGTAGCTTGAGAGCTTCTTGGTTTAGAGGTCCTTATCATCTTTTTTTCTTGCTGGGGATGTGAGATGCTTGCTGGGATTTTTTTTTCAAATAAATTAATATATCTTAATTTATTTATGTCGGAAACAATGTAGATGTGTACCAAAACAGATATATATGTGGATTAATAAGCAAATATGGATTAATAAAGTAAAACATTGAGAAAAATGTCTTGGTATGGTTAAAAAATGTGTAAAGGAAAATATTGTCGGCCCAGTGAACTTCCATTGTCATAAAAGCATAATTATTCAAATAGTGCCAAAATAAGTAATGAAATATAATATTATTGTTACGCTAAGAAGCAATTTGCCATCATAAAAGTTTTGATTGGATATTGCACTATTTTCTGTATTGAGATATTACTAGAATATATTGAACTGGTTCTATTTCAAAATTTTAATACGTTTACTTTCATTAAAAACATTAAGATATTGATAAAATGGCCTAAGATGATGAAATTTCATATGTTACTTGTGAAACAATAATGCTACAAAATGTACATGCATATATATATATATATATATATATATATATATATATATATATATATATATATATATATATATATATATATATATATATATATATATATATATATATATATATAAACAGTATTTCATTTAAACATTGTCCCTTTCATTAAACAGCAGTTACACCATGATCCCTAATCCTATTACGGCCAATTAAGACCAATCAGATTATAGTGGGGATAACTATCAAAGACGTTTGTTGATTGCTTTGACGTTATAAGCAACCTGTGTTGCCAAGGCAGACCATGTGTACATTGACTATAAGACTACCGCTATGCTTCAAACAATTATTCCCTGATGAAGCTTCGAAACAAGAAGCAGAAATATGCGTATTGGAATATAAACTATTGATTATGAAAGTTGATATACGTCTTCAGTGTATTATTTAAATTTACTTGAGCTGTTTAAAAGTTGCGCAAACGTACTTTTGTTTGGATAAGAATAACATTTTTATTTTATATATTTACTTCGAATGTTATTGTAACAAGGGCAAATCAAGAGGAAATGATATTCATCTTCAACTACATTTGAGTGACATAATTGACAAGTCCTTTGCTCTCGTGCCATATTTACATATCTACCTTTCTCGATTAGGAGTTCGTGAGATGAGCATCGGAATCGTGCAAGACTAATTCTATATTTTTTAACACTAAACAAGATAGATAGCGTTCGGTATGGATATTGCTTTTAAACATTAGATAGGTGTCACATTAACTTGAGATAGATAATTTTGCCAGCCAATTTTTAAGGTATATATCCTTAAGTCTCTGGGTAAAAGAGTTTATGAATTCCGGATATATTCCAGTTCCCTGGCTCTGCCAAACATTTCCAAATCCAGTTGAGAATAATAGTTTTTTTTACATCTGTCACCCAGTTTGTATGTCCATTTCTATCGTATAAAATCATCATATTATAACACTTCTTTGGTAAGCGATAGGATGGCATGTGTAATAGCTTTATCCAATACTGAATCGCTTTACAGTATGAATAAATATATATTGGAAACCTGCCACATTCTCCATAGATCATGACATTCGGGGTGTTTTGTTTAACACCTAAGAACTTTTTGCAAGCATACAAATGTACCATTTCTAACTTTGCAAATGTATTTAATTACCAGATCTCAACCCCATATAAAAGAATAGGGTATATTTTTGCATCAAATATTTTAAAAAACGAATTCATACTTAAATCGCCAAGAATATATATTTTCCTTAAGATTCCTAATAATACTTTCTGTGCCTGTACTGCTGCATAATTTGCATGTGTTTGCCATGATAATTGATTTGTAAAGTATACACCAAGATATTTGTACGAATTTGTAGCTTCAAGTTTACACTCATTATAATATCATTTTTCATTTTTGGCCAGTTTCCCACCATTCTTAAATACAATTACCTTTGTTTTATCCAAATTAACTGTTAATTTTGACTGTTTACAAAAACTTTCCAGTTCATGTATTTGTTTTTGTAAACCAATAATAGAACTTGATATCAAAACAATGTCATCAGCAAATAGCAGAAGAAATAGCTGGAAGATATCGGGGTGTAATTGTTTGCCGTGGGTACAATTTTCCTCGATCTGGGTCGCCAATTCGTTTATGAAAAAGGAGAATAAGAACGGGCTCAGTACACAACCCTGCCTGACACCTATTTGTATCTGAAATGTTTCTGATATTATATTCTTATTTCTTACACATTCTTTAACATTTTCATATATATGTTTCAGTAGATTCCCCATTTTGGGGCTAAGACCACGTATGTTGAAGATATATATATATATATATATATATAAATTTACAATAATCATTTATCAGAGATGCAGAAATCGGTCTATTTGTCGGACATATCCGATTGTAAATCCAGTTTGTCAGATTGGAAAATTGACCTGTCGGATATTTGAAAAGTCAGTTGACCGATTGAAGAAAATCAAAGAAAGAACAAACACACCTTACAAACATTAAATAAAGACAAACCGCCCTGCTTGTGTCGGTCATAGATTCTACTTGCTCATGAAATTGAAAACGAGCTAATCACATTTATTCTTCACACCACGAGAGCTTCTCACATATGTTTGAATTACTGTAATTCTTCCTTAAGTTTGGCTCTTTCAAGTTCAACTACATAACATCTTCTGACAGCCCCAATTCAAAATGCCCTTCAAAATTAGGACATCAGTGCCGACAAAATAAATTCTTAAGTTAAAATTAATTGCAGTCATGACATGTGATTTTTATCACCATCATGACATGAACTTGACCAAGCTGTTCCCAAGAACACTTTCTAATCGATTAATGAGCATATCTTCACACTTCTTAATTTATTCACTTACAAATGACAAATATTTATAAAACATAATGTAACATCAATTATATAATTACCACCCTTGTTCTAATGTTCTTTGTATAGTTAGATCAATATTTTTGTAAAAAGTATAGCCATTCCTCTTGAGTGATAATACTTTGTAAAACCCAATCATTTTTCATTAAACCTACATATTCCTTTGGTGAACGAATGTCTTGCAAACAGATTATAGAGAATAATTTTTTCTGTTAATATTCATCACTTCCTTCCTTATATTCAATGATTGATATCAGGGTCTCCAATAGGTTGCACTTAGAAATAAATATCGTACTAGACTGCAAAACCAATCCGTGATGTAAGAAGAGTTCCCATCCAAACTGTCAGGACTCCTCTGCTTGAAGTGGCAAATAAACCAAGAAAGCCAGTAACCACTCCTGTTTTGAGAGACCCTCACCTTGGTGTGAAGTCTGGACGTGGAACCTTTGAATCGAGTCTGGTTCCGTGATGAATCACGATTTCGTCTTCACCTTAGTTTATCACCAGGGACAGATTCGGTGAATTGGCGCTGGCAGTGTGATGTTGTTGGCAGCGATATCCAGCACACACAGATCTGATTAAGTGGTGTTTCATTGAATGGCCAGAGCAAATCGTCACAATCATCAAAACAGGAATTTCTTGAAAGCAACTTCCATATTTGTAGACATTTCTTCTGCATTTAACTTCAACATGTCCCCAGGGATGTACATCCTTGTGTCACAAAGCAGAAATGGCGAAATATTAAATATATTACCAATTGCACAAGTTATCATTAAATTACATGAAGACCGAACCCCCAATACAATCTAACACACGATTTAAGGGCAATATTGCATCCTTTCGGCGAAACATTATAGATTCACAATCGTAAAAGAGTTGTCTTATTGTAGCTATATTACAGCCTCAACTGTTTCATGACTATAATGACGTGATAAGCTGATTTTTCAGACTAAAAGTGGCATAAAGTACATGCATGATGTTTGAGTAACATATGATAATCAAGAGGTACTAACTGTTGCTGAAATTACCATTTTAATGTGGAGTGACAAGGAAAAGCATAAAGTAATGCCCTTTATTGAAATGAGGACAATGGACCGAATTCGTGATGTTACAATTTTCAGGAAAAAGGAAAGATTGTTGCAAAAACTATTAAAGGACGAAATAGTAAACATTTAATTAGTTACCCTCGTTATTAAATTATATGAACAACCAAATCACTAATATGATCCAGCACACGATTTAAGGACAAAACTGCATGTTTTCAGAAAAATACCTTCTAGTTTCACAATAGTTAGGAATTATCTCACACATGAAGCTTTATCATAGCTTCTATTGTTTTTTGACTGTAATGTAAGCTTAATTTTCAAAATTGGAACACCCTGTTTTGAGTTTCAAGTTACAGTAAGCATTCGCATAATTTAAATTATTATGACATATTATATGTCGCTGGCTCAAACGGAAATTGTAAAAAATGCTGCTTAGTTTATCTTTTTATTGTGAATTTACATAAACATACGTTTTCAAGTGTGCGTTTATTATCTCCCGCCACGAAGTGGAAGGAGGATATAGGTTTGAGCTTCGTCCGTATGTCCGTCCGACATAAAGGGGACAGCTTCTCTTGGAAACTATTTAAGATTGGATTACCAAATTTGTGTGTGGCTTAAGGGCATTAAACACCTTGATGGAATTAGAAAATGAGAATTGTTGAATTATTTTTCCGGATTTATTTCCCTTGTTTCGTATTTAGATCTCTTTTCATGGCATCTCAAAATAAGACAGCATTTTTTTCAGAAACTATTTAAAACAGGAAAAACAACTTTAATGTGCGACTTGAAGGCATACATACCTTGATGGAACATGCTTCTGCTTTTTCGAAAGCAGTTCAGATAATTTATTCAAGTGCACTAGATTTACGAAATTTAAGATAAACTTTCCATGTGACGGGGGATGCTGATGATCATGTCTTCATGTTTTTGTAGTCATGTAGTTCTGTAGACTCTTTCCCAATGAAGTAAACCAATCTGATTCGTATGAACATATATGTGCTTGTTTTTAGTAACAAGTTATTTATTCTGAGCGCACGACGTTTCGATACATTTTTACATGTACTTGTACCGTATGACACGAGTATCTGTATCAAAAGTGTGCACTCTCAGAAAACATTACAAGCTATTAGAGGCAGTTTCTGAAATTATCTGCCCTTGGCTCATTAAGTCAAATTGGAGCTGGCCAGCGTTACGCTTGAGCTGTGCTCCAACTCACTGCACAGCCACTGCAGGGGGTTGGACCTTGTTGCGTCACTGAGGCTAAGTAAACACATATGGGTATTGCGAATGAGTTAAACTGAGCTGATGGTTCTCGGTGGTCAGTAGTCTGTCCTATAGAACTTAGCTGAAAATATTCAACTGACGACTAGCCCAGTCTAGAAACTTATATCAAGTCTAGCTTCCTCAGTTCCAATCAAGGTACCTTTCGGGCTCTAGTTTGTATGACTATTTGAATTGAGTGGGATAAAAAAAATTAACAATGGTTTGAAGTACACTAAAATTTAGTCTATGGAATTTAATAATTACCCTACTATCATTCATGTGATTTTATTTCTTTAAGATTCGCTGTATTAAAAATCTATTATGTTATATATAGCCATGGGGCATTACTAGATTTGAGGGACTCTTCTTTTTAAAAAGAACAATATAATCCACATGTTTAAAACTATGAAACTAACAGTCAAAATTAGGTGGTTTGAAACACATCTTGAGTATGTAAACTACTGCCACATTGACATTGACGTAATTGATACCCTTATACGTAATACCCTTCTTCGATGTGTAATACTAAAATACACTTGTGTACAAAATACAAAATACAAAAATGTTTATGAAATGTAGTTACACGATCATCCACTGAATACGGTTATTTATTCATAAATACTACGTTTTAATTATTTTTTAAACACTAAACGCTAAAAGACTGAAATGTTTATATACATTTAATTAAGCTGAAACCCTTAATTTTGATATACACGATTATTCCTCACTAATATGAGAAAAGTTTAACAATATTGATGAGGACACGCAACCAATCATGGTCGTTCCATGCATGCTGCTTCATGTTCTTTCTTCTATTGATAGCTAGACACGTGGTGACCACATGTGTGGGCATAAACTCAATCTGAGTAATGATGACAGTATAGTCCTTATACATGACTGTAAATTTAACGTCTTTAAAACAGTTTAGGTGATTTTTCAGGAAGTCTAAACAAATGGAACACACAAATTAATGAAACTGAAATCTTACAGAAGTAAAATCACGGGATGAAGTTAAGTAATCATTAAATTCCATGGACAAAAGACAATATAATTCTGAGGTATACTATTTTGTATGCTAAATGACATCACGCTAAACAAAAAAACTATGTCCATGTAAGAAAAGAATAAACGTATACATGCACTTACCTTAATATTAAATATTTATTTGTATTCATATGACTTCTTTCTACATTAATCGACTAACGACAATTATAAAATGGGTATCTCTACTCATTTCTATCTAATACGTGGATGTTTAATCATTTATTATTTCAAGATGTAATTCAATAACATAAAATGTAAAGCTTGTTCTATTTTAAACCATTCTTTCAGATTTATGTTTAAAGTATGTAAACGTTGCATATCAAATGTGCAATGAACAAGTGATAATATTCTAAACGCAAAAAACCCCATAGAATTCCCATCTGCTTAAATAATTATGTGATATTTTTTGAGAATCTGCATTGCCCTATTTGGAGAAAGATTAAACTTTATGTTACATTATACATGACCAGGTCTCTTATTAAACTATTACGTTCAGCTTCTAGATAATAGAAACTAAACTAGAGGTTACAGTTAATGAGTATATGACAATGTATATTGATCTCCAGTATCTGTACCTGCAAAGGGCTTACACGGACGCGTAATTTCTATTTCTGTGAATCTAAAAAAATTTAGTTTTATGTAATTTGTATTTCAATATCAGCTCAAACTAACGATGGCTGATCTGCATTGCTTATAAACGTATTTATTTATTAATATCGAAAACGTATAGCTATAACTCTATGTGCATAAAACATACTGAAGAAGAAACGTGTGACAAATACGCTAACGCTAGTGCTGAAACTACTTTTCGAACTTTATCTAGAAAGACATGCTCAAACAAAGTCGACCATTTCAAGGTTGCATTACAAGACAAACATAATTAAACACCGCTCACGGTGACGGGTTACCGACATTAGACACATAGTCAGGATCAGCGAAGCATAACAACGAATAATTAAGATTTTCCATATTTTCAAATGTTTCAGGAACAATGGGTATAAGTTTTAAATTGTTTTAAATTACATATCCTTAAAGGACACTTTATCATCTTTGTAACGCAGACCTTGAATTTGCAAACACATTATTAGAAATATATGATTTGGCCCGCGTCTGTTCAACAAGTTTTTATCAAGATATACATGTTTATAAGGGGCGAAATATAAATGAATATGCCATTGGAAAATCAGCTCGGGAACAATCACATTTTACGCCATATTAAAACGAAAAATATCTTCCGAAAGAGCATAGTTTGGTCTTCATAACTGAAACCTTGAATTTTAGTTACGCTAACGGATTCTTTAGTTATATGGACATAAAGATGTCTCTCTACAGTAATCATCTACAATAGCTATGGCTCGTTAAAGGGGATTCTCGCGCATGCGCAGAAGGGGGTGAGTATAATAGCTGGTAATGATGACGTCACGCGCCTATTATGACGTTACGGCAGCACGGGGTGGTATCACACATGTTACAGATGACTGATTCTGACAATTTACAAAAGTTAAATCACCCAACTATAATGCGTTAGCTTAATATTTTTATGCTAAAAACGTATGAACTGTTTAAACACTTTAAACACAAAACAAGCTTACTATGACTACTTTTCAAAGCATCTACACATGTGTTTTTCTTGCATCTATCACACGTAGATGGTTGAAAAGAGGTATCATCGTGTCCATCAATGAACAATTTTCAAAACTACTCCTTCCATACATCGATAGATGTGTTATTTTTGCCTTGTGACCCTGCTCGTAGTAACGCCGCCTCCTTTTGTGATCCAGGGACTTTGTTTGTAGTAACCCCGCCTCTTTTGGTGACATTGTGGACCCTGCTGTAGTAACCCCGCCTCTTTCGATGACCGTGGGGACCCTGTCGCATAAATCCGACCCCTTTTCTGATCAAGTGATGCTAAGTATTCGCGTAGAAACTTTAACCACTTTTTGTATCAGTGCATGGCATGACTCTTATAGCAACTTGTATAATGTCTCAAATGCCAGTTTTAATGAGGAATTTAACAGGGGAGTGGTTGGGGAAGTTTCTAAGCCAGTTTGTATTATATACAGGCAATCATCGAGATATAACAAGAGTATAGAATAGTTTGAAGTGGAAAAAGCTGTTTCCAGATTGTAGAAAGGTAAAGCAGTTGGAGTGGATGATATACCAGCAGAGGTAAAAAAAAATTGTATCAGACTCTTGCATAGGATCATCTATCACTGCTTCGACAACTCTGTGTCACCAACTCTCTGGAGCAATGGGCTTATAAAACCAATTCCCAAACCTGATGGGGATTTACGGACCCTTTAAGTTATCGCGGGATTACTATAACATCAATACCCTGTAAACTATATGGTGACATCTTGAATCAAAGGATGCAGCAATGGATGGAAGAAAATAATCTACTTGTAGATGAGCAAAATGGCTTCCGTCCTAAAAGGAACTGTATTGAACATTTGTATTCACTGTGCAACCTGATACAAAACAGAAAAACTAGTAAACTTAGTACATGTGTATGCTTTGTGGACCTGAAGAAAGTCTTGATACTGTCAACAGAACATGTTTATGGTATAAGTTATTCAAAATTGGAATTCATGGAAAAATACTGACTGCTATTCAGAATATGTATGATGATGTCAAATGTCAAGTTTGAATTAATGGTTTTTACACTTCTCCATTACTTGTTTGTTTGGGAGTAAAGCAGGGCTGTGGGGTGTACATGTCCTCAAGGAAATACAGTATGTACAAAACAAGGCATGCAGATATTACCTTGGAACAGGAAAACACTCAAGCAACCTAGCTATAAGAGGCGATATGGGAAGGGCCTCTTGTTATGTGAAGCAGCATATTGAACTCTACATATTTTTCTATCAGGTAAAAAATATGTCTGTACAGCGCACAGTTCACAAAATATTTGACTGGTCCTGCTCAATCAACAAGTCATGGATTAATCGAACAATTAATTCGCTTAAGAAATTTAATGCGCAATGGATTATTGCAGAAAAGTGGAGTAAACAGAAGAATATACAGTTTTTAAAGGAGATTTTAACATATAGGGATAGCTTGGAGTGGTCACAGACAGTGTGGGATGACAGAGGAAAATTAAATGGAAAACAACTAAGAACATGCAGATGTTTCAACTATAACCCTGATATTAACCCCCATGTACAGAGCGTGTGGAAAAGAGAAGAAAGAAGCATTCTAGCAAAGTTTCGGTGTGGCTGCCTCCCCTTAGCTATCGAGACTGGTCGGTTCGCCAAGCCACCAATTACACTGGAAAATAGAACTTGTAAATACTGTGGCAATATTAACTGAATTGAAGATGAGCGACACTTTCTTATTCACTGTGATTTTTACTCTGATCTGAAATTCAATCTATGGAGTGAAGTGGAGAGGATAAACCATTTTTTCACAAATTATGATGAAGAATTTAAATTCCTGTTTCTTCTTAGATGTGACAGCCGCTTCTGGCAAACACATTAAGACGAATGTTCAAGAGGCGTCAAGCGACAAGTGTATACTGTGATAAGATATTATGCTTTTCCCCTTCACCCACCATAATAAAATATTTCTCTCTCTCTCTCTGTATCCAAATGAGGCGTTGGTGTGTCTTTATCTCCTGTTTGATATTTCCGTCATATCTCCATTGACATTAATATTTTTCAGGAAAAAGGAAAGTCATTATTAAAGAAAGAATTAAAGGACGAAATAGTATATAAAATTAGTAACCCTCGTAATAAGAATATATTAAACACCAAATCACTAACATGATCTATCACGCGATTTGAGGACAAGATTGACAAGACAAGACACATTTTCAGAAAAATAAATGTTACCTCTTAGTTTCACAATAGTAAAGAAGTACCTCATCCATGAAGTTATATGATAGCATTAATTGTTTCTTGACTATAATGACTTAATAAGGTCAAGTACGGATCTATCCCAACTTGAGAAAGCGATTTATCCACAGTTGGGATAGCTCGGAGAGCTGGCACATCTTAAGATGGGGTAGATCCATACCTGGTATACAAGTGGTCAACTTCCAGTTCAATCACATTAACATGCATTAAAATATGCCATATGTGACACTTTATTATGACATACTTATATAAATTGAAAGTATAAGTAAACTACAGTAACCAGTGTGGGTTTGTATGGTTTAACCTTGTAACTTGCACCTTGTTTGGAAGAGTGCTCAACATTTGGAAAATCAACAAGATAATTAGAGGGCAAAAGTAGTTCTTTTACAATGTCATAATCTAGCAGGGCTGTTTGGTTTATTTGTTTGTTGTGAATGTATGTTAACTTCATTTCTAAAACCTATTCTTATCGTTTTGTAGTTATATGTAGTTTAGATTCCTTTTTATTGAAGTAAACCAGTCTGATAAGTTCTTTATATCAGCAAATTTCACAGCCATACGTTAAGATGAGAAGTATTTTGTTGTCAAAGAACAAACGTGCTAGTTATAAACCATATTTGACGTTAATACCATAGTTTAACTATTACTGAGTAATAAAGTATGTATTTATAAGCATTCACAATCTTCGTTTCATCAACATTAAATTTTCATTTCTCATCTGTATTTAACCCCTTTCTAATCACATGTATGCTTTTATTAACACGTAGTTCGTATTCAACCAAACATGAAGAACTAATGTAAAGCAGTTATGCAAATCCCTAAACAAAATTGAAAAACCACAACAATGTCATCTGGAAACTAATATACATGGTCTGACATACATTTGTAAGTTGGAATCCATTGCGATCGGAACATTCAATAACAGTTATAAAGTTAAAGGACTCAAGCTGGTACTCTCTTTAAACCAAAAGGACATTTGGAAATATACAGTGTTCCTTAAAGGGAGTGTTGCACCGTTGTAGGTATTATTTATGTTTTGAAATGGGTTGTGTTTAAATTCAATAGGTCAAATACATTTCACAGTTTAATATAATATTCTTAAAATCTATTAAGCATATAATTGCTTTTTTGTCATCTATTTTTCTATTTCATGTAATATTTATGCCTGTATCAACAGTCTCAGTTTTTACAATTGTTTAACGTGAATATTTCACTAAATATACTTAGAAATGAAATCCGTCTACATATTACTTTTACATTGAGACCACTCTGAAGTTTTAATCAAAACAATGTTTATTCCGGGGCAACAGTGTTTAACAAACACAACTTCTACATTACACGCTTAAGAAGTAGATGTATCATCGATTTCGACATGGCTAGATGAGCAATATGTGCGTGTTTAATGGTTGAAACATATTTCATTCAAAATAGATTGGTAAACAAGTTGTACTTATTGCTTATCTGAAAACCACTCCACCTGTGATATTGTTGTGACATCGGTATGCGATTTAATCTTTTCCAAAAGAGATTATGATCGTAAGATTTAATATTAACATGGCCATAGACACTTCACCATTCTCTGTCTGTTCTCTTGACAAATAACCGAACCTTCTCTGGGGACATTGTTGCCCGTTCGGAGCCCGTCTCCGATAGAAACTCATATTGATAGGATGACCCTCCCGGTGGGTGTGTATGTCGTAAATTGTATCTCAGCCATTGACGATTAAACTGCTGCAGTCATGAATAGATAGAGTTACATTTCAATATCGACATATCTGTCACAACAGTCGCTCCCGAATATTGACAACTGAATGAGGGGTTAACAATAAGCAGTCATTCAATGACTTACTCAATCCCAAGGAATACATAATGACGTGTCTGAACATCTAGGTATACTAAACGATCAAATTTAAAAGCTTAATAAAGACATTACTATTTTGAGACTGGTTAAATAGTGACGGCTTTACGGCCTGTGGCCCCTTTACATACCCCAACCCCCCCACCCCCCCCCCCCCCCCCCCCCCCCCCCCCCCCTCTCTCTTACTAAGTTGGATAATGGCACCCAATCCTTTCAATTGAATAAATATCAGAGCTATATAAATTCACCTGTGCGTATGAAATAGTATTGGCTTTTACCTTCAACCGCTGGATATACGTGACAGTCACAACTGTATTTGCCATATGAATTTTTGCAAGGAAAATATCTAAGGTTTGAAGCTGTAAAGTGTAAGTAAGTTTACCGTTTGATTGTGTTAAAAACGCTAACGTATCCGTGCCATGGAACATTATAATGATACAATATATAGCAATCTAACCAATTTATATTGACATATATCTAACGTGTACATGTTACAGTAAGATTGTGTAACTAGGGATGTTACGAGCTTGTGTAACTAGGGTTTGCGAGCTTAATATATATATATATATATATATATATATATATATATATATATATATATATATATATATATATATATATATAGAAAAAATAAAATGTTCGAAGAAATTACGATGATTTAATCAGATTCACAAGCATGCTTTCGACCATTACGGGTCTCATCAGGTGAATGACGTTGAGTCGGTTGATGCGTCATAAAGTGTATTATGACGTCACAATACATTGCATAGATACATTCTTAGATACAATGCATAGAAACAGATGTACATTGAGAATGAAATTACATTTTAGAATTGAGTCTTGGCTTATATTTATTAATAAACAATAATTCTTTTTCTGCCAAGCAATTAGATTCAGTTGAATCAACTTTGTATATTGGAAAAACAGAATATTTATTTTTTCCACATAGTTCAAGATGTGCACTAAGAGGGATAGTACGATTGTGTTTTTGTTTAATTTGAGAACGATGAAGATTCATTCTTCTTTTTAATTTTAATTCTGTTGAGGGCACATCGGCTAGTATCCCACCAAATAAAATGTTTTTTGTAAAAAGAAACATGACATGTGATTCAAAAAATGTTGTTTATATGATTGTTTTTCATGGATGTCAAGAAATATACCTCGGGAAAACAGAATTAAAATTAAAAAGAAGAATGTATCTATGCAATGTATTGTGACGTCATAATACACTTTATGACGCATCAACCGACTCAACGTCATTCACCTGATGAGACCCGTAATGGTCGAAAGCATGCTTGTGAATCTGATTAAATCATCGTAATTTCTTCGAACATTTCATTTTTTCTATATGAGACCTGGGAGTTGGAAGATGTTTTAAACTGTTTTTCTATATATATATATATATATATATATATATATATATATATATATATATATATATATATATATATATATATATATATATATATATGTATATAATACTTCAGACGACACTTGCTGTAGATATCATTTTAATGATGACTGGATGCGTCGCATTTCGACTTGTTTACATGTTTTTTCAACAGTGTGGAGCATTTTCAACATAGCGAATATATAGGTAGCTTAAACAATGTACAATAGACGTTGATTGATTGGTAAGTGACAAGTGCTTAGCTTGATTAGCACACAATGAACTATTTATGAGGGATGAAAATTTGAGTCATTGCAGGTCTCACATCCTGGCCCACAGTCAATGAATTGATCATTTGTTTCAATTGCATAATTGACATTTCTAGCATACATGTAGTTTCGGGGAATAAGGTTTTATGCTTCTTGACAAAGTTCTTCTTATAAAATCAAATTTACTCCAAAGACCTTTTTTCATGGTGTTTGGAGAGGAATCTAAAGAGGTGTTATTAAAGTCAATGTTTGTTGTTTCTGTTGGTGACACAGTTGTTTGGCCGGTTGCACATGTGTTGGTTTGGTCTAAGTCCTCAGTTGATGTTAGCACATCTCTCTATTGAGTAGGACCCATCTGATTCGTAGTGATGATAATCAGTTTGATCCATATATTTGTCTCTGTTTGGAACTGCAAGTGGTCTTCTGTTACGATTTCCTCTCTCCTTGCGAACTCTTTGGTTTCCGACTTGCTTACTCCCGTTGTATGCAATGTTACTTTTCTTCTTGTGTACAGTTGATTGTCTTGCCAAAGGCAGATTTATTAACCAATCTCCTTTTTTCATCCACAATTTAACACTTTTGTTTTCTTCCATACAATGTCATTCTTCCAGATTTCCAACAGTTTATCCTGCAAGGAATCACTGGAGGCATTTGTAATTAGGTCTGACATGTATTCGTCTATCCTATGGTAAGTTTGCACATATCTTACATGTTCATTCAGAAGATGGTGGGTCTCCTTTTCCACTTGCTGTATGGAAAATTGCTTCCTCAGCTCATCTGATGTAAATCCATTTCCCTTTCCAGAAATTTATTCGGTATGTAAGGGGTTGGCATTTCTAGAAAGTCACTGTATATTTCTGCAGTCCGTTTACTTCGAACAGCATTATAAGCTTCCGTCGCCATGTCTTGATCATTGCTTTCCGGGTTTGAAAAGCTTCATACTCCACTTCTTTGTCATTCTGCAATTTGAGGTGTGAACCATAATGCCTTTGGGCATAATCCTCCAGTTCGGGTTGGATATATATATATATATATATATATATATATATATATATATATATATATATATATATATATATATATATATAAACAAAGGCTGGAAATGTTTCTAAATCCCGACCGGTTTCACACTATTCAGTGATCATCATGGGGTCTTTATGACGTTGTTATATATATATATAACCATGGACAGACAGCTGTTTCGGTCTTTTGGACCTCATCATCATAGTGTGTGTGGAACATGGTTGGGCTTTCAGCTATGCAACGTTATCAACGCAACAAAGCAGTTTAAGAAAGTCCCACCCATTTGCATAAAGGGCTCAAACCGTATTTCTACAGTGGGCGAGCTCAAGGCCGTAGCAAATGAGTGTACCATGTACCATGAGTGCTCAATCAGGCCAAATTAATAGTTTGAGAGCTTACACATAACCATGGACATATATATACCCCCATGGGGTTGCATTTTTAAAACGTGTGTTAACAACAAAACATATAATTTTAGTTTAACATTAGAAACATCATAACATGTTTTGGGTATTTTTGAAAGCCCATCCCTGTCTGGTAAACATTAATCGTTCTCCTATGCGGCTTATGATTGGACTTTAGAGAGTTTATATCAGATATCACCTATTATAGAGTATATCAGATTATACATATGCTAACAACGTAATGATCATTGCTACTGTATATTTATTGCTTAATCGAAGTATGCTATGTTTTAATTAGATTATAAAAGAAAAGAAGAAGAAGAAAACAAATATTTGTGGGACAAGTGGTACAATATACGTTTTAAAAAACACAATAAACATTCACTAAAAGGGTATACCAAACGGCCATACGGTATATGAGATACACACGTCTAAAATATACTTGTATAAAATAATGCTACACATTACATGTACAAATAATAATACGATTGTGATAGTTATATGGTAATGGGACTGAGTACATGTGTTGCCTGCTATACAGTTTAATACTAGGCTTCATAAACCTCTCATTACACCGTATGAACACAGATTTGGCTCTTGTTGACATCTGTGTAATCAAAGGGTTAACAAAAGATATCCTGCCATAAATTATACCTAAGATCAGAATAAAAGTCAAACTCAATGACAAAATGTATTTCTTCTTCAAATGTATTTCCGCCTCCAAATAAAATAATTGAGCAAGAAACAGGGTATCACGTGAGCCGAGAAGTGTGTGTGTTGAGGAAGTAAATTACGGAATAAACAGGTATATGGGTCACCGTGCCATGGTTGAAATGTTTGATGGACTATGATGAGGTGATCCTTAAACTGAAAGCTCTTCGACAACTGTGCCAAATGTCAACTAAAAGTTTCACTCATTTATTCTTTGAAAAAGTTCAGAACTTACCAGTTTGTGTTACGGAAATACCAGTGGAGAGAAAGTGTATTCAGGTTTTTCTTCCTTACCCTTAAAGTCGTATATGTTCTCAATAATGAAGTCACTATCAGATTTATTTATATTTTACTTATAATTTATTTTCAACCATTTACCCAACAACACCAGTCAATTGATAACGATATACATGGTTAACTAAACGTGTTTATATCATCTACATTTGGTGATACATAATTCAACAGATCCACATCTTTATCGCATGCGTATTCATCATTATTTGTAATAAACATTTTTAACAAAATTTAAAAAAAAAAAATTCTCAAACACGATCGTCTTCATAATGAATCTTGCATACCGACAGGATTTAGCTATATCTATAAACATAAGTATATGATTAAATATAAATTTCGAAATGTATAAGAATTTAAATTTTATATAACTTATTATCTTAGTAGAATAGTATGTACTCCTTGGTCAATATTGTTTTCTTGGGTCCATACAAAACAGGTACTGACCTCATCACCAGTCTATATTTGTATAATATTATTTATTATATTTTAAATAAAGAAGAAGAAAAATCTGTTATTTCTGTGTCACGTGGTACAATATCCATGATTCGCAGAATACATTCAATAAAAGAACGTACCTACCGGTCATGCGGCCTATGAGACACATATATGTATAATATGTACATATATAAAGATAATATTACACGTTACAACATGTACAAACATGTATAAGAGATACTATTGTTATGATAATGATTTACTGTAAGGGCTGAAAGCATGTTTTCGCCGGTTATAAATTTTGAATACAAGATCGGCAAGAGGCTTCACAAACCGCTCATTGCGTAATATGAACAGAGATTGGGCTGTTTTTGACAATGAGTCGCCCGACTATTAACAAAATGTTTTACAACCGTATATCGATATACGTGGACGGTCAGTGAATAGTAGAGCACAGTACGGTATGCTAATTATTGCTATATTCTTGTTTACCTGCTTATTGCTAAGTTACATCCGACCAATACACACGCAGCATTCTGAAGTAACCTGCTGTGCACCGATCATGTAATGCCTCAGTTATTTTGCAAATTGCTTTAAAACTGAACTGTAACGTACGCTACGATTTGACTACAATTTATATAACTTTTTAAAACTAATGTACCTGCATCCTTATTATTCTAGTTCTTTTAGTTCCCATGTATTCATTTTATCTAGACTTGTTGAATAAGGAACTAGACTGTGTTAAAGGCTATTAGGTTTTGTACACAGTCATAGGGCAGGATTACGCTGCGACTTGTGAAATGAAAACTGACAATAAAGACATGACAGGAGTAATCTTCAATACGAGTAGATATAGTAAGTTTTATCGTTATGTTAAAATAATGATTTGAATATTATGTTGGACTGTTTACATGATTGGTGTGTATCCAATCCTATTATTGGTAATACCATTGACTCCATGGTTGTCTGTCCGTCCGTAATCATTTCGTTTACGGAGCAGAACTTGAAAACCATTCATCATATCTTTCTGAAACTTCCCATGAGTATTACCCACCTCCTAAAGTGGTGCCTTTTGATATTTTCAGATTTCTGAAAAAAATTGTTTCCATAGAAACGTGTTGGATTTGGACTTGGTTCATAGACAGGTTCGTTTTCAGAGCATAGCTCTAAAACTCTTCATCATACGCCCGTAACGTTGCTTTTGTATTCCCCACTGACTGAAGTGGTGCAATTTGATATTTTCAGATTTCTGAAAATTTTATTATTTCCGTTTCCATAGAAACATACAACTTCCAAACGCAAGGCATAACTCTTGCCACCCGCATTTTTAAACCGTTCAGAAGTTTGACCTCGAATTGCTATCAAACTGATTCAAACATATTGATTCAGAGAGGAAAAAGGATTGGGCATAAATTATCCAGCTTATAAAAGCCCTTTCCAGATAATTACATCTTTGATATCACAACAATGCACAACAAGAGATGGACAGGTGGTAAGGATAAGTACATGAGTTAATAAGGCTAAACGTTTAGTTTTAGAGATATAAATATGTTAGATTTTGAAAACATTCTTTTTTTCAAAGATAGAGAGACCTGCATCGCCATGTAAAAAGATCAATATGTTTTTTGTTCTGTATCAAAGCAAGTCAATCTGCAAGCTATGCTTATTTATAAATGGATAACAGACAATGTTCAGGGGTGTTAACATGATATATGGTTTTTTTAACATGTGATTCATAATGGGTATTTTCATAATAATTTATCCATTATACAACGTTACTGTTGTGGGGATTGACTAAAGCCCAGAGAAGTTCCTTTCTGAAATTGTTGATTGAGGTTTCAAGATGACAAATCACCAAGAAGTACCGAGTGTACCCGCCATGAGCCCGGATGACGGTGTCCACGCTTCTCATGCCTTCAGCGGAAATTCCTGCATCATGCATGCCAAAAATGTCCCACCTCGTCACTTCTGAATATGGCCCTTCTAATAAATTGTTATAAAATTATAAAGAATTATTTTACATCTGTTGTCACGTGCAGTTGAAAGTGCTTTTTCAGAAACCTAGGCTTTTTCATTCAATTCCTATTATTTCAACGCAAAATGATATTGAAAATTCGTCAACAAAAACTCTGTAAAATCTGTGCACCTTCAACATCTCAAAATATTTAAAAGGTACAAAATGATTTAAAAATTGATCAGGTGTTGCTTAGATAATTTCCATATGTTCATGTATGGTAAGTTTTCTCAGTATATTCCTGACTACTATAATAGGCCATTTTAACGCAACAGGGTGGCGTATTGCCTTGGTTAGCAAACAAAATGATGATGTTTTGTATTTCTATTGTTTCAGAACATGCATAAAATCATTTTAGGTGACACGATAGTCTGGGATGGATGGTGAGTGTCATTCCGTTATATAGATGTAGTCAGTTATTGTAAACTGTATATCCGAAGCCTTTATGAAGTAATCTTTGTTCAAACTCATTGTACAGCATAAATAAACTAATCTTAAAATAAACTTAATTTCTCATTAATAGGACGTTGACACTTGAAATGTGTATCCCTTGTCACAAAACCATTTGGATGATATAATAAGACCTTGATGTTGCACTAATTTTCATGAAAACTTAGCTTTCACCAATAATGTTGATGTGAATAAGTTTTTTGTTCAAGATGAAAATTGGTTCGATAAGAAAAACATTTCTATACACTCTTCAGATAAGAAACGTAACAGTCAAAATTTTGCGACTTTACAATTTGAAGCAAGAGAATGTGAATTAAAGTACGATGCAAGTTAACAAATAAATATGTGAATGGATACCGTCGGATCCGATGTAGTTCGCATCTTTTCAACATGGCAAAGGTCAAGTCACTTGCTGTGTGTGTGTCTACAAGAGGTTGTTGAATTAAGTACCAGGCCACCATGTGTTGGTACCATTGCCTGACACCTCCTCGGAACAGACCGGAGAAGGCTCTGGATTCTTGCTTGTGGGATCCATCAAGGCATGACTCGATTCAGCAAACGTCCGCGGTTAAAATCCATGGACACAGGTGTTCTATAGGGTCGTTATGAGATGATCAGGAGCATGGAAGGATGTTGCTGTTATCTAGGCATCTGTAGCACTGCAGTACGAGGTTTGGCATAATCATACTAAATAACCTCTGTCTTGTGATTGATGATGTACGCAGGTGGAGGCACAAATTGCACGATGCCGTCCGATTGTCACCGCAATCAGTTAAAAATACAGTTTGGGAAAATAATGGGATTCATCATTGAACCATACACGCTGCCAGATCCCTAGCCTGTACAGTGTTTGTTACGACGTAAGTTGTAATAAACGCGGTAAGATGTAATAACTGCGGTAAATTGTAATAAAAACGCGGTAAGATGTAATACTGCGGTAAATTGTAATAAAAACGCGGTAAAATGTAATAAAGTTTACTGCGGTAAATTGTAAAAGGGGCTGCGGTAAAATGTTTCGATGAAAGGTGCGGTAAATTGTAATACGATGTGCGGTAAATTGTAATATTTTCTTTTATAGAAGTTGATGTTGATGAAAGTAAAATTCACCAATCAAAATGTCCGTCTGACAATTCGTCCGTCTGATTTTGTTTCACTAACAGCTCTGATACTAATTGATGATATGTTTCTAAACTTTACAAATTTAATCACTATGATTTGCAGATGTGCTGTTTCAAAACATGGTACCAACTATTAGAGGACGGAGTAAAGACGACATGGGCGTACTAAGAATTGTCTATCGTATTTGAAAACTTCTTCATAACAGTTAGCTGTCTCTGTCCCGTTCGAGGCCGTTTTACAACATTTTTTGGAAGGAAAAGAACGTAGTAGGAACTTCTTTTGTGTGACGGAGGCATATGCTTTCGCCAACCAAATGCTAACTACTGCAATAAAATCGATTTATCAGAAAAAGAGACTACGTGATATCTATATGCTATTTCCACAGTTTAAAGGGTAGCACGTGTTTTTCTCTGAAATAAATCAATGTCATGAACTTGACAAATAATGTCGCCATTCGAAAAACACCATTTTTCTTCGCAATATTAAAGTTAAAAAACATGTGCACATCTTTTTTAAAACTATGGGAATCATTTTATACTTGGCGGCCAGTCAAAGGTGTTCACCTTGAAAAGTCCGCCAGTGGTTTTCATTATGACCACTACACAAATTTCTGCGACTACGGATAGATGGTTCATGTAATGAGAACTATTACCCTCTAAAGTAATTATAAATTGCATAAATTTGTAATATAATTGGTAAAAAGGAAAGAATAAAATTGGCAAAAAACATGCTACAGCTCCTTTAAGCAAAATATTGACCAAACATGTGTGCCAATAACAGTTTTACACAATAACCTCAAGAAAAATAGAAAATATTTGAACGACGGCGCTAGTTTTCTAAATGAATTAACATTTGAATTCAACACACACACAGGCACACACGCACACATGTAAACGTCTCCCAATTGACGCATTTCCACCCTGGGATGTTGTGCAATGATACTAGCCATCATGACATAAGTGAAATCATTTTGAAAATGACATTAAACCCTGATAATAACACACATACGCACGCACAAACACGCACACACACACACACATACACAAATAATTATTTATGTTTTAAAATGTCTATCGAGAGTTTGGCTTGCCAGAATAGAGCAAAGGTACTAGCAGAAAATAATTTCAACTTCAAAAGTTTCCGCTATCAATTAGGTATGGACTTAAATTATTTTAAGCATTGCATTTTACATAATTTTTTTCCTCATATCAACTGTAAAGTCATATACCCTAGGCTCATTCTTTTGGAATGGTAACACTTCATGACACCGGAAGTTACGAACATGTTACATGGAACCTTATACTTTAACAGTTCAAGACAATATGATTACCGTTACATAAAAATTCAAAAACTTGCAAAATGTAAATATGTGGGTATGAATATGTATACAGTTTAATGAAGTGAAACATATGATAGTTTCAGAGATTCTGCAAAACAATGGAATATATATTCTTCCATTATACACATAAAGTCACTGTTTCGTTTCCATAGAAACTGAAACAAACACAAGAGTCATCAGAAGATAAAATATCCAAACGGTCCCCTATTAACTCAGAGTGTTTTATTAGCATGTATAATCGATCTTTGATATAAATGATGATAGACTTTTTAATTATGTTAGTGGATATTACACGACATGAATAGGTTTCAGAAAGATATGATGAATGGTTATCAATCTCTTCTCAGGAAACAACCTATCTATCTGTAAACGTGAACAGAGTCAAATTCTCGTTTTTCATGAAAACAAACAAAAATAATAAAATTTTCAGAAATCTGAAAATATCAAGAGGCACCACTCCAGTAAATTTGAAATACATATGTAAAGTTTCAGACAGATTGACAGAATAAACCCTGTATACTCCAATGTAAGGCGGAGGTTTAATCAAAACAGTTCGTCTGTAAATTTTGGAGAACTTATGATTTTAATATGCAATAATACTTATAATAATACTCTCATTCAAAAAATACATATGTATATGTTCAATGAATGACCCAAATTCGGCATTCATGGCAGCTAAAAATTAGATGTATGGTTATTACATTTTACCGCATTATGTATTACATTTTACCGCACTTTTTAGTAACATTTTACCGCACCCCCTTATTACAATTTACCGCAGTAAACTTTATTACATTTTACCGCGTTTTTATTACAATTTACCGCAGTATTACATCTTACCGCGTTTTTATTACAATTTACCGCAGTTATTACATCTTACCGCGTTTATTACAACTTACGTCGTAACAGTGTTGCATCATCTGATACACGGACGTCAATGTCCTCTTTGAGGACATGACCAACTACAGGTCGCCGTGCATTGAATCCTGCCTCCCTCAGACGATTCTTGATGTTTTGTTATGATAATCTGCTCATAACTGACAGGTGGCCTGCAGTCTATAGCAGTTGCATGTCGATGACAGTGGTGGTGTAATTAGTAGTGTCGATAGTGTTGTATAGAAGTATCCCATAAATTATAAATGGTGCTTCAAAAGTCATGCTACGGCAGTCTGGGTTTCTCCAGATTGAAACTCTCTATAGCAATAGTTCGTTCACCAGCATTCTATCGCGGCGTCTTTTCCGGTCCATTAGTGACTGTTGTCAAACGTTCGATGAAATGTGTAAATCATTCCGACCTTTTATAGAAATTAAATCTAAACATATCTCAAACGTATCGTACGTGATTACTAATGTTGAATTTTGTCCCGCATGAAAATCGTTTGCAAATGTCATTTTTTCATGTTCTTCAGTTACAACATAACTAACATTATATTCAGACACGAATAAACACGAGTTACAAAAAAAAAATTCGTTTCTTTTTTTGAAGAGTGTATTAGCTAAAGTTCATCCTTGAACTGAGAATTGAGAAACACAAATATGAAGTTAACACAATAAAATATATTTAGGTATTTTAAATTCTGAATTTGCAAACAGAACATTTTAGGCAATATAATGGTACAACCTGAAGTTCAAACACTACAATAAAGGCGACAATCAGTGTTTCAAACACACCTTGTTTTGTGTGTTTCAGAAAAATGTAGCACCTGTTCACAACTGAAGATCAAATGCAAAGGCAGATTCCCAACTGTTGCAGTACATCACACGGATATTGAGACCATCAAAGGCAATAATAAGCTCCAAAAAAAGAGAAAATTTTTAAGAAAATTTGAAAATTGTATTGCAGCGTTTAGAAACAGTAACGGGGGTTGTTTTATTCTTCACATCAGTGGTCAGAAAGACTGGGACAGAAATCTCGAAGACTTTGATAAGTGTTTTGGCAAATGTATCGAGGAGCAAATTAAAGACGGGCAACTATTCACAAACACATGCAAGCGGGACTGGATTTCTTCATCAAATGGCTTTGACCAATTCACTGACTGTCTTCTGATTGAAGTGACGAAAACCGAAGGAGTTGTTACTGTGGACTTCAATACAAAATTGAGAAGTGACTTTGAAAATATAAAACCTTTGTGCATTAACATTCTGTCATTACTTCAGTCTAGATCAGAACCTAGTCGTCCAAAACCCATACTTGGATCTTTCCAACCAATAGAAGGAAAGCATATTTCTATTGAAGAATCGAGACATGTCGAACTGAAATCAATTAAGCCGGACGTAGAAGAATACAACTCAGTAAAATCCAACTTGGGAGGTCTCCTCGCATATATATGGACAAATCTGAAACTCAAAGATAATATAACTTCTCTCTCAAAGGTCAAAGGAGGCGGTTCTTTTATTGTTGGATTAAAAGAAGTAACTGTCTTACGCCCATACAAAACAAAACGAATACAAGTTGCAGGCTTCGAATTGCATGTAAACAAGGACGATTTTGTGAAAGCTTTGAAGAAAAAGTTTTCAACAGACTTGTGTGTTTTGTCCGAAAACAATTTTGAAGATTTTGATGATCAAAAAGTTGACATTAAGTTTCATACTGTTCATGAAAACCCAAAGAGGTACATTCTTGAAGTGGCCATAGGGCATGTTTGTGGGGTCGTGTTTAATGATAAACAGGGACCAAGAACGTACCGATTGGGTGAGAATGGACCGCAGCGAATGGAGAAAGAAGAATGGCTGCGCCGACTGAGAACCATCCGAATACCGGATTAAGTTCACGACAAACACGATACTATCTAGATCAGAAGTGTTCAAACAATTGCAACTGATCTATATGTTAGTAGATGGGGGACGTCAAGATATTAATGGTATATTATCATGGGTGTTGTGCAGCACAATGAAAACGTGTCACAGAAAGAAGAACGGCAAATTAAATGCAATTGTTTTAATGATTACATTATTAATATTAATGTTGGAACTTAACCAATGCCGTGCCGTTCATTTTCAAGGAAATTGGTTCGTATTGGGTTAAGAGCAACTAGAGGTTGGGAGAACTCTAACACTTTTAATGCCAGAGTTCTGTGGAATACAAAACATAACAATAATCAAATGTGAAGTAGACTGACATAAATATGATATAGATAAATAAACAAACAATGATAATCTTGCCTTGATATAATATACTAATATCACTAAAATTCTAAATTCTGTCTCGATAACTTATTTACACTTTTATCCAGCTTTCCAATGAGCTATCACACATAGCTGTAAGTGTTGCCGTGATTTAGAAGAAGATTTTTGAAGACGCGTACCCTCAAAACCGCGAAAGTTCACAAAAAGTTCAGTTTTTTCGAAATAGCAAAAAATCTATTATTACAACCGAAAACCGCTATAGGCCTAATCGATGCAGAATGTTGTTGCCCACAATTTGGTGATTGAAAATATCTTGAATAGTTTTCGAGCTATTGAGGTTTGAGGTTTCAAATGTCAGGGGGGATTACTCACAAAAGAAGTCGAAAATCCAAAAAGTGGCTCGAGATGATCTAAGTTGGGTCACAGGCTACAATCTCTGACAGTTTCAGAAAAATCGGTCCAGCTCTTAGTTCAGAAAACGTGCCACAACATCGGTGGAATAAAAAAAAACCCAAAACACGCCAATAACAATAAGGATTCAGCCTTATGGCTGAATCCTTAACTAGTACCATTCAGATCTCATGACTATCACATGGAGTCAGCAGAAGAAAAAAAATTTCATTATCACTGGGTCACTTCCCACAAGTTGAATTATCCCTGCAGTCATTACTAATAAGTTTGAATCGATCGTCACTGAGGTCAGTACACAAGTTTGGTGGGTCAAACATGGCCTTGAAAATGTTTACATGGAACGATATACGACATTTTCAAATATGTAACAACGAGTTTGGTCCGTGTGCAATCATTATCACCCGCGATTGCCCGCTCATTTGAAACCGTATCAATCGGGTTACCCCGGCGGGAGATATTTAACAACCACCCGCCTGAATCAAGTGGCGTCAACGTTTCACAGCCGGGTTGCCGGCGTAAAAGGCCGACCCGGCCTGTGATAGCCGGACCGGCAAATTAAGTCCGCCCTAATGCGCTCTCTCATAAACTAGTAACTAGGTTCCTTGCTCATTTAAAAAATCTCAAGAAATTGCTAATATTTCACTTTATACATAAAAAAACATATGCTTAATCCATTTCTGTTATAAAAATTGGGGTCACCATGTTCGTTTTTGATATATGAGCTCCCAATGTAGATGGAGGTGCGAAAATAAAATTACATTTTTCACTATCATTTAACACTATCATCATGATAAAAACAATAGCCATATTTCATAATCATGGCCTTATTTTTAATAAAAGGTTTATGGTTACACATTTATGAAAAACGAAAACGCAATTTTATTGTTATTTCAAAGCTTTTTACCTAAAATTCAAATTTTACAAATGTTTATTGTTTTCAGTTAAACATTAATATGTATGTAAAATAATCTCAGGATTTGGTGGCAAAAATCACTGTTTGATAGAAACTCAATTCAACTAGAAAATTAAACCCCCCCCCCCCCCAAATCATATATAGCCAGGCTATCTTGAATAATAATTTGAAGAAAACCTTGAGAAGTGGTCAATTTTCAGTTGCAAGGGAGATAACTCTTACTCAGTTTGCATGGCCGAAATATCAAAATATATCTCTTTATCATAAAACAAATACTTTATTTCACAATTATAATACATTGATTTTATTATCATATTTCTAGACTGTTATTAAAGTGCATGACGAACACTGTTGTACACTAAGGCTACAAGGCTATGTGGCTGCAAGGCCTATCGGAATCTGACAACTGAGGATGCTCAGAAATAATGTCAAATAACCTCATTAATGATGCGCACAGTGCCAAAAACCTTGGCTCTTAATAGTAGTTGCAAACATTTATGTGATAACTTCCCTAAATTTAATCCTACAAGAGAAAACTTAAGAAGAGATGCGACGAAGAAATCATTTATTTTAGAAATCGTTTATTTTTTCAAAATAGCAAGTTTGTTATGTCTTTTAACAAAAAATGTCCGAAAATTCACCGAACGATTTAAAGATTTATTGGCATCAATAAATATACAGCCGTCAACAAATTACGTTATTTTTAACCGATTTGGTCCACCTAAATAAAGTACGCGCTTTCAATGAATAAACTCGGAATCCTTTCAAATACATTTTTATCACATAGGGGGATATAAATTCAGTTTATATTTTGAAAATCAATGACTCTTTTATGAGAAACAAAGTTAAATTAAGCACTCTTTTAAAAACATCATTTTTATCCTTGTTGTTCGTATTTTCAACAGGAATGTTCATTGCCACTGCACATATTTTAGACGTTGCTTAAATTGTAATATGTACGCAGTTGAATGAACAAACGATTTAGAAATAATATAGGGGTAACCGAACGTTTTCATCACTTTAACAACATTTACTTAACGTAAAAAATACGGCATAGTGGAAGAACAACTACCAGTCAATCAATCAAGGCGATTTGAAATCACCATTAGCCTGGGATAAGGCTATACTTACATTTAGTTGCCAATAATATCATGTTTCAAATATTATACACATCAAAACGTAGATCAAAATTCAGAATAGACTTATTTAACACTTATCCTATACATCTGCCGATAGGGGATGGCTGCAACAGGGTTACGGTTCATGTTTAACGACTGAAAGTAGTTTATTGGTGCTTACACTTTCTAATTAAAATTTTAAGGATAACCTGACTTTGCAATTCATTAAGAAATAGATTTCATAATGTGTTTGTTCACTGGCTTATAAACGGTTTGAAAGGTGCAAGTTAAACTGGTATAAATGCCGGAGCTTGTCGACGGCATTAATACTACAGTTTAACTTGAACTTTCAAACCGTTTATAAGCCAGTGAACAAACACATTATGAAATCTATTTCTTATAAATTAAAATTTAAGCGATTTCTTATCAGTAAATAAACTTTTAAATATAAAAAATATCTGCAAAAAGTGTACAGTGCATGATAAAACAAATGTTAAGTAGTGTCTTAGATCATGCGCTAAGCTCCGCCCACGATAATAACGCATCACTTATGTGTCACCACGCGCAAAACGTAGTTCACAGGAAATATGATTAAAGTATTTAATTTTTGGTTCTAATATGCTTTCAAACTTTCAAATCAAACAACAATTAGAATTCACGTTGTAAGGTTTTTAAAAGGTTTAATCAACAAAAGAGCATGTGATAGCAGTGTCGTAATTGCGCAATGATACAGTAATAAAGTAGTACCGCAGGTTTTTTTTGTAAACGTCAGGTTATGAAGGTTATCATTTTCAGCTGTCAGTCTTGTGTTTTTTTTGTTGGTTTTTTATTATAATTTTTATTGTTCCCATAATTTTTTTACAATCAGCATATATCAATGAATGGTTCAACAGTCAGATGGTTCAACAGAATGATTACATTAGGTGGTGAATGTCAATGTCATTGTCAAATATCTATAATAACAAAAAAAAACTAAAAACTTAAAGGTTAAATAATGGGAATAATGGAAACAATTTACATGAGAATTTCTCAAAATTATCGTTTCTTCTGGATATGAATTTTTTCAACAGTAAAAATATCTTGCAAAATTTTTAAGAAGTTAGAAATTTTTGGAATTATTTTCTTTATGTAACATGTATGGAATATATGAATTAGCAGTGAGTTACTTTTTAACATTCCAAACCAAACTAAGGTTTTTGTTATTTCAAAAGTCTTTATGGTTTTGCTTATCCAGGTTTCAAGTTCTTTCCAGAATGTTTGGGTTACATCACATTCCCAGTATACATGACACAAAGTTTCATTATTCACATTAAAGAAGTTACAAATGTCATTATCAACAAGTTTCATTATTAATAGCTCTTTTTTCTGTATAAATAATTCTGTGCAAAAATTTAAAATGAAAGTCTAAGAGTTTTACATCTTTTAAACTCCTTCTGCAAGTGTTAAAAATCATATGCCAATTGAAATCAGTGTCATGAATTAAATTTTCCCATTTTTGGCAGATATGAGGTTTAACCTTGTCAGAAAATAGTTTATCGTAGAAAAAAATTTGAACCTTTTTTTAAATTCCTAAAATCTTCAGGAAAAAGGTTTAGATCTAAATCATTGGTTTGTATATATCTTTGTTGTTGTATAGTCATCTTCCAAGTTTCAGGTAGAATATATTTAACATATCTTAGATCCATATATGTACCTCTTACATCAAACTTAAGCTTTAATTCTTCAAAGGACATAAACCCATTATCATTACAAAGATCCTTAATGGTCAATATTCCATTATTAGCCCAGTGTTTAATACAATGATTTGGGTTTTTAAAATGTGTATTCAGCCATAATGGCTGTGCTAAAATTATGTTGATGTTATCATCTTCTATGGTATCTTTGATACAATATAATGACCATGCCTTTAAGACATCCTTCCAAAAAGGATTGTCAATTTTAACAATATTCTGAAAATTCGCCCCATATCTTACAATTTCACTGAGGGGAAAGTTACATATACATGGGTTACTTACATTCTTTTTCTCAAATACCGTTTTGGTGTAGACAACTTCTTGGCATTAACAACGGTCTTAATATCAATCATACGTAAACCTCCTTCTTGATAATCTCTTTTCAATATGGTCCGTTTAATTTTGTCATTTTTGTCATTCCAGATAAATCTGAAAAATATCCTCTCAAGGGAAGTGATAAATTCATCAGGTGGGTTAGGTAAAGAATTAAAAATGTGAACCAATTTTGAAAGAGCCAATGTTTTGATAACTAATTTTGCCTATCAATGTTAGATGTCTTTTTCTCCATGTTGCTAGTAACCTTTTAATTTCTTCAAGTCTTTTTTTTTGTGTTGATTACCCACAAATCTTTTAAATCTGAGGTAAATTTAATTCCTAAAACTTCAAATTCATTCTGTTGCCATTTTAAATCTAAATCTTGACATATATTATCTGTGCTGCCTGTTTTTTAACCAATCCAAATTGCCTTAGTCTTCTCTATATTTATCGTTAAACCTGACATATTGTAGAAAGTATTAATGGTATCAATAGCAGCATATAAACTATCATCTGATCCATCTAGGAATAATTCAGTATCATCAGCATATTGACCTAATTTGTATTCTTTGTCATCAATCACAATACCTGTTATATTATCATTTTGTCTTATCATACAACCCGGGATTTCAGCCACAAAGAGGGAGAGATAAGGGGATATTGGATCACCTTGCCTGCAACCTCGCTCATTTGGAAAGAAATCAGAGAGATGTCCATTCTGAATGACACACGAAGATGTGTCATAAGTTAATATATTAATCCAGCGTATAATATCAGGACCAAAACCGAATTTGAGTAAGACAGAATTGATAAAATCTTTGGAAACTGTGTCAAAGGCTTTTTCGAAGTCAATTAAAATCCGCAAACCTGGGATATCTCTTTTCTTAGTTTCAAACATAAGATCATATAATAGTCTTGTGTTTTCACTTAGTGTTCTACCAGGGATAAATCCAGTCTGGTTATTAGGAATTAAAGTCTCTAGGGTGATTTTAAACCGGTTAGAGATACATGCGCTAATTATCTTATACAAAGCATTTAATAAGGTAATTGGTCTCCAATTTTTCAAAAAAGTCCTATTTTTTATTAGCTTTAGGGATGCAAGTGATAACTCCTCTCTTCATAGTAAGAGACATTTTATTACTTTTAGAAACATTTTTGATGAATCTAAAAATCTAACTTTTGTTATTCTTCATACTTTTTACTGCATCTGAAACTTCCTTCATGGTAATTTCTTTCTCCAATTTGTCTCTCAGTTGGTGACTCAAGATTGGAGTTAAAACTTTATTTAGGTGATCATCATTCTCATAAATTGTTTTTGAAGAGCATAGTCTTTTATAAAAAATATTTAAGTTCATTAAGGATTAATTTACCATCAGTAATCTCCTCATTGTTGTCAGTAATAACTTTATTTATTGATTTGCTGATATAATTTCTATTTTATAAATGGCAAAAATATTTTGTTGCTTTTTCTCCTTCCTTCTTGTGTTTATGAGAATGTATACCGGTCACATGACCTTGTTTTATCCAATCAGCAGAGAGCATATCGCTTAAATTTCAAAGCCTGAATTTATAATAGAATAAATTTCATCTCCAGACAAAGGCAGTGAAAGTCCAGAAATGGAAACAATGCAGATGTATGATAATGTGTCGTTCACTGATCCACAGCTTCACTCTGATGGAATATCAAAAGCTATACATGTTTGTCATATTGGAACATCTTTAATTAATAAGTGTTAATTTGAGAAAAGTCATTTGCACAAGCAATTGCCAATTAATTTGAATTAGTTTCTTTTCATTCATATCCATGTACTTAAACAAGCAGAAAGACTCCGTCGCAAAGCATTACCACATATTCTGTGGCCTTTCCAAAGCAATAGCCTATCGCTAGCCACATTTTGAATTGGCTTCCTAAAATAGGTGCTCGGAAGAAAGTAACAGGAAAAAAAGTAACGGGGAAAGTAACAGTTTTTGCTAGGAAAAAAAGTAACAGGAAAACAAGTAACAGTTTTCATGTGTTTTTATTTAACAAGTCTGACAAATTATCATACAATATACAAGCACATTGTCATATTAGCACAATGTCATATTTGAAAGTATGAATCATTTATTAGTGATTATAAGTGATTTTATTCAACTTTTAATACATGATCGAAGTCTTTGCAACAGTACAGTAATAGTTTATCATATTATATACAAGTACAATGTCACATTTTATAGGCTGCTTAGTGCTAGTCTGTTTACCAATCCCTTTTTTTGAAATATCTTTTGTAAACCACCACATATGGTGTTTGTTTGTTGTTATAATGAGTTTTCCCAGTTAAGCTAAATGTAAAGTTAGCTGATCAGGTCAAGAGGAGGAAATTATGTACAGATAACAAGTATACTTTGTCTTTAATAGCAGTATCAGTGTTGTTGTCATAATCTTCTTCAATGACAATATTATCAACCTTAATTCATGTTCCTAATAGTAGTATCAATTTTCTTTTCATAAGCGTCTTCATTGACATGGTTCAAGACAATGCCGTACTCTTATTGTTTCCTCATATAAAAACTGTTACTTTTTTCCTGTTACTTTTTTTCCGTTACTTTTTTTCCTGTTACTTTTTTTCCTGTTACTTTTTTCTTACATTTACTAAAATATGACTGAATAATTACAAACACACACCCCATACGCAATTTCTGTTTCAGAAACGTATGACAGTATGGCATATTCATGCAGAAGCTACTCAGACAAGCCAGAGATAGGTAAATGGGGTCCTATAGTATAGCAGTCAACAATATGCATTCTATTTGTCACAAAACACGTAATTAATAAAGTTGATAATGTCTGCACAGCTTCATTTCGTTATGAGGGAATTATTATGTCTCCATACAAAATGTCTAGAGAAAAATTTTTTTAATTGAGTTTTCGTCTGGGACGGCGCTCCCATCGTTCCAGTTTATTTAATCTTACACAGAATAAATGTTGAAGGATAAACCCAAATCAAAATTGAAATAGAATGAATTCAATCTCCAGACCATGATCTCCAAAATGAAGTAATGGAAAACATGGAAGAATTGCGGCAGCTGGATGATCATTCGTTTTCCACTGATCGGCAGTTGGACATTGAAGAACTATCAGGTATTAGTGTTTATCATATTAAAACAGCTTTAGAAGTTTCTATATGAGAGTAAATTGGAGAAAAGTAATTTGCCGTATACACTTGAAATTACCTATTGGTCAATTTTGGTTACTTTGATACTAATGTACGTAGACAAGGACAAAGACTCAGTCGCAGAGCATTGCAACATTGTTGTGGCCTTTCCAAAGCAATAGCTTATCGATGGCCATATTTTAGAAAGTGCATTAAATAAAAATCGCCTAAGCTCATATTAATGATGATATAAACTAGGATTGAATTATTACAAATACACACAACATACACATCCTTGTTTCAGACACCTGTGACAGTGAGTCGAGTTCATGCAGAAGCTACTCATCAGGAAGCCCTGTTGATTTTTTCTACTCAGACATCCAGCTCGGTAAGGACAGAAGGGTAGAGCTCATGGTTGAGATCTTCACGGGTTTGTTCAACAATGAATGAGACGTGCACCGTTTTAATCCGTATGAATTGTGTAATAATTTCTGTGACGTTTGAACATCTTCATCATCTCACATGCTTGCTGCCGCCATATTGGACAACGATAGAATTGTAGTGTAGTATTACGGGCCCAGCAGTGGTCACATCCAGTATTAAACAGTGTACACCCGCTGTCATTTGTAGTACGTTTTACGGGGCGTGTATATATGTAATTATGTTGTATAAGGACAAAGGAAAACATGATATTAAGCATGTTATGGAGCATGTTATGGAGCACAGTGGTGTAGTGGTTAGCATGCTTGCCTCTCACGCCAACGGCCCGGGTTCGAATCTCGGTGGAGACACCAAACATTTGTGACCTGGGTCTTATACTGTGTTGTGCCCCTGGGCAAGGCACTTCATCCACATTGCACTCAGTCCACCCAGCTGTTTAAATGGGTACCTGAATATGGGAGGTACGGACCTATATGGTCGCGTGGAGCGCTTGGTAGCGGCACCGAAAGTACAATTCCTTCAGGGTAATAATTGTACCGCCATTGAGCAGTGCTTGCACTGGATATTAGACGTTAAAATGTATATTATTATTATAAGCAGTCATGTAAGGTTAATTTTAGTGGATTCTGTCATTAGACGCCAAGGTGGAGTCTACTAACGCCTACAGGGACGATCGCCTACAGTCTTAAACAAACAAGTTTATGCACCAGTGGTTCTGATTTTTACATCCTTCAACCTTTCAACAAAGTGGTATGACCCGTTATTTTGTGGACTTATGCCTACAGTTAAAACAAAAATGAGTAAAGTGTTGAACTTGGTGACATTTTGGTTTTGAAAAAGATATTTTGCATTAAGTGAAATATTGACTTTGATCAGGTATTTACTTTGATGAAATGTTGACTTTGGAAATATTTATTGACTTTTGTGAAAGTTTAACTTAAATAAAATGTTGACTTTGAAAAAGATTTTTTGAATTTAGTGAAATGTTAACAATGATCAAGTATTTATTTGGTGAAATGTCGACTTTGAAAATATTTATTGACTTTTGTGAAAGTTTAATTAAAATAAAATGTTGACTTTGAAAAAGATTTTTTTTGAACTTTGATCACATATTGACTTTGATGAAATGATGACTTTGAATTATTTATTGACTATTGCGAAGGTTTAAAATATGAAAAATGTTGAACTTGGTGACATTTTGGTTTTGAAAAAGATATTTTGAATTTAGTGAAATATTGACTTTGGTCACATATTGACTTTGGTGAAATGTTGACTTTGGAAATATTTCTTGACATTTGTGAAAGTTTAACTCAAATGAAATGTTGACTTTGAAAAATGTCCTTCCTCTTAAACGTATATTGAGATCATAGATATGTAGTATTTTTTTAAAAAGACGTTTCAACAACATACTCTCCTATAAAATATTCATCTTTGCGAAATGTTGACACTAATGTCTGGCTAAAGGTGGATGTATTGATAATGGAAATAACTGGGAAAGCTTTACCAACACAGTAAATTAAATTTCTATAGCAGTTTCTTGACAGTTGATCTTAAGCTTTTTGCTCTTTGCTCCACTAATCCCTCAGCTTGTGTTATTACTTCTCTACTGTAGGCATTAGTGCACACTGATTGGAACAGTTCACTTGTGTGCAGGTAAGCGTATCGCTGTCACAACTCAAACTGTAGCTATTAATCCCCGTAGGCAATTGTCACTGAAGGCGTTTTACACCTACCCGACGCCAAGCGTCTCCGGCGTATTACATCACAAGGCCGAGCACGTGGCATCCGCTAAAGCTTCAGGTTTTATGTGACGTAATTGAGAGACTTTCTTAAAATCATTATAAAGGGTGTTTATTGATTGAATTTACATAAATCAAGTGGAATCCTCGTCATCTTGGAATATGCTTGAATAAATACCGAAAAGTGATATGGTCGGGGTATGTGGGTCTTTAAAGTGAATTGAGGGAAGAAGGAAATATGTGTTTAAGGAGTAAAACATATATGTTATTTAATTATACATTCAGTGATTGAAACAATTGCTTCTCCCTTCTTCTGCGCAATAGTAACATCGTAACATATTATGGAGTCTTTTGGCCAGTATGGATTAATAGTTGTAACGACAAAAATTAAATGTTCAATCATGATGATAAATCATAACAAACGATTAATACATTGGGGTACACAGCGGATCTTTCTTTTATATATCCTAAACAACGTTGTTTTGGGGATTTTAAATGAAACTCAAACGCCACATTGCCTGTCACGTCGGGCTCATTACTTATTAACCAATAATCCGACTTTTATGAAATATTTGTATGAATATACAAATTTACATTAATATATAACATGATAAGCAGCTTGTAAAATATTTGTTTATAAAAGTTGGTGTTTTCGGGGGGAAAACGTGATTTTGTACAAAAACTAACGTGAATCTCTTCTGAATCATACTTCATTTTCAATCTGCTTGTATATCATCAAATGTACCAACGAGAAGCACACAGTTCATGAAGCTGTATCATCATAAGAAACTATTTTAATAACACCTCGCATTTGGTGAAAATAAGGTTATGAATAAGTTGCCTTGTCCATTTGATGTTGATGATTTGGTAATTAACAAGTTTGAATGCAGTATTTTATGCATATGTCACATGCACAAATATGCAATGATTTATTTATAAGTCATGTTTTGACTTAAAAAAGATTAATATTCTGTTTATGATTCCAAATGTTATGTTCTTCATATAATTCATCAAATAAACTTTTTTGTAATGTTTAAAATAGTGAATGTTCATAGAATTGGATATTTCTGAAAGGGTTACGGTTCATGTTTAATGAATGAAAACAGTTTACTTCTTCTTACACTTTCTGAATAAAGTTTGCAGGATAACAGTAAATATAACTTGAAATCGAATGAATTTCATATTCAGGCCAAGAGAGTGATGGATTTGCAAAATCGTCGTCCAATGGTAAGCAGTTTTATTTTGACATATTGACAAAGCTTATATCAGTTTCAATTTGAGGATAAATTTGAGAACAAGTATATGCCTTATGCATTTACTTGATTCTGATTCATTTTTGTCAACATTCTTTTTACTCACCATATGCTCGTACGTACATGCAAGAAGAAAGAATCCATCGCAAGTTATGCTCACCAAAGCCACTCACAATACACTTTTTATTCCAAGTATATGATATTAATGATACGAAAACACACTTGGTTTATAATCACTATGTTACATATTAAGAACAGTTTGTTAAAGACGGATGCCCCCGGATGCCAAGTATGAAAGCCCTAGCTCTGAGCAATCTAAAGTAATGACCAAGGTTAAAGTTTTGTGGACAAACACACGGACAGACAGACGGACAGGTGAGAAACAATATACCCCCGGAATCTCCAATTCGGGGGCATAAAAAGGCAAAAGTGAGTTCAGCTCAGATACCCCCGTCTGTAGTTTGACAGCCTCCATACATGCAGTATTAATAATGTTGAAAACATAATCTAGTCAATCATGTCAATGAATAACATTGGTTGTTTTTAAAGAAAATATTTAAAAAAATATTTGAACCGTGAAATTTGAGCCAATAAAAGCCCCTACAATACCATATATATCCTAGTTTCTTAGTCATATATATTTTAGTTATGCACGGAAACGAAACTAGTCCAAAAATCGGACTTTTTTGTCAAACGTTCAAACTTTATTTGAACCTTAGAGTTGAAACCCCTAAACGGCACAACAGCACTACATATGGTAACAAAATTAGAAGTTTCCGAGTGATATCGTTTTTAGATATGCTCCGGAAACGACACAATGTCCGAAAATCATATCGTTTTTTGGCTAAAATTTAAAAGAAAACTTATTTGGACCTTGGCCTTTAGAGCCTTAACATCACATGGTTACATCGAAACTAAATATGAAGATTCCAAGACATATAGTTTTTTTAGATACACCCCGGATGCGATTACGGACGAACAGACGTACATCCATTGTGATGAGACCTTTCAGATGAGTTCATAATAATTAACCTTGTGACCTTGACCTTGGAGCAGGGCTATGTTTCGAGAACTATAACCTTGGCGATAACCTTTGATTGGTTAGTGGTAGGTTTTGGAAACTTCATATGTGCATCCATTGTGATGAATCCTTTCAGATGAGATAATTCATTTTGACCTTGTGACCTTGACCTTACTGCAAGTTGCATTCTCTCTAAATTTTGCATTGGTCATTTACCTTTCATACCTAAACTTATTCAATCAAATGGAGTATATAGTTCTTATGTTTGATATTTTAATTCCAAACTATGCTTTTATCTGGGGCATCATTGTGTAACAAACACATCTTGCTTGACTTGCACTTTTCTTGATGCTAATGGTGGAAGAGCCCTTAATGGGTCTGGGAATTCAAATGGTATGAATAAGAAAGAATGATTTTAAATTTCAATTGGCCAAAACTTGCATAGCAGTGACAGCTATTATTAAAAGCTTCAGGAATTTGGTCCAAAAATACTGATAAAACTGTTAAATTCACCACTTTGTCTCTACAGATCAAAATAGTACGTTAATTCAGAGCTGTCATCAATGGCGATTAAAAGTTATTAAATGATCCAGGCTGGTCACAAAATAAAGTTAACCAGATATTGCATATGTAAATGAAATTTAAGTCCAAAATTTATGAAATATCTGATTGTCCCCTTCACAGGGAAGAATGACGTCATCTACAGAGGTGAAAACTTTACAGTTATTGACTTTGATGGTTACCAATCAATCAAGGATTTTCAACCGAGAAATCAGGTCCTCGTAGTCTTCTGCTACGGATCTCCTGAGGAGAATAACAGAAAAGGTCTAGCACTTGGAAAACTCCTTGACGACTTTTTTCACAGCAATGGCGGATATTGCACGACTGAGTTGTACGAGGGGACAGAGAGGAAGAGGAAGATGATAAAGAGGATGGGGGACGGGGAGAGGAAATTGAAAGATGATGAGGGATGGGGAGAAGGGGGAGGAGACGAGGAGGCAGACGGAGAGGTAGAAGAAAGAAAGGGACAGAACTATTATAGAACACCCTGTGTGAACGTGTTCACCTGAGCCTGATATTGATGTGCTTCCACATACACATTGTAACTTGGCCGAACTGTTCAGCTATAAAAGCACATGTATTGCCATAAGTTGGCATATGCATTGAGTGAGGTCAATAAATTTACAAAATAACGTATACTAATAAATAATATAGTATTATTAGTATCCTGATTCTTTTGTTATTAGGTCTTCAAGACGTATTGTTATTATCCTGATTCTTTTGTTATTAGGTCTTCAAGACGTATTGTTATTATCCTGATTTTTTTAGTAGGTCTTCAAGAGGGAATTTTCATTATCCTGATTCTTTTATTATTAGGTCTTCAAGACGTATTTTCATTATCCTGATTCTTTTATTATTAGGTCTTCAAGGCGTATTTTCATTATCCTGATTATTTTATTATTAGGTCTTCAAGACGTATTGTTATTATCCTGATTCTGTTGTTATTAGATATTCATGACGTCTTGTTATTATCCTGATTTTTATTATTATTTGGTCTTCAAGACGTGTTGTTATTATCCTGGTATTTTATTATTTGGTCTTCAAGACGTATTGTATTTACCCTCATTCGTGTATGTTTAGGTCTTCAAGAGGTATATTTAATTTCTTGATTCTTTTATTATTAGCTCTTCATGACGTATTGTTAATACCCGGATTCTTTTATGAATATGTCTTCAAGGCGAATCTTTCGAAGACGTATTATAACTAACCTGCACAGCAAAGAGTCTAATTATCCTGAAATCTCCAAACCAACTGTAAACGGGATCTTAGGGGTATCCACTAGGTATCCATCCGGCGAAACTCGGCACCCTGGTACCCAACTAGAATCAACTTTGGATGCAATGGTTTTTATTATTTCCGTAATGGAAACCAACAGGAAACTATGCTTTCATGTTGGTTTCCGTTCCCATGCAACTTAAATTTCCAGAAAATGGAAACGAGCATAAAACTACAAAGTGTAGTTTCATGTTGGATTCCATTCCTGAAACTTGTATTTACTGATTCCATTGAATGGAAACCAAACTTAAACCATAAATGGGAGTTTCATGTTGGTTTCCATTACCGAAATTTGCAAATAATGTTTCCAGAAAACGGAAACGAACATGAAACTATAAAGGTGACGTTTCATATTGGTTTCCATCCCCGAAAATAGCAACTAATGGAAACGAGCATGAAACTATCAAGTGTGGTTTCAAGTCAGTTTACATTCCTGAAATTTGCTTTTAATGATTTCATTAAATGGAAACGATAATGAAACTATCATGTGTAGTTTCATGTTGATTCCCTTTTATGTAATTTGCAAATAATGTTTCAGTCAAATATAAACCAACATGAAACTATCAATAGCAGTTTCATGTTTCTTTCCATTCCTGAAATTTGCAATTAATGAATCCATTATATGGAAACCAACATGAAATCATCACGTAAAGTATTTTGTTTTGAAAAAGTAATCGATATGCCGTTTCATAAAAACATCATATGTTTAAGTAATCTGACATGCATTAAATATAAATTTACTGAAAAGAATAATTGATATCCTTTGGTCACTTCAGAAATCGAAACCAACATTAAAGAATAATGCCGAGTATGACAGTTTTATGATAAGGATTCCTTCAAGATAAATATACAGCTTTTTCATATCACTTTATTCTATATTTGTTAGAATTATTTCCTCAAATATGACTCAAGCTTGTTTAGCTCTGGTTGTAGTGACATAGATTGTTTTATATTTTAGTTAGCTTTAATACGTGACAAAATATCATATGTGTTGATATCAGTTCAAATAATTTTACATAGAGAGCTCAAATGTTTCATTTTGGCTGTGGTAAAGAACTTTTAAAACTTACCTTTTACTTATTGCTCACTGCATTGTTTTGAACTAACAACTGATGTCGTGTCATTAAGAGCATATATTTAACTAGCATATTGCAATCAAATTTTTTATGAACTTCAATTTGTTTTACATGAAAAAACAGATGAACCCATGGATGTTGAAAACCAATAAAATTTTATCCTCCATATGATAACTAAAGTGTTATTTATTTATTTGTCATAAGGTAACTATGTTCTGTTTGGGGACGGGTGGTCACAAATTAACCAAGCTGTGCGAAGATTTAAGAGTGGACACACTGGCTCAGTTGAGGGGGATCAAGGTCTCCCTGGCACAAAGATATGATTTTGAAAATTTCGCATTCCTGTGTAATCTGGTTTTGGAGAAGTTGTTTAAGGTTTTTATTAATACTGCCTGCCGCTCCCACTGTGCTCAACGAATAGAAATGCACAGGAAACATGTGATATATTACTGTGCGGATCGCCAGGTTTCTGGATATACAGGTTTATAGATATACGGGTCCGAGGGAATGAGGTCTGACTGATACCTGCCGCAAAAATCTCGCAAGGAAAACAAAAC